>BLSH010311970.1:30499-49785 GCA_018402905.1 Glandirana rugosa
GACTGTTAGTCACAGAGTAGTCACGGTGGATAGTAAAATGATAGGTGGCACTGATGAGACACTGATTGTCAGACTGATGGGTACTGATTGGCAATGATAGACGGCACTGATTGGCAGCACTGATGGGCATTGATTGGCAATGATAGGCGGCACTGATGAGGAGGCACTGATTGGCAGCACTGATGGGCACTGATTGGCAATGATAGGTGGCACTGATGAGGAGGCACTGATTGGCAGCACTGATGGGCACTGATTGGCAATGATAGATGGCACTGATGAGGAGACACTGATTGGCAGCACTGATGGTCACTGATTGGCAATGATAGGCAGCACTGATGAGGAGGCACTGATTGGCAGCACTGATGGGCACTGATTGGCAATGATAGGCGGCACTGATGAGGAGGCAGTGATTGGCACTGATAGGAGCACTGATGAGGAGGCACTGATTGGCAGCACTGATGGGCACTGATTGGTGGCAATGATGTGCACTGTTGGGGCTGCACTGATAATCAGTGTAGATGTCTCCTTTCACACAAGCCAGTTACTGGTTTTCCTCTCGTATGAGGAAAGGAATGCCGATAACTGCCAAGTGTGTATACATTTTCATCAGCTGCGATTGAACACAGCTAATCACATGGTAAAGAGCCAATGTGATTGGCTTTTTACCCCGATCTGCTGTATCCAAAGGACACAGCGATCACAAAGCAGGCCGGTGCCCCCCCAATAGACGCCCTCCCAGAACTGGGCGACCACACTGTAGCCGTCATTCGTCTATAGCGTGGTTGGCAAGTGGTTAAAGTGGAACTCCACTCTCCCAATCAACACTGATTATCTTTAATCCTCATGCCGCCAGCATTAGTAAATAGATGGGAAGATATATTATATTTACTTGTTTTAAAACTTTATTTTTTTCACATTTCTTCAGTTACTTCCTCGTTTCTTGCCTAGGCCAACGATGTCTTAAACCCCAGGAGTCTCCAGGAGGGCAGGAGGGTTTTTCTCAGCTAACCACACCAACCTGCATGCTTGAGCTAAGGGCAGATGGATTCCAGGAAGTAAATACTACAGGATTCATTCGCCCTTACTCAAGATGGCTGCTGAGGGATGTTTTTTTAAATGATTTAACAAAATAAAGCACGGAGACACGGATGGATGGGGGAGTTTGCTTTGAATATTAAAAGTGAATTAAATAGTGTTTTTTTGTTTTGCGGTGCTCAGATGCAGTGTAGACCGACTTTAAGGGCCCATTCACACTTGTGCAACTTGTTATGCAACTTTGGACATGACAAGTCGCACGACAAAATGCAGCCCATTGTTTGCAATTGCAAGCGTTCAAATCGGCGCAACTGAAAGTTGCAGCGATTTTGAAAAGGCGCCTGTAGTACTTTGATGCGACTTTGGTCCAGAGAGTGTAAAGTTGGATCAAAGCCGCACTGGAAAACGCACAACTTTGAAGACGCGCTAATGTGAATGGAGCCTAAGGCTTCTGGCCGGGGACACCGCGAGTGGACCTATGGCCAGGAGATGTGTGTCCAATATGGTGGCTACAAAGGCAGGCAGGTGGGTGCTCTATCCAAGAAGAAGCGGGGCAGGACTGTACCACTTGGCAGGGCTGCCATTAGGGGGGTACAGACAGTACTGTTGTAAGGGGCCCCAGTGTCTCAAGGGGCCCTTACAACAAAGACTTTAGCAGACTTTAACATTGGAGTCTAGGGGGACACCCAGTTTGGGGACACCGTTCTCCCTAACCATAGTCGATAAAAATACCAAACTTGGGTCACATAGAGAGGGCCTCCTGTGCAATAACTGGTCCAAGTTTGGGACCTCCAGCACCTATGGTTCGGCAGTACCGGGTCCCCAAAGTGACCGGTCATTGACCGGTAATTGTCGGGTGAATTTCGGACTTAACATTGAAGTCTATGGGAGGTGGACACCTGGTTTGGGGACACCGTTCTTCCGAACCATAGTCGATAAAAATACCAAACTTGGGTCACATAGAGAGGGCGCCCTGGGCAATAAATGGTACAAGTTTGGGACCTCCAGCACCTAAAGTTCAGCCATACTGAGTCCCCAACGTGACCAGTCATTGACCGGCAATTGTCATGTGAATTTCGGACTTAACATTGAAGTCTATGGGAGGGGGACACCCGGTTTGGGGACACCGTTCTCCCGAACCATATCCAAAAAAAATACCAAACTTGGGTCACATAGAGAGAGCCCCCTGGGCAAAAATTGTTCCACGTTTGGGACCTCCAGCACCTATGGTTCGGCAGTACAGGGTCCCCAAATGACCAGTCATTGACCGGCAATTGTCGGGTGAATTTCAGACTTATCATTGGAGTCTATGGGAGGGGGCACCTGATTTGGGGACACTGTTCTACCAAACCATAGGCGATAAAAATACCAAACTTGGTTCACATGGAGAGGGCCCCCTGGACCACAACTGGTACAATTTTGGGACCTCCAGCACCTTTGGTTCAGTGTGAGGTCTTATTGAAAGCATTGGGTGAGGCTGTGCTGCCTGCGCACTGTTTTTTTTAACCCCTTGGATCCCACACTAGCATGCATTGCACACTTCACTTCACTTGAATGGGTCATGCTTGGCACGCTACACCTAATAAGTGTGACAGGGGGTATAATTCCTACTGCGGCTGCAACATGTGTACACCCCTGGCCAGTGGGCGGCTGTGGTGGGATGGCCAGTGGGCGGGTCCTGGGAAATGTTGGTGGTCAGACAGGGGGGATGGGCCCAGGTCTAAAGCTGTATAAGGGGCCCCAAAAGTTCTGATGGCTGCTCTGCCACTTGGCGCCAACGTCTGCCCAATTACAGGTACCCGTTACATGTGTACAGGACTCATTTGACCCGTCTCTCCTCATGCATGGCTTTGGCAGTCTGTCCTGGTGCCAAGAAGAGCCAAGAACAGTTCTTAGTGTGCGGTCATTCTGTACACTGGCACCTGAAATGGAATATATAGAGAAATGGGCTACCAAAAGCAGAAGTTCTGCCTGCAATATCAAATTTGACCACTAGTTGGAGCCAGTAAGCCATTAATAAATTCACTGTTCAGCAGAAACTAGAAGCAGTTCAGCTTTAAAAAAAGTTCCCATTAACCTTCAGTCTAAGAAGAGGAAACGGGACCCTCCCCCTGACGCCGGTGGGAAGAATTAATTTGCTAAAAATGATATTCCTTCCAAAATTTCTTTACTTTTTCCGGAATTCCCCCGGTCACCATTCCCAAGTCCTTTTTTAGGAAACTGGAAGGGATGCTGATTTCTTTTATCTGGGCTGGGAGACCACCGAGGGTTGCAAAACGGATCCTCTATTTGCCCTTATCTGGGGGCGGATTGGCACTCCCGAACTTTCAGTTGTACTATTGGGCGTCCGTGCTGGTCACAGTGCGCTGGTGGTTCTGCCGACCCAGACAGAACCCGGCAAATAGCCTAGAAGCTGCCATTCTAGGATCCTATGCGGCCCTGAGCAACGTGGCATTCAGAGGGGCGAAAGCCCACTCCTCTATGAGCACCACAGTTAAAGTCTGGCAGGAGGCAAGGGCGATCTTTAGGAAGCCTTGTCACCTCTCCCCATACACACTGCTTTGGGGTAACCCAATGCTCCCTCACCTACAGTCAATTCCAGACCCCTCTGTGTGGGCCAGGCGTGGGATTACCACTTTGAGACATGTGATCCGGGATGGCAAACCTATGCCCTACCAGGAACTCAGGTCTACATATTCACTCCCTGGGTCCTTCAGCTTTCGCTACCAACAGCTGCGGCACGCCCTTAGGGCACAGTTTCCGAACCCCATAGTCCTTGAATCAGATTCCATAGAATGCCTGTTGATGTCCAGTATGATGGGGAGGCCGCTCTCCACACTCTATCTCTACCCAACGGTGGTACAGGACACAAAACCCACAAGGTCCCTGGATAGAAGGCGAGAGGACATACCTGCCTTGGGGGAGGAATGTGTCTCCACATATATCCCGTCTATGAGCGCGGCGAAGGATCGATTTATCCAACTGAAATTTCTCCATAGAGCCTACTATACACCCCACCGGTTAGCTCAGACATACCCCCAGAGAGACTCTACGTGCCCTCCAGGGCTGTCTTTAATATTGATTGGACCCTGGGCAAACATTTGTTTTGTCTCCCCAGTGGGCAACATTCAGTATTGGTATTGGTGGATATGCCCTCAGGGGGACATGATATACATATGAATGCAGCCTTTATTTACATATCAATGCCACCGACCGCCACTATTTACATATGAATGCCGCTGCTATTTACATATCAATGGAGGTTATTTACATGTAAACCCAGGGTCTGCAGGTGAGTCATCTGTACACAACAATAGGGCAGAGCTGGGCAGCATAAGTAGCAGCACTTCACGCTGAGATATCGGGACAAAGCACAGGACTAAAACTTCAAGGGACAAGGGAATTTAAACCAGGATAGCTTGCAAGTGTGAGGCAGCTGCTTTGGGCCCCACAAAAATGACAGGGCCCAGGGCAGCTGCCCCTTTTGCCCTGCCTTAAAGACGGCCCTAGTGTGGGATGGAGGATGGATCCTTTATGCATATAGTTTGGTCCTGTCCTAGAATTCAGGCATATTGGGAGGCAGTTACTAACGTGATGACGGAATTATGCACCACCCGGATACCCATGGCCTCCTTAGTCCTTCTACTTAGCCACTTGGAGAACATAGAGGGAGACAGATACATCAAGCTCTGTGTCACCTTCTCTCTCTACTATGCCAGGCGGGAGATACTCTTGAAGTGGAAGGCGATTGACCTACCCACCTGCGAGGAGTGGAAGCTATCGATTAGACTAGTGCTGCCTCTGTATGAACTCAAATATGAGAGCAGGCAATGTCCGGCCAAGTTTGATAAGCTTTGGTCCAGTTGGGTGGACGCAAGTGGATAGGTGGCCCCTGTCTACTTCCCCACCTCTCCCTCCCCTCTGGCGGATGAGGGGGTTATGGGCCTCAACCTGACGACTTGCGATCATGTATTGCAGGGATATGCAATTAGCGGACCTCCAGCTGTTGCAGAACTACAAGTCCTATGAGGCATAGCAAGACTCTGACAGCCACAAGCATGACACCCAGAGGCAGAGGCATGATGGGACTTGTAGTTTTGCAGCTGGAGGTCCACTAATTGCATATCTCTGATGTATTTTGTAGCTGGAAGATGTATTACGCAAAGTGATGCCAGCAGGGCTGCTGATAGAAATCACGGGGCCCTAAACAGACTATTTGACAGGCTCCCCCCCCCCAAGAAAGTATTAAAGCTATATTTCGCTAAAAATACAATAAAACTATTAGCAGACGCAAATACAACATAACTCACAGAATTCCTGCTAAATCTAATAGATAAAACTGAGTTAATAAATAAAAATGAAGATGAGATGAAAAAAATACCCAGGATCCGAGGGACAGAACAAAAGTTAAGCTCCATGCACACCTGGCTTAAAAAAAATCTCCAGTTCACTTGGCAGAAAAAAACGCTGATATAGAACTTTTTTTGTACAAAGTTTAGAGGAGTTTAGGAGAACCAGAAGGGTTTTTTTTTCTGTCTCTTAAACATTGAGCTTAAAATATGCCTGTAATTGTCCTAATGTGTATGGACACATAGGGTAACATTGAGCTGCTTCTACAGGCAAAACACTAAACTCCTGTAGAAGCAGCAATTTTTTTTTTAAAGCCAGTGTGCATGGAGCCTAAGTTAGAGATAACAAACTCCAGTGCTGAGAGGAGGGGGATTAGTGAGGGACGACGGTCTCTTTCTTATCAGATAAAAGCTTGTGGCAAGGGAGAGCAACTTTCATCTGCTGGAGGAAAAGAGACAAAATTGTCATCTGTCACTAATCCCCCCTGTGTGCTCCAGGCCCCCCACACGGGGGCTGGCTGTACCCCCCCTATCAGCGGCCCTGGATGCCAGTATGGTTGTATACAGCTATGTAGAACGCTGTTGGAGGGACACCCCTCGTATGTACTGACTATTCTGTTATTATACTGCAATGTGCTTGAAATTACTTTCTGCAATGACATGCTCTGTAATGCTGAATTGTCAATAAAATGCCTGTTAAAAAAAAAAAAGAAAGAAAAGGAAATGGGTGCATCCTGGGAGCTAAGACTTCATGTTAGAGACTGAAAGAAGGAAGCAGCTATCAGAGGACGCTGGACTAAAACTTGCATCCGTTTGCATTCTCTAAACCCAGCATCGCTGGTGAGAATTACTTGTCGCCATAGTATTTTCTGTATATTTCATGTACTGATTATAAGTACTTCTTATCAGTTTTTCCTAATGGTTTCACCCCACACTGTTTTGTTAATACAGCTTCAAAATTACATCCAGGAAAGGGGTTGTAAAGGCAGAAGGTTTTTCATCTTAATGCATTATATGTATTAAGATAAAAAAAAAACCTTCTGCGTGTAGCAGCCTCCCCAGCACCCTAATACCCTGAGCCCCTTCTCTCTCCAGCAATGCCCACTATCCCCTCAGGCGTCCAGGAAACTCCTGCCCATTTGCTCCCGTGGCTGTCAATCAAAGTCTTTCAGCCAATCAGGGGAGAGAGGGGGCAGGGCCAGGTCAGGGCTCCATGCCTGAATGGATACACGGAGCTCTGACTCGGCTCGGGTGCCCCCATAGAGAGCTGTTGGCTGAGGGGGGCACTCGATAGGAGGGAGGGGCCAGGAGAGCAGAAGAGGAGGATCTGGGCTGCTCTGTGCAAAACCAACTACACAGAGGAGGTAAATGTAACATGTGTGCTATTTTTTTATTTTTTTTTTAAAGCGAGCCTTTACAATCACTTTAAGCTGAATGTGGAGATACACAGGGAAACGTGTAGCAAAGACAGAACACCCACCTTCTGCACCTCTGATATGGCAGCAGAGTCATTCTTATCTATCAGAATGTATTTCTTTCTCAGTCTGGACTCCACTTCCTGCTCCTGGTGGCTGAAAACAGAAAAATGGCATCAAAGGGAGACATAATAAAAGTAGGGATGCACCAACACCGTTTTGTTATCGGTGAGTGTGAGTAATACAATTTTGCAATGAGCGTCGATACAAAAAAAAAAAATGGCGCAAATCACACTGCAAAGAATCGCATGCGATTTCCCCCCACTGGTTATGTGTGTGTGTATAGAAAGGGAAAAGTGCCATCTAGTGGGCAGTTTATTAAAAATGTTAGAACTCACAGTACATACACTATGTTACCAAAAGTATTGGGACGCCTGCCTTTACACGCACATGAACTGTAATGGCATCCCACTCGTAGTCCCATTCTTTGCAACTATCACAGCTTCAACTCTCCTGGAAAGGCTGTCCACAAGGTTTAGGAGTGTCTATGGGAATGTTTGACCATTCTTCCAGAAGCGCATTTGTGAGGTTAGGCACTGATGTGGATGAGAAGGCCTGGCTCGCAGTCTCCACTCTAATTTATCCAAAAGGTGTTCTATTGGGTTGAGGCCAGGACTCTGTGCAGGCCAGACAAAAGTTGCCCAGCCAAGAGACAGCCTCTGGCCTATGGATTGGAGTTCTCCTGACACCCCGATAGGAGCTGACCTGACTCATGGAACGTGACCTGCTGTCTCTTGGCTTCTGGCTGGGCTCCTCTGACCCCCTAGGTGAGACCCTCTGTCTCTTGGCTTATGGCTGGGGCATCTCTGACCCCTCTGTGAGACCCTCTGTCTCTTGGCTTCTGGCTGGGGCACCTCTGACCCCTCTGTGAGACCCTCTGTCTCTTGGCTTCTGGCTGGAGTTCCTATGACTGCTGGGAGAGACCTTACGTCTCCCACACTGGGAGCGGTCTCCAAAATGATATCTCTGAGCTATCCTCAGACCTGATCCTTTTTCTCTTGGCTTCTGGCTGGGGCACCTCTGACCCCTCGGTGAGACTCTCTGGCTCTTGGCTTCTGGCTGGGGCACCTCTGACCCCTCGGTGAGACTCTCTGGCTCTTGGCTACTGGCTGGGGCACCTCTGACCCCTCGATGAGACCCTCTGTCTCTTGGATTCTGGCTGGGGACTTCTGGCCCCTCTGTGAGACCCTCTGTCTCTTGGCTTCTGTCTGGGCTCCTCAGACTACTTGGTGAGACCCTTTGTCTCTTGGCTTCTGGCTGGGGCACCTCTGACCCATCGGTGAGACTCTCTGGCTCTTGGCTTCTGGCTGGGGCACCTCTGACCCCTTGATGAAACTCTCTGTCTCTTGGCTTCTGGCTGGGGCACCTCTGACCCCTCGGTGAGACTCTCTGGCTCTTGGCTTCTGGCTGGGGCACCTCTGACCCCTCGGTGAGACTCTCTGGCTCTTGGCTACTGGCTGGGGCACCTCTGACCCCTCGATGAGACCCTCTGTCTCTTGGATTCTGGCTGGGGACTTCTGGCCCCTCTGTGAGACCCTCTGTCTCTTGGCTTCTGTCTGGGCTCCTCAGACTACTTGGTGCGACCCTTTGTCTCTTGGCTTCTGGCTGGGGCACCTCTGACCCATCGGTGAGACTCTCTGGCTCTTGGCTTCTGGCTGGGGCACCTCTGACCCCTTGATGAAACTCTCTGTCTCTTGGCTTCTGGCTGGGGCACCTCTGACCCCTCGGGGAGACTCTCTGTCTCTTGGCTTCTGGCTGGGGACTTCTGGCCCCTCTCTGAGACCCTCTGTCTCTTGGCTTCTGGCTGTGGACTTCTGGCCCCTCTGTGAGACCCTCTGTCTCTTGGCTTCTGTCTGGGCTCATCTGACTACTTGGTGAGATCCTTTGTTTCTTGGCTTCTGGCTGGGGCACCTCTGACCCCTCGGTGAGACCCTCTGCCTCTTGGCTTCTGTCTGGGCTCCTCTGACCACTTGGTGAGACTCTGCCTCTTAGCTTCTAGCTGACCACCTCTGACCCCTCAGTGAGATTCTCTGTCTCTTGGCTTCTGGCTAGGGTTGCCACATCACCCCTTTAATCCAGGACACGTATGAATTACACAGGTTGTTCTGAGGCTAATTGAATTCAGATAAGGAACCAAGTGAGTTTAATTACCACCTTAATCAGCCACAGAACCACCTGTGTAATTAATATGTGTCCTGGATTAAAGGGATGATGTGGCAACCCTACTTCTAGCTGGGCTGCTCTGACCCCTCGGTGAGACCCTCTGTCTCTTGGCTTCTAGCTGGGCTCCTCTGACCCCTAAGTGAGACCCTCTGTCTCTTGGCTTCTGGCTGGGCTCCTCTGACCCCTAAGTGATACCCTCTGTCTCTTGGCTTCTGGCTGGGCTCCTTTGACCCCTAAGTGAGACTCTCTGTCTCTTGGCTTCTGGCTGGGCTCCTCTGACCCCTAAGTGATACCCTCTGTCTCTTGGCTTCCGGCTGGGCTCCTCTGACCCCTAAGTGAGACTCTCTGTCTCTTGGCTTCTGGCTGGGCTCCTCTGACCCCTAAGTGAGACTCTCTGTCTCTTGGCTTCTAGCTGGGCTCCTCTGACCCCTAAGTGAGACTCTCTGTCTCTTGGCTTCTGGCTGGGCTCCTTTGACCCCTAAGTGAGACTCTCTGTCTCTTGGCTTCTAGCTGGGCTCCTCTGACCCCTAAGTGAGACTCTCTGTCTCTTGGCTTCTAGCTGGGCTCCTCTGACCCCTAAGTGAGACTCTCTGTCTCTTGGCTTCTGGCTGGGGTTCTTCTGACCCCTAAGTGAGACTCTCTGTCTCTTGGCTTCTGGCTGGGGTTCCTCTGACTGCTGGATGAGACCTTCCATCTCCCACACTGGGAGCAGTCTCCAAAATGGAATCTCTGAGCTATCCTCAGACCTGAGCATACAACGACCCTGCACACCTGTGTACTCAGCCAGGTTGCAGGCGTCTAGCAAAACCCAGACACAGGATTGAATATTCAGATCTAGAACTACAAAATGCAGAGGAAGCAAAAAACACAACTTTCTCTGCCCAGAAACACCAGCCTGGAATGTCACATTTACCCTAAATGCGAATCCTGTGTCACATTTTCCTGTATTCTCATGGTGACAGGGCCTCTCGCTGTCACACCGTTCACACCGCCTGCCGTCCGATCCACTAGATCAGGGTTATGCAATTAGCGGACCTCCAGATGTTGCAGAACTACAAGTCCCATGATGCATAGCAAGACTCTGACAGCCACAAGCATAACACCCAGAGGCAGAGGCATGATGGGACTTGTAGTTTTGCAACAGCTGGAGGTCCGCTAATTGCATATCCCTGCCCTAGATGGATGGGGAACGGATCCCATCCATCTATTTTTAGCGGATTGGATTTCGCTGGCTGCCCCTCCATGGAGGATTCCATCGGTCTGCCTGTGTGAAAGGGGCCGAAGTTAACAGAGATCTCCACACTGACGGGGCATCCCTAAAAATCTGAGGTTTTAACTTTTTCTTATTCCTAAGCTAAATGTAAAAAATAGTTTTGCACAAAGTTTTAATCTGATAATTTAATTTATAATTGAAAAAAAAAAACAACGTACTTTACAATAAGTCTGAACTGAGAAAATATCTCCTGGATTTGTCGGAGGTTCAGAATCTGATGGGAATGAAAAAAACAACGATTAGTTATTGAAATCTTCAATGCAGACAGAGAAAACGGAGGTGCAACTATTTAAGGCAGGGGTAGGCAACCTGCGGCCCTCCAGCTGTTGCAGAACTACAAGTCCCATCATGCCTCTGGGAGTAATTGCAACTGCCAGCCTTGCAATGCCTCATGGGAAATGTAGTTCCACTACAGCTGGAGGGCCGCGGGTTGCCTACCCCTGCCTTAAGGAGTACAAATGGTGCGAGGAGAAGGAAAACTTCATGCAACCCCGGAGTGCCATGGCACCATTTATATTTAAAGGATCCTTTATGGAAGAATAATCAGTATGGTTTCATTGTTGCAATGAGGTTACAGGAAGAAGATACTCACTTCTATCTCATCTATCTTCCCCTCCAGATATCTGCGGACCTGGGAGGTGATCTCTGCGATCTGCCCGTCATTAAACGGTTCATAGCCGACGTCCGCACGATTGGCCTGAAACAAGGAAAACCAATAATGCCCTCTGAAACTGAGCTTAACCTCTTCCTGTCTGCAATCTGTATTCTAATATTCTCCATCGCCATGCCCCTTGCAGAGGGAACATGAATATATCCAGGGTGGCACAGTGGTGTAGTGGATAGCACTTTCGCCTGGCAGCAAAAGGGTCGCTGGTTCGATTCCCAACCACGACACTACCTGCCTGGAGTTTGCATGTTCTCCCTGTGCCTGCGTGGGTTTCCTCCGGGTACTCCGGTTTCCTCCCACACTCCAATGACATGCTGGTAGGTAAATTAGATCCTTTCTAAATTGGCCCCACTATGTGTATGGATGAGAATTAGGGACCTTAGATTGTAAGCTCCTTGAGCGTAGGGACTGATGTGAATGTACAATAAAGAGCTGCATAATTTGACAGCGCTATAGAAGTACCTGAAATTAATAAATATCCTCCCCAGACACCTGCCCAGTAGGGTTGCCACCTTTTCTTCAAGTGAAACCCGAACACTTTAGCGGCGCACAGCAATTTTTTTTTATAGCATAAACTATACATATATGTTGCTAATAAATAACATCTCTAATCATATGAAGTTAATAACGCGAGTCCCCATTTACATCAGAGCAGCAGTGTATTTAGGTTTCGTGCTGCGCTAGGCCTGACTAAACCCGTGCACCCCCCCTAATTTAAATATGAGGCACCCCTTCCTGTTTCCTGACCCGCCTTGAAATTCTCCAGTGGGGACACTAGTTTTGGGGGGGGGGGGGGCAATAGATTCCTCTTATTTGAAGAGATTTACTCACAATTCCTGTTTGGCTATGGGGCAGAACAATAACTCATTAGTTGGGGTCCGCTGCATGGGCCCCTCGGGACACCCAGGTCCCCAACATATGTATAGGCTGTCCCCCCCTGGTGGTGGTCCTGCCAAGCTGCTTTATGGGGGTGCAAGACCGATTTGCCTCCCGGGCCAGTCCGCCCCATAGGACTGGTGCTACAGTAAGTGTAGCGCAAACCTCCGGGGACTCTTTTCGTGCTGCCCCCCTGCAAAGTGCCGCCCTAGGCCTGGGCCTTGTCGGCCTAGGCCAAGATACAGCGTTGCATCAGAGTCCACAGTGTTCCCCTTTTACATCCAAGTTCGCAGAGTTCCCTTTCACTGCAAGGGGGGACTCTGCAGACTCGGATTTAAGGGGGAACACTGAGAACTCTGATGTATGGAGATGATTCTGATGTAAGGGGAAACACTGTGGCCTCTGGTGTAAAGGGGAACTCTGATGTAAGGGGTGCTCTGAGAACCCTGATTTACCTTAGTGAACTCACAATCCAGATGTATCTGAGGCTGCTGGACTTCAAATTTCAGGCCTCCACTTTCCTTTTCTGAGGCACAGCGCTGGGGATTGGAGTGTGGGGCAGACACAGAAGCTTCGGGGTGGGAGGAAGAGGTGCAGATTGAGCCCCCTCTCCTCTCCTGTCTGTGTGTTTGGGGGGGGGGGGGACTGTTAGTGCCGGCTTTGGGCAGTGTGAAAGAGAGTGTAACAGACTCTCTCGGCTTAGACAACTGCAGCCAGCAACCCTGCTGAGAAGCCATAGTCCAGTCTGAATAATGTGTCCGGGTTTCAGGTAGTCAGAAACCCGGGCGCATGATTCCAAACCCGAGCCCAGTCTGTGTGTGGCTGCAACCTATCAAACCCGGCTGTCAATGGCAGCTACGGTTCCAACCAAGGACTGAGGATCAATGAGAGTGACTCCCTATAGATGCGATGATCACTATGTTAGCTATGACATGGCGATCGCATTTTGGGTGGAAGTTCACTCAGAAAGATGAGCCTTTGGTCTGCAGTTACCGCTGCTGCCTGAAGATGTCAGTGTGGCTCAATTGAATACTGCAATTGTAATATGAATGCACGGTATTAAAAAAAAATCAAAGCAAAAATTATATATATATATACACAGCATCTCACAAAAGTAAGTACACCCCTGACATTTTTGTAAATATTTTATTCTATCTTTTCATGTGACAACACTGAAGAAATGACACTTTGCTACAATGTAAAGTAGTGAGTGTACAGCTTGTATAACAGTGTAAATTTACTGTCCCCTCAAAATAACTCAACACACAGCCATTAATGTTTACTACTACATTGTAGCAAAGTGTAATTTCTTCAGTGTTGTCACATGAAAAGATAGAATAAAAGATTTACAAAAATGTCAGGGGTGTACTTACTTTTGTGAGATACTGTATTTATATATAAATATATATTGTAACGTTATGCGAGGCGCCACAATGGACGGGCGATACTTGTCGCCTGGCGTGTGATCATTTTGAGGCGACTAGCGAGAGTCCGGCCCGGGTTTTGCCGGCCACCGTGGCAGAGCTGGTTCCAGTCCGGACTTTCTGGTCCACTCAATCCCCTCTCCACCTGCATTTAATGAGCAGGAAGAGAGCAGAGGAGAGCTCTATCCTGGATCTCAGAGGCAGAAATCTGAGTGAGCTCCGTGTGATAATTTGGACTCTAAAAACAAGGTTTGCACTGTGCTTGTGTTTTGTGGGTGTCGGGGACAGCCCCACACTGTATAGAGAGGAATCTGTTTAGTGTAGTGCCAGACGGCGAGGTTTTGTTTTCTGTTCCTGTTTAGAACTTGCAAACCTGTAAATATAAACCTGGCAAGCCGCCAGACTTAGAAACTGACATCCATGCTGAAACTTTTCCCCTGAAAAGTGATCCCCACGAGCTAATCTCCCACAATATATATACACACACAGTATCTCACAAAAGTGACTACACCCCTCACATTTTTGTAAATATTTTATTCTATCTTTTCATGTGACAACACTGAAGAAATGACACTTTGCTACAATGTAAAGTAGTGAGAGTACAGCTTGTATAACAGTGTAAATTTGCTGTCCCCTCAAAATAACTCAGCACACAGCCATTAATGTCTAAACCGCTGGCAACAAAAGTGAGTACACCCCTAAGTGAAAACGTCCACCTCCCCTTCTACCCAGGCTGACCTGGACTTCCTAAAGCCAGCAAACATACGCTGTGTGTAGCCTGCGGGCTCTCTGGACATCTGTAATAGATGACATAAAGCTCTCTGAAGATCCTTCAACCCGACTGGTGCTGCTGGAAGACCTTTATAGAGCCACATGATTGGTTTCTGGGGCTGAGAAGAGACCGCCATTAGGGGGCGACTATACAGGGGAAGAAGGGATGTTCAGGTGCAAAAACAGTTCTGTAACAATTATAAAGCAGCAGTATGGCCAACAAATTGATGACGTTCTTCTACAACATTGATATGGAGGCAAAAATGAACAGTAAAATTAAAGTTGAGACTGTTAAGATTTAATAAACTGGCCAATGATCAGCGCTGCATGACATGAATGTCGCACCGGACGATCCCTTACCAGAGTGTCGCGGAGGATCAGCTCCCTGCGAAGGAGTTCGATCTCTTGCTGCAAATTTTTGCACATTCGCTGCCAGAAGAAAACAGATCACACGCATCAGACACAGGGTGAGCATCAACATGACATCTAATACAGTCAGGTCCATAAATATTGGGACATCGACACAATTCTAATCTTTTTGGCTCTATACACCACCACAATGGATTTGCAATGAAATGAACAAGATGTGCTTTACCTGCAGACTTTCAGCTTTAATTTGAGGGTATTTACATCCAAATCAGGGGAACGGTGTAGGAATTACAACAGTTTGTATTTGTGCCTCCCACTTTCTAAGGGACCAAAAGTAATGGGACAATTGGCTGCTCAGCTGTTCCATGGCCAGGTGTGTGTTATTCTCTCATTATCACATTTGCAAGGAGCAGATAAAAGGTCCAGAGTTCATTTCAAGTGTGCTATTTGCATTTGGAATCTGTTGCTGTCAACTCTCAATATGAGGTCCAAAGAGCTGTCACTATCAGTGAAGCCATCATTAGGCTGAAAAAACAAAACAAACCCATCAGAGAGATAGCAAAAACATTAGGTGTGGCCAAATCAACTGTTTGGAACATCCTTAAAAAGAAAGAAGGCACCAGTGAGCTCAACAACACCAAAAGACCCGGAAGACCATGGAAAACCACTGTGGTGGATGACCGAAGAATTCTTTCCCTGGTGAAGAAAACTCCCTTCACAACAGTTGGCCAGATCAAGAACACTCTCCAGGAGGTAGGTGTATGTGTGTCAAAGTCAACAATCAAGAGAAGACTTCACCAGAGTGAGTACAGAGGTTCACCACAAGATGTAAACCATTGGTGAGCCTCAAAAACAGGAAGGCCAGATTAGAGTTTGCCAAACAACATCTAAAAAAGCCTTCACAGTTCTGGAACAACATCCTATGGACAGATGAGACCAAGATCAACTTGTACCAGAGTGATGGGAAGAGAAGAGTATGGAGAAGGAAAGGAACTGCTCATGATCCAAAGCATACCACCTCATCAGTGAAGCATGGTGGTGGTAGTGTCATGTCGTGGGCATGTATGGCTGCCAATGGAACTGCTTCTCTTGTATTTATTGATGATGTGACTGCTGACAAAAGCAGCAGGATGAATTCTGAAGTGTTTGGGGCAATATTATCGGCTCATATTCAGCCAATGCTTCAGAACTCATTGGACGGCGCTTCACAGTGCAGATGGACAATGACCCGAAGCATACTGCGAAAGCAACCAAAGACTTTTTTAAGGGAAAGAAGTGGAATGTTATGGAATGGCCAAGTCAATCACCTGACCTGAATCCGGTTGAGCATGCATTTCACTTGCTGAAGACAAAATTGAAGGGAAAATGCCCCAAGAACAAGCAGGAACTGAAGACAGTTGCAGTAGAGGCCTGGCAGAGCATCACCAGGGATGAAACCCAGCGTCTGGTGATGTCTATGCATTCCAGACTTCAGGCTGTAATTGACTGCAAAGGATTTGCAACCGAGAATTAAATAGTGAAAGTTTGATTTATGATTGTTAATCTGTCCCAATACTTTTGGTCCCTTAAAAAGTGGGAGGCACATATACAAACTGTTGTAATTCCTACACCGTTCACCTGATTTGGATGTAAATACCCTCAAATTAAAGCTGAAAGTCTGTAGGTAAAGCTCATCTTGTTTGTTTCATTTCAAATCCATTGTGGTGGTGTATAGAGCCAAAAATATTAGAATTGTGTTGATGTCCCAATATTTATGGACCTGACTGTATTTTAGAGGCTTTGAAAATGTTCATTTAAAGTGTATCTATAGCCAACACTATTTTTCAGGCTGAACAAAAAAATCTATGAATGTATGGCCAGCCTAAGGCTACTTTCGCACTGCTCTGTCTGAAAAACGCATCAAAAACGCATATCTTTGCCACACTGTATAAATTTACCGCAGCGCATGATGAGTTTTTGATACGTTTGTGTTCTCCCCACATCACCTCCCACTATTCTAATGCGATTTTCATGCCATTTCCAGTGTGACTGTGCAGTGCTACTTGCTTGCGATTTTGATGCGACTTTAGAAGTTGCTTCAGCATAGATAAGAAGCATTCCTATGTGACTTTGATGGATGAGTGTTTTTTTTTTTTAACCTTCACCTCTCCTCCCTGGTCATCCTTGCTGCCCAAGGCTAGGATCACACTGAAGCGGTTTTGATCCTTCCTTTGATCAATCGATCCTTCCTTTGATCACGTGATCCCTTGGAAGATCCTTCACTCGATTGATTGATTGAAGGAAGGATCCATCAAGCACAGGAAGGATCATTCTAGCTCATCCCCCACAGTTATTACCTTTTGTATCACTTGACCCTCCCTCCTAGATTGTAAGCTCTCAGGAGCAGCGCCCTCTGATTCCTCCTGTATTGAATCGTATGGTAACTGTACTGTCTGTCCTCATGTTGTATGAATTGCAGATCAATCGAAGAAAGGATCATTCAAGCTCGTCCCCCGCAGTTATTACCTTTTTTATCACTTGACCCTCTCTTTTAGATTGTAAGCTCTCAGGAGCAGCGCCCTCTGATTCCTCCTGTATTGAATTGTATGGTAACTGTACTGTCTGTCCTCATGTTGTATCAATTGAAGGAAGGATCATTCTAGTTCGTCCCCCACAGTTATTACCTTTTGTATCACTTGACCCTCTCTTTTAGATTGTAAGCTCTCAGGATCAGGGCCCTCCGATTCCTGTGTTGAATTGTATGGTAACTGTACTGCCTGTCCTCATGTTGTATCAATTGTGGATCAATCAAAAGAAGGATCATTCTAGCTCGTCCCCCAAAATTATTACCTTTTGTATCACTTGATCTTCTCTTTTAGATTGTAAGCTCTCAGGATCAGGGCCCTCTGATTTCTCCTGTATTGAATTGTATGGTAACTGTACTGTCTGTCCTCATGTTGTATCAATTGCAGATCAATCAAAGGAAGGATCATTCTAGCTCGTCCCCCAAAATTATTACCTTTTATATCACTTGACCCTCTCTTTTAGATTGTAAGCTCTCAGGATCAGGGCCCTCTGATTCCTCCTGTATTGAAATGTATGGTAACTGTACTGTCTGTCCTCATGTTGTATCAATTGAAGGAAGGATCATTCTAGCTCGTCCCCCACAGTTATTACCTTTTGTATCACTTGATCTTCTCTTTTAGATTGTAAGCTCCAATGAGCAAGGCCATCTGTTTCCTCCTGTATTGAATTGCATTGTATTTGTACTGTCTGCCCTTATGTTGCAAAGCGCTGCGCAAACTGTTGGCACTATATAAATCCTGTATATTTTAATAATAATAATCTAAGGAAGGATTGGTCGATTAAGTGAAGGGAGGATCAATCGAAGGAAGGATCGATTGAAGGAAGGATTGATTGATCGAGTGAAGGAAGGATCGATTGAAGGAAGGATTGATTGATCGAGTGAAGGAAGGATTAATCGATCGAATGAAGGGTTGATCGAGTGAAGGAAGGATCGATCAAAGCCGGGATCAAAGGAAGGCTCCAAAATCACAGTTGTATCAAAATTGATGGATGAAGCATGACCAGGGAGGAGAGGTGAGAGTTAAAAAAAAAAACACTAATCCATCAAAGTCTCATGGAAATGCTTCTATATTGATGCAACTTCTGTGAGATAACATGGAGGTCTATGGGGCTGAAATCGCACTGAACTCCACCAAGAACCTTTACCAAAATCACACCAAGCTGAGGACCCCATAATGTGATTTCCCTTATCCTGTGATTATGTGAACCTCGGCTTCAGCACTTCCCACAGGTGCGTTGCGTTTTTGATGCATTTTTGGTGCGTTTTTTTGATGCGGTTTCCATTCATTTCAATGGAGGGATGCGTTTTTGGTGAGGTTCTTTTACGGTAACCAAGCATGCACCAAAAATGCAGCAAGCGGGATTTTTTTTAACCGCAACTAAAGCACGACAGACCAGTGTGAAGAGCTACATAGGATTTAAAGAATTTAAGTTTCTTCCGCTTTTTTAACTGAAGAAAGACAGGTCAATGTGAAAGACATGATGAGATCCCCGCTTTGTTCTGAACTCCTAGACTCAATGGGATGGCACTTACCACAGGGTCGTAGTGCTGGATGACAACGCACTCTGCCGGTATGCATTTCATTCTGCTGGCAAATCGCAGAGTAGATAGCTGAAGACAAAATACAGAAGTAACAAGGCGATACATTCACACTTCATGAAAAGGTAACACAGAGATTATGAAATATGAAGAGCAGGATTTCAGGTATTCTTTTGTAGAAGAATTCCCTGCTGAACAATGAACATTATATATATTTTTTTTAAGCAGAGGTCCTAGAGAATAAAATGGTGGGTGTTGCAATTTCTTTATATCACACGGTATTTGCGCAGCGGCAAATTTATTGGAAAATAATTTAATGAATTGTAGTGCACACAAGCATAATATAATACGTTTTTTGATAAAATATAAAATGTAAGCAAATACAGTATCTCACAAAAGTAAGTACACCCCTCACATTTGTGTAAATATTTTATTCTATCTTTTCATGTGACAACACTGAAGAGCTGACACTTTGCTACAATGTAAAGTAGTGAGTGTACAGCTTGTATAACAGTGTAAATTTGCTGTCCCCTCAAAATAACTCAACACACAGCCATTAATGTCTAAACCGCTGGCTACAAAAGTGAGTACACCCCTAAGTGAAAATGTCCAAATTGGGCCCAAAGTGTCAATATTTTATGTGGCCACCATTATTTTCCAGCACTGCCTTAACCCTCTTGGGCATGGAAGTCACCAGAGCTTCACATGTGGCACTGGAGTCCTCTTCCCCTCCTCCATGACGACATCACAGAGCTGGTGGATGTTAGAGACCTTGCGCT
>BLSH010311970.1:67657-89964 GCA_018402905.1 Glandirana rugosa
CAGGAGACGGGATGACTGTGGCAGGAGACGGGATGACTGTGGTAGGAGAAGAGATGACTGTGGCAGGTGACGACATGACTGTGGCAGTGTCAGTAGGGCAGTGGACGGTGTCAGTAGGGCAGTGGACGGTGTCAGTAGGGCAGTGGACGGTGTCAGTAAGGCAGAGGACGGTGTCAGTAGAGCAGAGGACGGTGTCAGTAGGGCAGTGGACGGTGTCAGTAGAGCAGTGGACGGTGTCAGTAGGGCAGAGGACGGTGTCAGTAGGGCAGAGATTGGTGTCAGTAGGGCAGAGGACGGTGTCAGTAAAGCAGTGGACGGTGTCAGTAGGGCAGAGATTGGTGTCAGTAGGGCTGTGGGCGAAGTCAGCAGCTTTTATTGTTATTATTTTTGAAATTATTTTTTACAATATTATTTATTATTACTTTTTTTTTTTTTTTTACAATTTCTTTGAGTCTAATATCAAGGGTCTGCAGAGAGAGAGAAAGGGACTGAGGACAGAGCTTCCTCACCTGCACTGGACAGTGAACGAATGGGAAGCGCTGAGCGGCCTTCCTGTACATTCACAAACTGCAGCAAAGTTAACATCGTTTACTATGCTTCAGTTAAGAATGAACACAGAAGCGATCGGTACTGATCACTCACTGTGTTCATTCATCCATCTGCAGCAGCCGGCGGGAGAGGGGGGGAAGCCGGCATCTCTAACTGAGACAGGGGACGCCAACAAGCAGGGGGAATCAGCGCCGCACAGGGTGATTAGGGTGTGCCCAGGCACACCCGACACACCCTGGCCGCACGCCTACGGCGCCATCTGGTGGTCATAATGCTGTATTTTCCTGACAAATCTTAAAAGTTTCATTTTTTTTTTGGTGAAATTCTCTTCCTCGATATCTTGGCCTGCATGCAGTCCTCGGGGACTGGGGCTGTGTGTGATATTCTGTGTGAAGGAAGGAAAACGCTCCATGGGTTCTTCTCTTCAGTCGTTTAACATAAAGGAAAACGTTTATTGATGGAGCCGGTGATTGTACTCACCTCCAGATGTATGGTGAATATACAATGGGAACGGGAGGAAGCTTTGTTCAGGATGTGCGATCCAATGATCCGGTTTGTCTCCCCCTAGTGGAGATTAATGAAGTAAAAACAATCAATAGTTTCCTGATCTCTCAGCTGTTGATCTGCACAGTAGACATAATAGTATAGCACAACCATAAGTGTGGGCAGCCTATTGCATTAGGGTGTGCACTCCAAAGCTCAACCACACATTACTGATCACTCACTATAACAGACTGCGAGGAGCCTCGTGCAGCGAGTGCTCAATCCCCTGCACGTGACGTCAGCATAGAAACCTCCAAACACGAGCAGAACAAGAATAGACAACGTGCGCTTCGTTGTGTTCAAAGCTGAAATTCGGACGCATTTTTTTTTTTTTGTTATTCGGATGTATCCGAATTTCCGAATGACAATAGTAACGAATTTAAACGGATCCGAAATAACAAAGCAAAATTTCGGACAAAATTTGAATTCCAGTAGTTTTCTAATCGAACTTGAATCGTTTTCGAATCAAAATTTGAATAGAATACCGTACAAAATAAAGGAATAGAATAGAAAATAATATAATAGAAGAGAAAATAATAAAATAGAAAATAAAAGAACATAATAGAATAGAAAATAAAAGAATAGAATAAAAAAGAATAGAATAGAAAATAATAAAATAGAAAATAAAAGAATAGAATAAAAAAGAATAGAATAGAATAGAAAATAATAAAATAGAAAATAAAAGAATAGAATAGAAAAGAATATAGTAGAATAGAAAATAATTAAATAGAAAATAAAAGAGTAGAATAGAAAAGAATATAATGGAAGAGAAAATAATAAAATAGAAAATAAAAGAATAGAATAGAAAATAAAAGAGTAGAATAGAAAAGAATATAATAGAAGAGAAAATAATAAAATAGAAAATAAAAGAGTAGAATAGAAAAGAATATAATAGAATAGAAAATAATAAAATAGAAAATAAAAGAGTGGACAATATAATAGAGTAAAACAGAACAGAATAGAAAATAAAAGGAAAAAAAATTGAATAGAAAATAAAAGAATAGAAAATATTAGAGTAAAACAGAACAACATAGAATAGAAAATAAAAGAACAGAATGAAATAGAATAGGAGATAAAGGAATATAATAGAATAAAAATAGAAAGAATGTAACCATCTTCTGAAATATCGAATTTAAAACAGAATACATTTGAATACTATAGAATAGGAAAAAAATGAATAGAAAATAAAGGGATAGGATAGAAAATCAAAGAATAGAATAGAAAAAAATAGAATAGTAAATAAAAGAACGGAATAAAATTGAATAGAAAATAAAGGAATAGAATAGAATTAAAAATAGAATAAAAATAGAAAAAATATACCATCTTTTGAAATTCAAAATTAAAATAGAATAAATTTGAATACAATAGAATAGTATAGAATAGGAAAAATATGAATAGAAAATAAAAAAACAATCATTAGTTTTCTGATCTCTCAGCTGTTTTTCTGTACAGTATGCATCAAGCAAGAGATAGACATAATAGTACAGGAAAAGCAACAGTACAACACGTGACTACACTGAAAAATAGAATAAAAATAGAAAGAATATAACCATCTTTTGAAATTAAAATTTAAAATAGAATAAATTTGAATACAATAGAATAGGAAAAAATGAATAGAAAATAAAGGGATAGGATAGAAAATCAAAGAATAGAATAGAACAAATAGAATAGAAAATAAAGGAATAGAATAGAATATAAAAAAGGAATAGAATAAAATAGAATTAAAAATAGAATAAAAATAGAAAGAATATAACCATCTTTTGAAATTCGAATTTAAAATAGAATACATTTGAATAAAATAGAATAGTATAGAATAGGAAAAAATGAAATAAAATAATAGAAAATAAAGAAAAAACAATGAATAGTTTTCTGATCTCACAGCTGTTGATCTGTGCAGTATGCATCAAGCAAGAGATAGACTTAATAGTACAGGAAAAGCCACAGCACAACACATGACTACACTGAAAAATAGAATAAAAATAGAAAGAATATAGCCATCTTCTGACATTCAAATTTAAAATAGAATTCATTTGAATACAATAGAATAGTATAGAATAGGAAAAAAATTATATAAAATAAAGGGATAGGATAGAAAATCAAAGAATAGAATAGAAAAAAATAGAATAGAAAAAATAATGGAATATAATCAAATAGAAAATAAAGGAATATAATACAATTAAAAATAGAATAAAAATAGAATATAACCATCTTCTGAAATTTGAATTTAAAATAGAATACATTTGAATACAATAGAATAGTATAGAATAGGAAAAAATGTAAAAGAAAATAAAGGGATAGGATAAAAAAATAGAATACAAAAAATAGAATAGAACATAAAAGAACAGCATAAAATAGAATATAAAAAAGGAATAGAATAGAATAAAAAATAGAAAAAATATAACCATCTTCTGAAATTCAAAAATAAAATAGAATAAATTTTAATAAAATAACCACAATTTTCCGAATGACCGCAATTGCCGAATTACCGCGATTCGGAAATTTGGAAAAACGAAAATTCGGAACGAAACTAATTGCACAACCCTACTAGACAGGAGAGCGTGTGTGCATGAGCATGCCCGGGCGTCGGCACACGTGAGCATGCCCGGGCCTCGGCACACATGAGCATGCCCGGGCGTCGGCACACATGAGCACGCCCGGGCCTCGGCGCACATGAGCACACCTGGGCCTCGGCACACATGAGCACGCCCGGGCCTGGGCACATGTGAGCATGCCTGGGCATGGGAACACATGAACATGCCCTGGGCACACATAAGCACGCCCGGGCCTCGGAATGCATAGGCGGCAGGATATCCTGCTGCCCGGTGGCTTATTTAGACCTGAGGTCTACCGGGCCTCATTGCTGGAGTGGTGTCAGAGGTGCCAGCTCCTGATCCTTCTTCCCTGTATCCCTGAACCTGTCGTCTGACGCTTCTCTTCGGGTTCCCCTTGCCCACTGCCCACCTGCCATACCATCCCCCGCCCACAATTCTGTCTTCTGACTTTGTACCTCACTGCCAGCGCGTTGCTGACCCTCGTCCGTCTCCAACGTGTAACCTGTACCCATCTACCTGGCTGCTGTTGAACCCAGCTGGTGACCGGACTTCATACTTCTACCCGGTGGATCTCTGCACCTCCAAGCTCACTGCTCCACCTTCCTGGCCCCTGCGCCCTCCCGCTGCCCATCCCTATTCTCACTACCAGGGGTGCCTGGACCGGAGTCATGCAAGAGGCCACCCTCACCATCTCAGACACTACAGAGCCAGGGCACAGAGGTGCTGATCCATACTTGTGCTTGCCCTGAGCTGTATGCTTTAAATGCGGTGGGTATGGGGGTGACGGGGGTGCTTTGTTATTTGTATTTATTTTATATGATTTTTTTTTTACACTTTTTTCTTTATTTATCTTTATTGCTATAACAAAGGGATTAATGTGACAGCACTGGACAGGTGACAGGTTCTCTTTATGGAGACATCAGGGGTCTGTTAGCCCCCCAATATCTCCCCCTACCCTCCACTAAGTTGGAACCAGAGGTTTACACAGTGGAGCACTTCATACCATCCACTGCATCTGTTATGGCTTCTGTGTGGAGCTGGGCATAACAGAGGAGATATCTCATTAAAGGTGGCATCAATCCAAGGAGCCAGAATGTGAATCCATTTTTCAGCAACAACACAGATCTTAGAAATCCCCCTTGGGCAAACTGCAGCCCATAGGCCAGATGTGGCCCTTTGCTAGCCTTTGTTTGGTCCTTGGTGTACTATGCCTCCCACTGACACCAATGATGGGGCACTATGCCTCCCACTAATACCAATGATGGGGCACTATTCCTCCCACTAATATCAATGATGGGGCACTATTCTTCCCACTGACACCAATGATGGGGCACTATTCCTCCCACTGATACCAATGATGGGACACTATTCCTCCCACTGACACCAATGATGGGGCACTATTCCTCCCACTGATACCAATGATGGGGCACTATTCCTCCCACTGACAACAATGATGGGGCACTATTCCTCCCACTGATACCAATGATGGGGCACTATTCCTCCCACTGATACCAATGATGGGGTACTATTCCTCTAACTGACACCAATGATGGGGCACTATTCCTCCCACTGATACCAATGATGGGGTACTATTCCTCTAACTGACACCAATGATGGGGCACTATTCCTCCCACTGACACCAATGATGGGGCACAATTCCTAACATAATACCAATGATGGAGACCCCTTCTCTTGCGTGATTGGCACTTTCAAGGAAAAAAAACAGTCTGAAGTGCTGTGGGGAGTCACTTTTCCCCCAATAATACAGTCCTTGGGGCCTCCATCTTTGAAAAAGTTCCATCAGGTCGCTTACAACGTAACAGATAACGTTCCTTACCTCAAACAGCAGGTTCAGCGCGTGCTCCTCGCTGGGAACATGGTGGACAGATAAACCTTTAACGGACACCCCATGTAGGTCATCCACTATGGCCATCTGGGAGTCAGAAGCGGGCACCTCGGGCAATGTGGACAGGAGGTCAAACAGGGTTTCATTGTAGATCTCCAGGTAGGAAACCCTCACAGTGACCGAGTTGTCACTTTGCTCTCCAATCTCTTTGAAGACCTGAGTGAGAGATGAAAGTCCTCTTAGGTATACGGGACATCCATTGGGTCATTTCTGCAAGTGATAAGTGATAACACATACAGTATCTGACAAAAGTAAGTACACCCCTCACATTTGTCATTCTATCTTTTCATGTGACAACACTGAAGAGCTGACACTTTGCTACAATGTAAAGTAGTGAGTGTACAGCTTGTATAACAGTGTAAATTTACTGTCCCCTCAAAATAACCCAACACACAGCCATTAATGTCTAAACCGCTGGCAACAAAAGTGAGTACACCCCTAAGTGAAAATGTCCAATTTGGGCCCGATTAGCCATTTTCCGTCCCCGGTGTCATGTGACTCATTAGTGTTACAAGGTCTCAGGTGTGAATGGGGAGCAGGTGTGTTAAATTTGGTGTTATCGCTCTCACTCTCTCATACTGGTCACTGGAAGTTCAACATGGCACCTCATGGCAAAGAACTCTCTGAGGATCTGAAAAAAAGAATTGTTGCTCTACATAAAGATGGCCTAGGCTATAAGAAGATTGCCAAGACCCTGAAAGTGAGCTGCAGCACGGTGGTCAAGACCATACAGCGGTGTAACAGGACAGGTTCCACTCAGAACAGCGCCTCGCCATGGTCGACCAAAGAAATTGAGTGCACATGCTCAATGACATATCCAGAGGTTGTCTTTGGGAAATAGACGTATGAGTGCTGCCAACATTGCTGCAGAGGTTGAAGGGGTGGGGGGGTCAGCATGTCAGTGCTCAGACCATACGCCACACACTGCATCAAATTGGTCTGCATGGCTGTTGTCCCAGAAGGAAGCCTCTTCTAAAGATGATGCACAAGAAAGCCTGCAAACAGTTTGCTGAAGACAAGCAGACTAAGGACATGAATTACTGGAACCAAGTCCTGTGGTCTGATGAGACCAAGATAAACTTATTTGGTTCAGATGGTGCCAAGCGTGTGTGGGGGCAACCAGGTGAGGAGTACAAAGACAAGTGTGTCTTGCCTACAGTCAAGCATGGTGGTGGGAGTGTCATGGTCTGGGGCTACATGAGTGCTGCAGGCACTGGGGAGCTACAGTTCATTGAGGGAACCATGAATGCCAACATGTACTGTGACATACTGAAGCAGAGCATGACCCCCTCCCTTCAGAGACTGGGCCGCAGGGCAGTATTCCAACATGATAACGTCCCCAAACACACCTCCAAGACGACCACTGCCTTGCTAAAGAAGCTGAGGGTAAAGATGATGGACTGGCCAAGCATCTCCAGACCTAAACCCTATTGAGCATCTGTGGGGCTCCTCAAACGGAAGGTGGAGGAGTGCAAGGTCTCTAACATCCACCAGCTCTGTGATGTCATCATGGAGGAGGGGAAGAGGACTCCAGTGCCAACCTGTGAAGCTCTAGTGAACTCCATGCCCAAGAGGATTAAAGCAGTGCTGGAAAATAATGGTGGCCACACAAAATATTGTCAGTTTTGGCCCAATTTGGACATTTTTACTTAGGGGTGTACTCACTTTTGTTTCCAGCGATTTAGACATTAATGGCTGTGTGTTGAGTTATTTTGAGGGGACAGCTCACTGTTATAAAAGCTGTACACTCACTCACTACTAGATGAGTCTGGCAGCAGCATTTATGATAGAGTGAAGGGTGGGGGGGGGTGGTTTGTATAGAGCAGTGGTTGCCAAACTGAGGCAAAGGGGCCTGATGTGGGTCTTTGCTTTTATCCAGCTCCTGGGGCACTATTCCTCCCACTGATACAAGACATTGTGCCTCCCGCTGACACCAACAATGGAGCATAATTCCTCCCACTGTCACCAACAATGGGGCACTGTTCCTCCCACTGACACCAAAAATGGGGCCCTATTCTTCCCACTATTATCAAAGATGGGGCACTATTCCTCCCACCATTATCAAAGATGGGGCACATTTTACTCCCAATGATGCCAGGATAATATCTACCCCCAGTGGCCACCATCTAGCCCCCATAAATATGTGTCATGGTCTGGGGTCAGGCTCAGAGACCAGTAGCTATAGCAGTCGAGAGGCTTTCACCCACCAGCAAGATAAGTACACAAGCAGGTCACCCTGGCGGATGACGCTGGATCACGCGAGGTGTGGGGTCTAAGCACTAACTGGTAATCACCTGAGCTTCTAATGGTGGCGATGGGTTTTGCTGCATGTTAGTATTAGATCACGGTCCTCAGGATTGCCCCACTAGGAGGTGAGCAAGCCGGAGTCCAGTAACAGATATAGCAGGTTGGGATCAAGCAGAAGCATAGTCCGTAAACAAGCCAAAGGTTGGTAACAAATGGTTGCAAGTTGGGATCAAGCAGAAGCATAGTCAAGGAACAAGCCAAAGGTCTGTAACAAGTGGTTGCAAGGTGGGATCAAGCAGAAGCTTAGTTGAGGAACAAGACAAAAGTCAGTGACAAGTGGTTGCAGGTTAGGATCCAGGCAAAGCATAGTCGAGGAACAAGCCAAAGGTCGGTAATGAGTTGTTGCAGGTTGGGATCAAGCAGAAGCGTAGTCAAGGAACAAGCCAAAGGTTGGTAACAAGTGGTTGCAGGTTGGGATCAAGCAGAAGCATAGTCGAGGAAAAAGCCAATAGTCTAACGAGTGGTTGCAGATTGGGATCAAGCAGAAGCGTAGTCCAGGAACAAGTCAAAGGTCGGTAATGAGTGGTTGCAGGTTGGGATCAAGTGGAAGCATAGTCAAGGAAAAAGCCAAAGGCTGGTAACAAGTGGTTGCAGTTTGAGATCAAGCCGAAGTGTAATCAAGGAAGCCAAGCCAAAGGTCAGTAACATGTGGTTGCAGGTTGGGATCAAGCAGAAGCGTAGTTGGGGAACAAGCCAAAAGTTGGTAACGAGTGGTTGCAGGTTGGGATCAAGCAAAAGTGTAGCCAAGGAACAAGCCAAAGGTCGGTAAGGAGTGGTTGCAGGTTGGGCTCAAGCGGAAGTTTAGTCGAGGAACAAGCCAAAAATCAGTGACAAGTGGTTGCAGGTTGGGATCAAGCAGAAGCGTAGCCAAGGAACAAGCCAAAGGCCAGTAACGAGTGGTTGCAGGTTGGGATCAAGCAGAAGCGTAGTCAAGGAACAAGCCAAAGGTTGGTAACAAGTGGTTGCAGGTTGGGATCAAGCAGAAGCTTAGCCGAGGAACAAGCCAAAGGGCGGTAATAAGTGGTTGTAGGTTAAAATCAAGCGGAAGCGTAATCAAGGAACAAGCCGAAGGTCAGTAACGAGTGGTTGCAGGTTGGGATCAAGCGGAAGGGTAGTCGAGGAACAAGCCAAAAGTCAGTGACAAGTGGAAGTGAAATCAAGGAACAAGCCACATGTTGGTAACAAGTGGTTGCAGATTGGGATCAAACAGAAATGTAGTTGAGGAACAAGCCAAAGGTCGATAACAAGAGGTTGCAGGTTGGGATCAAGCGGAAGCGTAGTCAAGGAACATGCCAAAGGTCGGTAACGCGTGGTAGTGGAGATAAGGACCTCTGCAGGTACGCAAAGGAGCAAGAGATCAGCAAGATATGGGAGGAGCAAAGAGTTCAAGGGTCATGAGAAGCAAGAGACAAGGCAAGATTGTCATAAGAGATCAGACATCTCAGGTGGCACAGCGAGAAGAGCCACATCCAGACACCACAGAAGCCGCAGGTTCAGATCCAGACCCTGACAAAATGTCAATTAGTAATGTGAGTGGAGACAAAAGAGGTGAGGTTGGGATTAGAGAGATGGGTGCCAGCAACATAGAGATGGCATTGGAAGCTGTGGGAGATTATCAAGTGACCAAGGGAGGAGGTGTAGATTGGTGGAGCACCTGTGTGTCCAATTCAGGGGGTAGAAACTGGTCTACCCAGGGTTGCCAGATCACCAAAAATGTTGGCATTGTATCCGAGTCGAATCTCGATCTTCTCATGAAGTCTTACCTGGATCTGACTTTTGCTAAACTTGCCAGGAAATGGCTTTTGTCTGCCTTGCAGCCATAGGAACAGAACAGGGGCAACTAGCATGAATCGTGGCTTAGTCAGGCTGGGAGGCTTCACATTACGATATTCCCATTTTACTTGCAGGGCCAGAACATTTCCAACCATCTTCACAATCTTGCAGCTTTTTTAGAGGGATAAAACATGGGGAAATGTGCAAAATAATAAAGACACGTTGCTCTTCTGGAATACATTATCCATGTCATGTATTGCACATGTACAGAATATTTTACTCTGTATCCTTCGTGTCTCATAGTGGATCCAGGAGAATGTGTTGGGACCCACACTGATAATACAACAAGGAAGCTTTGTGTGATAATGAGACCTCTCAGGGATCATCTCTATAAATGCCCCACATGGGGAATGCAGTACCTGCTGTAGGGCTCTGGGGATGATTCCTCGATGTGTGTAGTTCTCAGTTGTCCCAGTGATGGTGTGCGTTTTCCCTGCACCTGTCTGTCCATAGCACATTATGGTACCTAGAAGCAAAAGCACAAGTCAGATGTTCTCTGTGCACCATGTGATCTGGGAATAAAGCAGGTCATTGGTTATTGGGGGGCACAAAGCCCCTGGAGGGCCCTAACCAGTACTGAGCAGCTCCCAGGGCAAGGGCGTAGAATTGTGCCCCTTTCCCCCACTTATAATACATGCCATAGAATAGGTGTACCCAGGGCTCTTTTCTCAGAGAATAGGTGCAGGAACTTCAGGAACTCTTCTCTTCTGAGTCATCCTTGGTCTCCACCCCCTACCCACCTCTGAGCACCGTCCCTTGGCTCCTCCCCCTACCCATCGCTGAGCACCGTCCCTTGGCTCCTCCCCCTACCCACCGATGCGCACCGTCCCTTGGCTCCTCCCCCTATCCACCTCTGAGCACCGTCCCTTGGTTCCTCCCCCTACCCACCTCTGAGCACCATCCCTTGGTTCCACCCCCTACCCACCGCCCTGTACTGCCCCTTTTAGAGAATACAGAACCAAGTATCATTTTGTCCTACTAAGTCATTTGTATGGAATTTGATGCACCCATCCCAGCAACAATGGCCTCCTAGTAACAACAGATTCCCCCAACAACAAAGTACCACCCCAGTAACAATAGACCCCGAGCAGCAACAATAGATCTCCCAACAGCCAGCATCAATAGACCCTGCAGCAGCCATCAGTAATAGACCTCTCCCTCAATGGCAGATCCCTCCCAACAACAACGGACCCCTTTAGCAACATAAGATCCCCTGTCAGCAACAATAGACCCCCACACAAAAATAGATCTTTACCATAACAATAGATCCCTCAGCAGGCTGCATCATTAGACCCTCCACCACACTCTAGCACTCCTTGCCATAAAATACATTCAGTGCTGGAGGTGCCGGAATTGCGTTCCCCCTGAAAAAAGCCCTGGGTGTACTACCCTGCGTCCATTTTTTGCCTTTTTGCTTCACTGCAGCCCTGACCCCAACATTGCAAAAACCTTCTTTGAAACTTATTAGCCCTTCTAAAGTCCAGCTTTCTAGAAAACAACTAAAACTCAATAAGAAGCTGGGGCTACGCAGTCACATATTTCATAAATATTCCGATCTCTTGTTCCCTTTGCATGCTTAGCATATACTGTATAATGCCCTACTTTTTCAATTTTGAATTTGAATTCAGGTAATTAAATTTCCTTATCATTTTTTCGGATACGTTGAAAATCGTTCCTAACGTGATTCAGAAATCTGGATACATCCGCATCTCTTTAAAACGAATGGCAGAATTTTGATTAGTAACATAAGGATCGCACATGTATAATCCAAATGCCTAAACGATCCACACTGTGGCATGATTTTGGTTCACCACATTGCTTAACAAAAGCTCTTCTATATCACCCACTTTTACAAAAAAAATGGGAGGAAGAGTTTGGGATAACCATACAAACAGAGAACCAGAACCAAGTTTGGCAAACTACAAAGTCATATTCGAGCAACATGTACACACCGGAGATGACCTATAGGGTACTTTCACAAGGGTATCTTGTCACAACCCATGTATCTAGATTCAGGTCTGAAACCTCACCTCAATGTTTTTTGGGATGCAACGACTTCAGCAATTTTCATAATTTCTGGTGGTTGTGCCCCATTATGTGTACAATCTGGTCTTCCTGAGAATGATCTACCCCCAGGGAACCAAGCTTCCTGAGAAAGATCTACCCTCAGGGCACCAAGCCCCCAGAGAAAGATCTACCTCCAGGGTGCTAAGCCTCCCAATGAAGATCTACCCCCAAGTCATCAGAAAAAGATCTACCCCAAAGGCACCAATTCTCCCAAGAATGATCTACCCCAAAGGCACCAAGCCTCCTGAGATATGTCTATCTCCAAGTCATCAGACAAAGATCTACCCCAAAGGCACCAATTCTCCCAAGAACGATCTACCCTGAAGTCACCAAGCCTCCTGAGATATGTCTACCTCCAAGTCATCATGCCGCCTGACAAAGATCTACCCCAAAGGCACCAAGCCTCCTGAGATATGTCTACCTCCAAGTCATCAGGCAAAGATCTACCCCAAAGGCACCAATTCTCCCAAGAATGATCTACCCTTAAGTCACCAAGCCTCCTGAGATATGTCTACCTCCAAGTCATCATGCCGCCTGACAAAGATCTACCCCAAAGGCACCAAGCCTCCTGAGAATGATCTACCCCCAGTGTTCCAAGCCTCCCAATGAAGACCTACCCCCAAGTCATCAATCCATCTGACAAAGATCTATCGCAAAGGCCCCAATCCTCCTGAGAATGATTTATCCCAGGGCACCAAGCCTCCAGAGAAAGATCTACCCCCAGGGCACCAAGCCTCCAGAGAAAGATCTACCCCCAGGGCACCAAGCCTCCTTTCCTTCACACTCCTTAATTTAAATCATAGTTGGGCACAGATGTTTGGTTACAGGACATTCACGCTTTGATTTTCATTTTAAGTTTTTGCCGAAATTGCAAACCGGTCAAGACAATGGTGGTTTCAATCAACCCAAAGGAGATGGATTCCAAATTGCCCCATATAAACCTGGTAGAATAACCCAATTGCTTTTGACAAAATTGCCATTGTTTTTTTCCCTGTGTCGCTTCCATCTCAATTCTCAGGAAACTTTATTGAAACTTTTGATGTTCCATCTTTACAATCAACCAAATTCTGGTGGTTGATCCAACTCTGAGGTAGTGTCACAGACAGAAGTCTGTACCCTCCTGTGGTGAGGCAGTGGGTGGAGATAGAACTCTATATATGCCAGCCATCAATGTCCACGATGGAAAAGTTTGTTTTGTTTAATTTCGGATTTATTCGTTACGTTAATAATTTAGTTTCGTCATATTCCTAATGGTAGAACAATTGGTTTTCGGAATTCATTAAATTTTTTCAGATTTGGTTAGTAAGTTTGTTTTTTTCCAATTGATTTGAGTTTCTGAAGACATTCTATTTAATAATATCTACAATCCTGCAACGCTCCCTACCAACAGAAAGTGGAAGGGTATCACCAATTCCCAATTGAAGCTGTTATCAGACTTCATTGTGATGAAACAAACAACTGCTAACGCATGGTGACCTCCAACCTTTAACCCCTAAGAAATTGTATTCAGAGTATCCTGAGCTCTGCTGAATGAAACTAAAACTGTTAGAGCATAGTCACTAATGGTAAAATTAAAAGGGTTTGGACCCCACAAGGGGACAACTTTCTCCCTCCAGATTCTTACCACCATCTACTCCAGGGGTAGGCAACCTGCGGCCCTCCAGCTGTTGTAGAACTACATTTCCCATGAGGCATTGCAAGGCTGACGGGTACAATTACTCCCAGAGTCATGATGGGACTTGTAGTTTTGCAACAGCTGGAGGGCCGCAGGTTGCCTACCCCTGATCTACTCAATCCCCAAAAATTGTTCACAGTGACATACCGTCATACCGTGCCACAACCCCCCCCCCCCCCCCCAGCCAGTGTCGGGACAAAGTAATCTAAAGCCTAGGGTAAAATGCTATACTGTACACTAATCTGGATGCTTACCCCCTAAGCATAAATTCGCCCTCTTCCCAGTACAAATCCACCCCCTGCTGAAATGCTCCCTCCAAGCACAAATCCCAAATCCAAAAAGTTCAAATGCCCCCACCCCCAAAAACTCATCCCCCCAGCACAAATCCTCTACCCCTAAAATTTTCCCCCAGTACACATTTTCTTCCCCCCCTTCTCAGCACAAACCCCCCCTCAATCCCCCTCCTAGCACAAATCTTTCTCCCCCTCCCCCCTCCCAACACAAATCCCCTTAAATCACCAATCTTAGCACCTCCCCCAAATTTCCCCTCCTAGAACTATACTTAACCCCTGCTGTCCTCCGAATTTCCCCTTCCAACACAAATCCCCCCCCCCAATCTCCCTCCCACCTCACATGATACCACAGTGCCCAGGGCAGCCGCCCCTCCTGCCACCCCTTGTCAGGGCCCTGTCCCCAGTTGTCACTATTTTCCACCCTACCCTACTTCCCTTCCCCCACACATACCTGCTTTTCTGGAGGACAAGGAGCACATGGAAGGGCGATGCAAACAAAAATTCCCAACTCAATTACCAGCCAGCCTGCAACAAACCGGATTGACACTTCCATGTGCTCCTTGCTGCAAAGGACAGTTATAGGTTGGGGTGGTTGCCATTTGTTTATAAGGTTAGTGAATTGGTGAGAAGAGGCACTGGATACCTTTGCCACCATTGTGCTATTGTTGGGCATCCCTGTACCTGTAAGGGCAGCCATACGCATGTCAAATTCTGAAAGATTTTTCGTTCGAAAATTGCACCTTTGTTAGTTTTATGACGATCAGTGGGGCCGCAGCAACAGACAATTTTTGTGCAAATTTGAGTGATTGGGCACGTTAGAAATTTTTTGAAAAAGGAACTAATTTCTAATCAATGATGGGAGAATCGGGCGAGAAATATCATTGAAAAAATAACAAGAGCTGTGACCTGGTAAGAAAAGAAGATTTTGGCCACAAGTTTTCTTTACCGTAACAACAGAAATGAAAATTGAAGGCTTGGTTGGTGAAATTTCGAAATCAATGGTGGAACCATTGGATCACAAAACGCACAAAATTTTAGATTTTCGATCGACAAAACGTTCAGAATTCCACCAATGTATGGCCTGCATATGGAGGGGTGAACTCCCACCAGGCACACCTGCCCTTAACCCCTTCCCGCCCGGCCTATCGTAAAATGATAGCCCTGTTGTTCTGGGAGGACGTCGTATGGCGTCCTCCCAGGATCGCGCCTTGCTCATGCCCCACAGGCCACGCTCCTACTCGATCTGTCACCTGCCATGTGCACGGGACACAGCGAATGACTGATCAGTGTATCGGCCCGTTGCCGGTACCATGTGATCGCTGTGGCCAATCACAGCAGATCACATGACAATTGTACACAATGAACGGCTTTGATACATTGTGTGCTATTGTGATGAGCTCTGTGATTGGTCACAGTGATCACATGGTATAGACAGGGCTAATCACAGCCCATCTGTATCATATGATTAGCTGTGGTCAATCACAGCTAATCACAATAGTAAACAACCGAATGAATAGTTTTCATGCAGAAAAAAATGGTTGCTTATAACTGTAGAATTCCTTGTTATAAGCAATCATAGTGTGTAAAAAAAAAAAAAAAAAAAAAAATCCTGATCACTTCCCCAGATTAGTACAGTGTTACCATGGTAACACTGTATTGCTCTGGTCACTGTATGTATGAACAATTTAAAAAAATGAAAAATAAAATATGAAAAAATATATTAACTGCCGCCGCCTCGCACAAAAAAAAAAATCCTGCCGCCTGTCAAACACGATCGGTCCTATCGAGAAACACTCGCCCAATGGCAGCTGCTTCTTCTCTGCCAGTAAGTAAACACGGGGTCACCCAGTGACATCACGCCCCCATGACCTCACTTGGGGGAACCCCACTGACAGTAGATGAGTCACACTCATTAAAGCGGAGTTACGCCCACATACATTTTTTTTTTTTGCTGGCATCCACTTAGTTAGTATTCATTACACAAATAAAGTGATTGATAGCTTTAAATCCGGGAAGTCTTCCTATTTATTTTGTACTTACATTACTGATTTTTTTCTTTTCTGGGAGTTCCCATCTTAGCTGTGGGCATGTGAAGCCGACTCACACCCTCCTCCAGTCTCTTCCTGGATAAGGTGCATGCTGGGTAACCAGCATGCACCTCTCGATCTTGAGTGTATGTCTCATTCCCATGACAATGGGCAGCGACGGAGGAAGGTCCCGCCCATTGTTATGGATGTGTGTGTGTGTGGGGCAGGGGGGTCTGTTAGTGATGGCTTTGGGCAGTGTGAAAGGGAGTGTAACAGACACTCTAAGCTTAGACAACTTCAGCCAGTAACTCTTCTGGGAAGCCATAGTCCAGTCTGAATAATGTGTCCGGGTTTCAGGCAGTCTGAAACCCAGACGCATGATTCCAAACCCGAACTGTCCGGGAGAATCCCAGACAGGTGGCAACCCTAATCTGCACACCTGTGCACTCACGTGGCCTGTGGGTCTCCAGCAAGACCTTGACGTCCGACATCCCACCCAAGACTCTTTGAAGCCTTCAAGCTTGAGGCCTCAATCCAGGAATACAGAATTTTCAACTGTAAAAACAGTTTTCTCCACTCCGGAGCCCCGCACTTTGCATTAGAGCAGAAGTCTCCAAACTGTGGCCCGAGGCCCTGACGTGGCCCTTTGCTAGCCTTGATCTGGCCCTTGGGGCGCTATACCTCCCACTGATATGAAGCACTACTGCTCCCACTGACATAGGGTTGTCACCTGTCCAGGATTCACCCAGACAGTCCAGGTTTTGAAACAAGTGTCCAGGATTCAGACCCCCGGAAACCCGGACACACTATTCAGACTGGACTGTGGCCCCCCAACTTAGGCATGGCGGGGCACACCCTAATCACCCAGTGTGGTGCAGATTCCCCCTGCTGCTCAGGTTGCACACACCTATGCTCCCCAACTAACCAAGTAGCACAACCATCAAGTGCATAGGCCCCCTCCCTCCCTTCTCTCTCCTGCATCTGAGCAAGTGAGTGCACTATGGTAAGGAGGACTCAGATATAAGGGGTGCTCTGCAGACTCTGATGTAAGAGGGACTGTGGTAACCATGATTTAAGGGGGAATTCTGATGTAAGTGGGGGCTTTGGTGAAACCAGTTCACTTTTTCTCCCTTAAAAAAACAAAACATTGAGGCATGCCGCTAAAGTGTTCGGGTTTGGCTTGAAGAAAAGGTGGCAACCCTACACTGACATCAACAATGGGGCACTATATCTTCCACCGATACCAATTTTTCCAACCAATAGGGGCACTACTCCTCCTCCTATTGACCACCAACCCTGAAGGAATATTTATTCTCACTGATGTCGGGTCCAGGACATTTTGTGCCCCCTCCTAAAGTCGGAAGGATAGTAAACTGGCCCTTTGTTTGAAAAATTTGGAGACCCTCTGGCATTAGAGCGAGCCCTGTACCATTCCTATATCCATTTTCACAACGGCAGGGCCTAGCACTGCCAATAGTCACGTGGTCTACTCTCCATTAATCATGCTGCTGTTGATGCTCCAGCAGGGCAGCCATCAGAAGTTTTGGGGCCCCTTACACAGCTTTAGACCTGGGCCCCCCAGTCTGACCACCAACATTCCCCAGAGCCCGCCCACGGGCCATCCCACTACATCCGCCCACTGGCCAGGGGTGCACACATGTCGCAGCTGCAGTAGGAAATATACCCCCTGTCACACTTCCAGGTGTAGCCTGCCAAGCATGCCCCATTCCAGTGAAGTGAAGTGTGCAATGCATGCTAGTGTGGGTTCCTAGGGGTTAAATAAAACAGTGCACAGGCAGTACAGCCTCACCATATGCTTGCAATAAGACCCCGCGCCAAACCATAGGTGCTGGAGGTCCCAAACTTGGACCAGTTGTGGTCCGGGGGGCACTCTCCATGTGACCCAAGTTTAATATTTTTATTTCCTGTGGTTCAGGAGAACGGTGTCGCCAAACCGGGTGCCCCCCTCCCATAGACTCCAATGTTGCTAGTCAACGGTCGGTCATTTTGAGGACCTGGTATGGCCGAACCATAGGTGCTGGAGGTCCCAGATTTGTACCAGTTGCCCATGGGGACTTCTCTATGTGACCAAAGTTTGGTATTTTTATCGCCTATGGTTCAGGAGAACAGTGCCCCCAAACCTGGCAACCCCCCTCCCATAGACTCCAATGTTAAGTCCAAAATTCACCCGACAATTGCTGGCCAATGGCCGGTCAATTTGAAGACCCGGTACGGCCGAACCATAGGTGCTGGAGATCCCAAGCTTGGGCCAGTTGTTGCCCAGGTCGCCCTCTCCATGTGACCCGAGTTTGGTATTTTTATTGCCTATGTTTCAGGAGAACGGTGTCACCAAACCGGGTGTCCCCCCTCCCATAGACTCCGATGTTAAGTCCAAAATTCACCCGACAATTGCTGGTCAATGGCCGGTCAATTTGAAGACCCGGTACGGCCGAACCATGGGTGCTGGAGATCCCAAACTTGGGCCAGTTGTTGCCCTGGTAGCCCTCTCCATGTGACCCAAGTTTGGTATTTTTATCACCTATGTTTCAGAACGGTTTTACCAAACCGGGTGTCCCCCCCCCCATAGACTCTGATGTTAAGTCCAAAATTCACCCGACAATTGCTGGTCAATGACCGGTCACTTTGAAGACCCGGTACAGCCGAACCATGGGTGCTGGAGATCCCAAACTTAGGCCAGTTGTTTCCCCCCGAGGCCCTCTCTATGTGACCAAAGTTTGGCTATGGTTCAGGACAGGGCTGGCCCAAGAAATTGTGCTGCCTAGGTCCGAGAATCAAATGCTGCCACCCCCCCAAAAAAAAAAAATCATGCCCACCAAAAGGCCCCCACATCCATTATTTTAAGAAGACAGATTTACATGCAACAGCAGCTTGGCTATATGCAAAATTATAGGACATACCATTATGTTCAATTCCAAGGGGCGGGCTAGGGCAGTATAGGAGTGGGCTAGGGCAGTGTAGGGGTAGTATTTAGATAGGCTAGGGTAGTATATGGGCAGGCTAGGGTAGTATATAGGCAGGCTAGGGGAGTATATAGACAGGCTAGGGTAGTAAATGAGTAAATGGGCATGCTAGGCTAGTATATGGACAGGCTAGGGTAGTAAATGGGCATGCTAGGGTAGTATATGGACAGGCTAGGGTAGTAAATGGGCATGCTAGGGTAGTATATGGACAAGCTAGGATAGTATATAGACAGGCTAGGGTAGTAAATGGGCATGCTAGGGTAGTATATGGACAGGCTAGGGTAGTATATAGACAGGCTAGGGTAGTAAATGGGCATGCTATGGTAGTATATGGACAAGCTAGGATAGTATATAGTCAGGCTAGGGTAGTATAGGGGCAGACTAGGGTAGTAAATGGGCATGCTAGGGTAGTATATAGGCAGGCTAGGGGAGTATATAGACAGGCTAGGGTAGTAAATGAGTAAATGGGCATGCTAGGGTAGTATATGGACAGGCTAGGGTAGTAAATGGGCATGCTAGGGTAGTATATGGACAGGCTAGGGTAGTATATAGACAGGCTAGGGTAGTAAATGGGCATGCTAGGGTAGTATATAGACAGGCTAGGATAGTATAGAGACAGGCTAGGGTAGTATAGGGGCAGGCTAGGGTAGTAAATGGGCATGCTAGGGTAGTATATGGACAGGCTAGCATAGTATATGGACAGGCTAGCGTAGTATATGGACAGGGTAGGGCAGTATAGGAGCAGACGGAGCGGCCCGAGGGGGCAGTTGCCATCATGGCACACAAAACTGCTGGAAAAAAAATCTTGTTGTCAATTTTCTGGGTAAATAGAAGAGAAGGAGAGGCGGCCGTGGTTCAATTTGCTGCCCCTCTCAAAGTGCTGCCTGGGTCCAATGGACCCACTGGGACTCATGGTAGGGCCGGCCCTGGTTCAGGAGAACGGTGTCCCCAAACCAGATGACCACTCTCCCATAGACTCCAATGTTAAAGACTGCTAAAGTCTTTGTTGTAAGGGCCCCTTGGGGACCCCTTACAACAGTACTGCCTGTACCCCCCCCTGATGGCAGCCCTGTGCTCCAGAACTTACCATTATAACCCTGCAATGCTTTGGACACAACTGACTTTGCCACGGTATCGTACACGACTTCCTGAGACGCACTGTGCAGGATCCCGTCCACTCTAAACGACCAATCATATCGCTTGTTATTGACCACGCCCAGCTTTTCATCCTTCTTTAGGTGGACGTCAATGCTCTGAAGAACAATGAGCGGATTTACAGTTATTTATTATTACATTCAGAAGATGAAATAACACAAATCATGACAATTTGATGCTTTTTTATCACAGGTTGTGATATGGTAAAGACTATTATGGGAAAGTTTGATCCAGGAAACGAAAGAATTAAGCCACGGTGCAACGGTCGTACGACCGGACGTCCAAAATCGTATGTCGGCTGTTGTGTCTCGCATACTGATGAGCACTAAGCGGTCGTACGACCAAGCCTAATGTGGTGAGGTGCTACGAGCGTATAAAGAGGAGGTTCAGGTGAATGTGATTTGTGAATTAGGAACGGACACTTCCGGGCGTTCCGGACTCCTGAGCATGCGTGTTTTGCACAGTACAACTTGTTGGACCAACTGCTCTGCACACGCGGTACAACGGTCGTACGACCACTTGTTGTACAAACAGAGACTTCTAGTTTGCTCATCCAACTTGTGCTGTACGACCGTCGCACGTCGGCTGTCCTAATCGCGCGTACTAACGGTCGGATGATCGTACAACAAACGGTTGTATGACCGTTTTCATACGACCCGCGCACCGTGTGTATGAGGCTTTAGTCTCATCAGAGTTTTGTGTTCACTATGCTTCCATTTGCGAATGATCAGGGATCCCTTGTACAGAGCGCTTCCTGTTCATTGATTCTGCAGTGCAGCTGAGGCTGCAGAGAAAGGATTGGGGATCTGCGTCCTCATTCTCCTTCTTGAAAATTAGACATACGGGGTCAGTTTGGACCCCCTGGTACAGGATTTCGGCAAAACTCCCCCTAGCACCAGGGCTGTTAAAAAAATGTAATTCTGCAGTGCAGCTGAGGCTGCAGAGAAAGGATTGGGGATCTGCATCCTCATTCTCCTTCTTGAAAATGAGACATCGGGGATCGGTTTGGACCCCCTGATACAGCATTTCGACAAAACTCCCCCTAGCACCAGGGCTGTTAAAAAATGTAATTCTGCAGTGCAGCTGAGGCTGCAGAGAAAGGATTGGGGATCTGTGTCCTCAATCTCCTTCTTGAAAATGAAACATCGGGGATCGTTTTAGACCCCCAGATACAGGATTTCGACAAAACTCCCCCTAGCACCAGGGCTGTTAAAAAAATGTAATTCTGCAGTGCAACTAAAGCTGCAGAGAAAGAGGGGCTACAAAGTAAAAGTTCTTCCTCTAACTCCTGTGTCTAGGGGTTAGGAAAGAGACGTCGGAGTCGACGTGACGTCTTAATGTAAAAAATTGTCGGGACCACGATCCCCCTCAAAACAGCTTCAGTGCAGCTGAGGCTGCAGAGAAAGGATTGGGGATCTGTGTCCTCAATCTTCTTCTTGAAAATGAGACATTGGGGATCGGCTTGGACCCCCTGATACAGCATTTCGACAAAACTCCCCCTAGCACCAGGGCTGTTAAAAAATGTAATTCTGCAGTGCAGCTGAGGCTGCAGAGAAAGGATTGGGGATCTGTGTCCTCAATCTTCTTCTTGAAAATGAGACATCGGGGATCGGTTTGGACCCCCTGATACAGCATTTCGACAAAACTCCCCCTAGCACCAGGGCTGTTAAAAAATGTAATTCTGCAGTGCAGCTGAGGCTGCAGAGAAAGGATTGGGGATCTGTGTCCTCAATCTTCTTCTTGAAAATGAGACATTGGGGATCGGCTTGGACCCCCTGATACAGCATTTCGACAAAACTCCCCCTAGCACCAGGGCTGTTAAAAAATGTAATTCTGCAGTGCAGCTGAGGCTGCAGAGAAAGGATTGGGGATCTGTGTCCTCAATCTCCTTCTTGAAAATGAGACATCGGGGATCGGTTTGGACCCCCTGATAAAGGATTTCGGCAAAACTCCCCCTAGCATCAGGGCTGTTAAAAAAATGTAAAGGAACAGCAGCCCTATGTGTGTCTCTGTGTATAGAAAACGTTGATGGACAATGAGAATCGGCCTCACCTTGTTGTCTTCCCCGAGTGTGATGATGTGTTGTGCGAAGGTAGCGGTGGGCCGGACGCGGACAAAAACCTGCACATCGCTGCCCCCCAAGCCCCCCGTCGCTACACGTCCAAAAACAGGCGCAGGCCGGGTGGCGATGGAAGCGTGTTGTGTAGTAGTGTGAGCCCCTTCTGTTGTTCCACTCCGGCTAAGAGTAACAGGTAGTTGCAAAAGATATGTGTCTCTGTGTGTATCCCGACGACAAGGAAATGTAAAAAAATTGTCGGGACTACGATCCCCCTCAAAACGGCTTTAGGAAATAGTCCCCCAGGTTTGGCTAGGGGCTACAGAGTAAAAGTTCTTCCTCTAACTCCTGTGTCTAGGGGTT
>BLSH010311970.1:109880-122375 GCA_018402905.1 Glandirana rugosa
ACCGTGAATCACTGAGTGCCAGTGCCCCCCACTGAGCACCAGTGTTCCCACCCTCCTTCCACTAAGTGCCAGTGCTCCCCCTCCTTCCACTAAGTGCCAGTGCTCCCTCTCTGCCCCCACTGAGTGCCAGTGCCCCCCCTCCTTCCACTGAGTGCCAGTGCCTGACCTCACAAATGCTCTTCTGGATGAATGGTCAAACATTCCCATAGACACTCCTAAACCTTGTGGACAGCTTTCCCAGAAGAGGTGAAGCTGTTATAGCTGCAAAGGGTGGGCCAACTCAATATTGAACCTTACAGACTAAGACTGGGATGCCATTAAAGGTCATGTGCATGTAAAGGCAGGCGTCCCAATACTTTTGGTAATGAAGTGTATGTCTGGGAAACAAAAGGCAGGTTGGAGTTGGATTCAGGATTGAAGAAGACAAGACTGAACCATGATGGGACCACCAAATCCAGGGACTTCAGATGAAGTTGGGGAAGTCGTCCTCCTGGATGGAATGCGCCGTATTTATCATCTGTAATACCTCTAAATCAAACCAAGTCAATTCTTTTTATTATTATACTTTCACGTTGGTTGATGCCCACATATCTGAGGGGGTAAACATAGCAACCTTTAAGTAAAAATCAAACCCTTTATTACAACATCCCTTCCTCTATCAGTGCCTTGGATGGAGGACAGAAAGCAGCCCACAGGGGAGGAAAGGGTTGGAAGTCATCCCTAACTGCACCGCTTACAATGGCGCCGCCCTGGCTGCCCCTCCTCGCAGCACCTCCCAGTGACATCCAATCATTCATTGAGGACAATATGGGAAGGATGCCCGGCTGGTAGTTTATTTTATTTCTGTTCAGAAAGTCAGAGGTAGAGGAAGAGAGATGAAGGATTGATGCTGCTGGAGGTCCGAATCTCACCTGAGGATTGGAAAAACCCATTTTAAATAAACAAATAACCCTGAAAACAGACATTTTTTATAAAAAATAAAAGAACCACATTCACATCGATCGGTAAATAAATTGTTTGAGAACCGGTAGCTCAAAACGTTTTCATTTTTGGGTGAATCGCACCTCCGGTGTATTTCTCTCTCAACTTCATACTACACATGGGGCTTTTGCCCCATGTGTAGGGGTTGCAGGGGTTGCAATTGCAACCGGGCCCCATGCTCCAGGGGGCCCCGTGCGCCTCCCTTGTACACCTGGATAGGAGGGATGGCGGGGTGGCATGTAGAGGAACCAATCTCCTCCATTTTCCTCCTAATGGAGGAGATTGGTTCCTCTATATGCCGCCCCCGCCGCCCCTCCTATCCAGTTTTCTTGTCTTCTGCTGTTCCCAGGGCCCCTGTGTCCCCCCCACAGAGCTGCTGTCTTCCCCCCTCCTGTAGAAGATGAGTCATGATGGAGAGATGGGAACGGGTTGGTAAATTTGTCATTTACCAGCTCCTTCCTTTTCTGAATGGACACAGTCAGTGATCGGTACCAATTGGTTCATTCATAACTGAAGCATAGTAAACTGTTTTTACTATACTTCCGTTTCTGAATGAATGGGAGGCTCGGTGCACAGCTATTCCTGTCCATTCATTCTGTGCAGCTGATGTTACACAGAGTGCCAGTGCCCCCCCCCCTCCTTCCACTGAGTGCCAGTGCTCCCCCTCCTCCCACTAAGTGCCAGTGCTCCTCCTCCAGAGCTTCTGAACCAACTCCATCTTCTTAAAAAAAGTTTGGGCAGGAGTGACTTTGTGAAGACTTCAAAGAGAAGCTGTCTAGCAGTAGCCATGCCAATTCCAGGGCAGAGCTCCATTGTTTGAAGTAACTAGCCCCACCCCCAAAAGGCGGGCTTTATCATTGGGTTGCCTCACCTGTAACAGGTAACATGCCCACGTGAGGTCACCTCCCATCAGTCCTGATCCATATTACCGCCCCACCGGGGTCACCACTGGCCAGACCTGATCTGTATCCCCCGCATCCTAGTGAGGTCATCGCCTGCAGGATCCAATCCATAACCCCACGTCCCAGCGAGGTCACTGCCTGCAACCAATCCGTGTCCCCGTGAGGCTGCTACCCGCTGCACCCAATTTATATCCCCGTGTTCCAGTAAGGCCTCCGCCAGCTCCGTATTCCCGCCGGACCCCATCTGTAACCTCTCCCCAGTAGTGGTGGCTGGTGCTTTTTTTTGGGGGTGGGTACGTGACCGGGTCACAGGCAGCATACCCCCCCAATCGGTCAATCAGGTCCCGCACTTGCCCCATCTCACGGGCAGCGCTCCGGATGGGGACGGCTTCTTTCCGGGCGGGTCTCCTTTCCCCAGCGTCTCCTCCTGGCAGCCAATCGGATCAGATCTCCTTTCAGCCAATCAGGTGACGGTTCTCATGACCCGCTTCCTGATTGGCCTGGAGGAGGAACAGTGTGAAAATAGCGAATATTCATTCGCAATTGTCACACAACCGAGTAGGCTTCGGGCGCAGTGCCCTGAGCCCACCCTTTTTTGAAGCCTGTTAAAAGCCTCTGGCTCTAATCACTTGCTTAACCCCCCCCCCCCCATTGGAATCAATGCGTCAGCCGTCCTGTATGGACGGCCGCCACTGCTCCCCAGCGAGGTCGCCACCCAACACAAGCGGTGCGAATCACCACCCCAGCGACGTAACTACCCACCACACCTGACCTGATCTGTACCCTTGCGTCCCAGCAAGGCCGCCACCCGCTGGACTCAATCCATCTTCCCGCAAAACCTGATCCGTAACTCTTTATTAAGCAACCTAGGCTAAACTGCCACCTACAGGAGAAACACGTAAGGTGTATATATATATAAAAAAAAAAGGCTATTGGAGGCCAGCCCCCAAGGAACTATAACCCCCTCCCACAGAATACTAAGGTGCAGGGAGCAGTGCAAGCAGGGGCGTAACTAAGGGTTTGCAATTGCAACCGGGCACTCTATATGCTGCCCCCGCCACCCCTCCTATCCAGTTTACTTGTCTTCTGCTGTTCCCAGGGTCCCTGTGTGCTTCCCTGGTCCCCCCACCCCCCCCCAGAGCTGCTGTCTTCCCCCCTCCTGTAGAAGATGAGTCATGATGGAGAGATGGGAACGGGTCAGTAAATTTGTCATTTACCGGCTCCTTCCTTTTCCTGAATGGACAGAGTCAGTGATTGGTACCAATTGGTTCATTCATAACTGAAGCATAGTAAACTGTTTTTACTATACTTCCGTTTCTGAATCAATGGGAGGCTCGATACACAACTAATCGTTTATTCGGTGGGACCGTAATAAAGGGCCCCAGGATTAGGAGGAAGAGGGAAGGGCCCTGGCCGGGGGGACCTTTCATCATTTCTTGCACCGGGGCCCTGAAGGTTCTCGTTACGCCTCTGAGTTCAAAAGATAGCAATCAGAGGGGACTTCAAAAGCAAACAAAAAGGGTAACTAACCAAGGGGATTACAGAGGCATCTGCAGAACTTTGCAGTGTTTAGAAACAGCATGTACAGAAGAGCAGAACCTCGTGGGAGGAGTTATAGCTCCAAGGGGGCAGGCCTCCAGTTTGTTTTTTATATATATATATATATACTTAGTGTCATTTTCATCAGTAGGCAGGCCCATCTTAATGCATGGGCACTACCCAGGAGCCCCATGATAATCTTGCATAAAACCATACTCACCAACTGTTCCGGATTTGCTGGGACGGTCGCGCCTTTTACTAAGCTGCCCCGGGATGGCCGTGTCCAGGGCAGAATCCCAGAACCTGTATTGTGCCTTTCTGATATCCCCGTGTCTTTCTGCCCCCCACCCTCCACATCCTGTACTGTGCTCTTTGTATTGATTAGTCTCTGATTCATGGCATGTGTCGTTATTGTTAAAAATCAATTTTATTGAAAGTACTAATAAATAAATGTTTATTTCTATCAACTATTTATACTTTAATTCTTTGCGTAGATTGGGGCAGGCTGGTAGGGGGCATTACTTTACCCCAGGGGCCCATGATGCCATTAAGTCAGCCTTTCATGTTGGTGGCAGTATAACCCTTGGTTGCTTAATGAAGCGGTGTCCCCAATTGATGATAAAGAAGCATAAATTAACCAATCGGTGACTGTGCCACGCTCATTTAAAGTCAATGCATAGCCAAATGATTATTATTTGTATGGAGTGGGAAAGGATTAGACCTCCTCTGTCAGGTTCTCATTGCTGTCTGCCCCCCCCCCCCCCAATTGGGGGGTAATTCACCCTCTCTAATTGTTCCGGTGACCAATACAGGAAATGAGAGAAAATCCAAAATGTCACCAAGAAAGAAAGAAGGGAAACCTTCTATCCTGCTCTGGTGTCAACCATTCACCTACATCACAGGTGTCAAACACAAGGCCCGGGGGCCGAATCCGGCCCTCTAGGTCATTTCATGTGGCCCTCACACCTCTCCTGCAGCTGCAGCACTCCCCCCATCTCCACCACCCCTGTCTCAGCAGTCGGCCTCTGTGCAGCTGCAGCACCCCCTCATCTTCACCTCCCCTGGTCTCAGCATTTAGAAGACTCCAGCTCTTCTCTGGTCCTCCTCCAGACCCTGCACTTTCTACTTCTCTGCTCTGTGATGTAAGGAAGGGTGGGAGACCCTTGACTTCTGATGGTGGGGGGAGCTCTTGGCATCTGTTGTAAGGGGGGGTGGTGCTACAACCGGCCCTTTCAGGGCGACCATAATGCTGATACGGCCCACGATGAAATCAAGTTTGACACCCCTGACCTACATTATAAGATTTCCTATCACTTCCTGTTGTGTCACCAGGATAGGAACTGAAGGAAATCTCTCCTATCAGGACACAGGCAGCAAACAACGACCATTCCATATTTTATCCAAAAGAAAAAGAACTGTTTTTTTTTTTCATTGAAGGACACGGCCTCTTATTATTCTCACCCATAGGTGGCGCTGTAAACCCTATGGCTGAGGAGAAGAAGAAGAGGCTGTCACTGTCAATGAACCTAAAATCCCCTTTTCTGAGTTCATTGACAGGGACAGCCTCTTCTTTTTTTGGCCCATAGGTGGTGCTGTAAACCCTATAATTAACCACTTCAATACCAGGCACTAAAAACACACCTCGCCCAGACCAGCTTTTAGCGCTGTTGCACTCTGAATGACAATTGCGCGGTCGTGCGACGTTGTATCCAAACAACACTTTTATCATTTTTTTTCCGCAAGCAGAGCTTTCTTTTGGTGGTATTTGATCACCCCTGCGGTTTTTATTTTTTGCGCTACAAATAAAAAAATACCGAAAATTTTGAAAAAAAAAAAAAGTTTTTCTTTGTTTCTATCACAAAACTTTGTATAAAGTACATTTTCTCCATCACTGAAGGGCACTGATGGGGCTACACTGACCGACACTGATGAGGCAGTACAGATTGGCACTGATGAGGGGGCACATATATGCAGCACTGATGGGCACTGATAAGCAGCACTGATGGGCACTGATATGCGGCACTGGGCACTGATAGGTGGCGCTGATAGTTGGCACTGCTGCATATTTCACTGTTAGGGATGCCACTCACAGGCATCACATACTGGGCACAGTGCCATCCCTACAGTGCACTGTATGCCCCTTACCTGGTGGGTCTAGGGTGGGCTCCCTCCATATCTTCTCCCTGGTGGTCCTGGGCAGTCTCCTTATGTTGTCCCTGGGTGGGCTCTCTCTGCTAGTCCTGGTCAGCTCCCTGGTGGTCCAGTGTGGCGATCCTGAGGGGGGGCTACACTGATAAATGTTCAGCACAGCCCCCCGTCAGGAGAGCAGTCGATCAGCTCTCGCGGTACCACCGATCGCCGCGATGCACGCCCCCACGGGAGTGCGACAGCGGATTATCCTGAGGACGTCAATAGACGGCCAGTCAGGATAATGAAGCCACCGCCCGGCTGTCATTTGTCAATAGGCCAGGTGGGAAGTGTAAGAATAATCAGAGGCTGTGTCCATCAATGAAAAAAAAAAAAAAAAAAAAAAAAGGGGAGTTTTTTTGTTACTTACTGTAAAATGCCTTTCTCTGAGTTCATGGACGGACATAGGCGCTTCTTATTCTCTACCATAGGTGGCGCTATAAACCCTATTGGTCGTCAATGAACAAAATTAGAAAACTGGATTTTTTGGTAACCGTAAAATCCCTTTCTCTGAGTTCATTGTTATTATTCTCACCCATAGGCGGCGCTATGAACCCTATTGTTTAACCCCTTGCCGACCGCCGATCGGCATCTGACGGCGGCAAGGTGGCTGGTGAGCGCAAATCGCCGTCATATGACGGCGACCGCGCCTAGTGAGCGCCCGCGCGCTCACTGTGTTCGGGGAGGGCCAGGGAGCGGGTGCGGCGGCTTCGATTGCCGCCGGCTAGCCGCGATGCCCCCCCGGAGCGAAGGAACGGAGGTCCGTGTATGTAAACACGGACCTCCGTTCTGTGAAGGGGGAAGGGCTGTGATCACAGCCTTCCTGTACATGGAAGCTCTGATCACTTCCCTTCCCCTGCTAGGGCAGCCCCCCCACAGTTAGAACACCCCCAGGGAACACAGTTAACCCTTAGAGCGCCCCCTGCAGGTTAACCCCTTCACTGTCAATGGCATTTACATAGTAATCAGTGCATTTTTATAGCACTGACCGCTGTATAAATGCCAATGGTCCCAAAAAAGTGTCAAAATGTTCCGACATGTCCGCTGAAATATCGCAGTACCGCTAAAAATCACAGATCGCCACCATTACTAGTAAAAAAAAATAAATAAATAAAAACCCCAAAAATGAATTCTCATCCGTAACCGCGACCACTTTTGCGCAAACCAATCAATAAACGCCGATTGCGATTTTTTTTTTATCACAAATATGAGGAAGAATATAAATCGGCCAAAACCGATGAAAAAAAATGTTTTTTTATATTTTTTTTTTTGGATTTGTATTTTAGCAAAAAGTAAGAAATTTGTGTTTTTTTGCAAAATTGTCGCTCTTCTTTTGTTTATAGCGGCGATCAGAAATGACGCAGCGGTGATCAAATACCACCAAAAGAAAGCTCTATTTGTGGGAAAAAAAGGACGCAAATTTCGTTTGGGTACAACGTCGCACGACCGCGCAATTGTCAGTTAAAGCGTCACAGTGCCGAATCGCAAAAAGGGCTCCGGTCCTAAAGCTGGAAATCCTTCCGGGGCTGAAGTGGTTAAGAAGAGGCTGTATCCATCAATGAACTCAGAGAAAGGGATTTTATGTTAAAGCGGAGTTCCACCCAAAAATGGAACTTTAAGCACTCCTCACCCCCTTACATGCCACATTTGGCATGTAATTTTTTTTTTGGGGGGGGGGGGGGGAGGAGTGTGTCCCCAGGTTTCAGAGGGACTTCCTGTCCCTCTTCCACCTTCCGCCTTGGGGCCGCCTAGGCGACTCCTCCTCTCCTCCTAGGCGGCCCCTCCCTCCTGGCAATCTTCTGGGACACGTCACAGGTCCCAGAAGATTGCCTGGCCACTAAGAATGCGCAGCGCGACTCGCGCATGCGCAGTGGGTGCCCGGCCGTGAAGCCGGGCCGGGTGCCCACACTTGGAATGGCGCGGCCGTCGGGAGGAGGGGGGAGACGAGCGAGGCTTCGGGAGCAGCCATCGCTGGACCGGCAGACAGGTAAGTTACTGTTTATTAAAAGTCAGCAGCTACACTTTTTGTAGCTGCTAACTTTTAATAAACAAAAAAATGAGTGGAACTCCGCTTTAAGTAACATAAAGACCCATTTTTTTTTTCCTTTCGTTCATTAACACAGCCCAGAGATTTGGCCCCGTCTACGTTTGTCGATCAAAGGCCCGCCGAGACCTGCTCCAAATCTTAGACTCGCACTCCCTGATTGCCTGAGACAGAGCTCGTAATTACTTTTATTCTCTGGCCAATAAATGCGGTAAACATCTGGCAGGGACTCTCCACCCCAGACCTCCTCGCCATTCCATTCCATTCATATCCTTCCCCACTCAGGATAAGATTCACCATACCAGCGCCATTGCCGCGTCCTTTCAAAATTACTACGCTAGACTTTATAACTTGCCCACTACTCCCGTGGGCTCCCCGGCCTCCCCATGCAGGACTACATTAATGAGACGGCACTCCCTTGCATTGATCATGGGGTTGAAACTGGGTAAATGTCCTGGCCCGGACGGTTACACGCCCAGGTTCTATAAAACCTTTGCCCCCCCTACTGGCACCGCTCCTGACCCGGGCGTTCAACTCGGTGGATGACCCCACCCTCCCCTCCAGAGCCCTCCTGTCAGCCCACATCTCCGCCCTCCCGAAACATGGCAAGGATCCCTCCCAGTGCAGCAGTTACCGTCCGATCCCCCTGCTTAACAAAGACCTTAACACTGCCTGTGCCCCCTTCTTCCTGAGACCATACATAAGGATCAAGTCGGCTTTGTCCCCAGCCGAGAGGCTAGGGATAATACGACCCACCTAATCTCATACATTCAACGTCACGGTTTAAAGGCCTGTCTACTGTCTTTGGACGCTGAGAAGGCATTTGATAGGGTCAATTGGCGATTTCTCCGGCTCTCACTAGAGCAGATAGGCCTTGACCCACAATTTATCTCCAAGGTGATGTCCCTCTATCCTACACCTACGGCCTCTGTATTGGTTAATCGCTATTTTTCAGTCATTTGACATTTTAAATGGCACGCGCCAGGGATGCCCCCTTTCTCCACTTTTATTCATTATAGTCATAGAGCACTTGGCGTGTGCCATTCTTCAAAATGCACTCCGTTCAGGGAATTGTCACTCCCTCGACCCACTATAAGCTGTCAATCTACGCAGATGACCTACTGGTCTACGTCCAACAGCCCCACTCGACCTTGCCATTGTTACTCTCTGAATTCAGACATTTTGGGTCTTTCAGCAACTTTAACTGGTTCCCCACCGCGCGCCGTCTTTTCACGGCGGCAGTGGGGGAGCCCTGCGCGAATCGCCGTAAATAAGCGGCGATTCGCATTTGGCCACCAGGGGGCGTGAGGGTGCCCGCGGCTCGGGCGGACCCGATGTCCGCCGGCGAGCCGCGATGAGCGGCTACAGAGACAGAACGGGGAACCGCCAATGTAAACACGGCGGTTCCCCGCCCTGTCAGTGGGGCATGAGAGATCTACTGATCCCTGTCACTGGGATCAGTTAGATCTCTCATGCCCATGTTAGCCCAACCCCCCCACAGTAAGAACACACCCAGGGAACACGATTAACCCCTAGCTCTCCCCCCCAGGTTAACCCCTTCACTGCCAATGACATTTATACAGTAATCAGTGGACATTTAAATTTCTGATCGCTGAATAAATGTCATTGGTCCCAAAAAAGTGTCAAAATGTTCCGACATGTCCCCCCCAATATCGCATTACCGCTAAAAATCGCAGATCGCCGCCATTACTAGTAAAAAAATAAAAAATAAAAACCCCAGAAATTAATTCTCACCATCTGTAAACGCGGCCACTTTTGCGCAAACCAATCAATAAACGCCGATTGCAATTTTTTTTATCGCAAATATGAGGAATTATATAAATCAGCCGAAAACGGTGAAAAAAAATTTTTTTTTGGATTTGAATTTTAGCAAAAAGTAAGAAATTTGGGTTTTTTTGCAAAATGGTCACTCTTCTATTGTTTATAGCGGCGATCAGAAATGACGCAGAGGTGATCAAATACCACCAAAAGAAAGCTCTATTTGTGGGAAAAAAAGGACGCAAATTTAGTTTGGGTACAAGGTTGCACGACCGCGCAATTGTCAGTTAAAGCGACGCAGCGCCGAATCGCAAAAAGTGCTCTGGTCCTAAAGTGGGAAATTCTTCCGGGGCTGAAGTGGTCAAACTTAATATGTCCAAGACAGAGGCCCTCAACATTTCCTCACCCTTACCAACCTTACAGGCCCTCCAGTCGAACTACTCTGTCCAGTGGCACCCCAAAAGTATTTCCTACCTGGGGTTACAAATCCCTTCCAATCAGACCACTTTATTCTCCCTAAACTACCACCCCCCCCCCCCCCGCATCAGAACAGACCTGGAGGCTTGGGGAAGCTCCTCACTCCCGTGGTTTGGACGCATAAACACCCTCAAAATGGATGTACTCCCCTTTCCCTCTTTCAAACTATTCCAGTGTTAGTGCCCAAATCTTTCTTTACATCCCTCCGATCGATGTCTATTAAGTTCATATGGCGCCAAGGCCTCTCCCGCCTCAAATACAACCTGCTGACTCTTCTGAAGACAGAGAGAGGTACGGGGCTAGCTGATTACGAAACCTACTATAAAGCTACTCTAATGGCTTATATCCTAGAATGGCTCCCCCAATCCTCCCCTAAAGCTTCAGTGATGGTCGAACAAGACCTGACCCATGTAGATCTCCGTGCTCTGCTCTGGGGCCATGGGGACGCACTTCCCTCCACATTATCTATCTCTCCTCTGACCTCAGCTGCCCTGACCCTATGGTATAGAAGGGGTTTGTGCTCCATCTTATCTTCAGATCCCTCCCTGCAGACACCCCTATTTAACAACCCTGCCTTCCCCCAAGGTATGGGAGTCCCTGCAATGGTTTCCTTTTTGCACTCAGAATGGCCTAAGGCCAGGGATTTTGTTCACCCCCAGACAGGCACCCCCGTGGTCCCTCCAGGAGCCCCTAACAGGTTGACCTCACTACACTTCTCCTCATTTACAAAACATCAATTCCCCTCTACACAATAACACCGCCCTCCCACGGAATTTGAGAGGATCAGCGAATTGCAGGCCTAGACGTCTTCCTTCACTATATACTCTGACCCAGTCCCTTACACACGCTGACTTACCTTCCTACACAAGAATGTGGGCAGCGGATCTGGGAACAGACATCACGGAAGCTGAGTGGCAAACTGCCTTTTACTTCACCCATAAATCCTCCATCTTTTGTTACAGACAAGAGAAGAACGCCAAGATTCTCTCACGATGGTATAGAGACCCCTCAACCCTGCAAAAAAATTTCCTGATGTATCAGCCACATGCTGGAGATGCGGCTCCCAACGAAGGACTTATCTCCATATCTGGTGGCAGTGTAGGAGAATCCGCCCTCTGTGGAACAAAGTCTTCCAGATCTACAATGACCTTTATGATGAGTCCTTGATGCCCTCCCCTAAACTGGCTTTGCTCTCCATCCTCCCGGGGTCCATAACGTCCCAAAAACGGAGTCTTCTCCGCTTTTTCTTATCGGCAGCCAGACAAATCATCCCATTGTACTGGAAAACCACCTCTGGTTCCCTGGGTATCCACTATGAATGACACTATGTGGATGGAAGAGATGCTAGTGATGGATAACGGTAAGCTGTTGTGGTCAACCTGGCTTCGCTTCTCCTCCTCAGAGACCCTTAAAAACATGCTGGGTCTCCAGACCAGTCCACCCACACCTTGAGCTACCAAGGAGGTGCCCATGACGGGTCCTCACATCCTATAATGGATCCGACTGACTCATGATTCTCCGGCAGACCATCTCCCCTTCCCTTCACCTTCCGGCCTCTTCCTCTCTGACTCCCTTCCCCCTCCTTTTCTCCTACTCTCTTTGCGTTTCCCTATCCTTCTCTTTTCCCCCTCTTGCTTTCTCTTCTGGACTCCTTTACTTTCTTAACCAGTTCAGATCTGCGCTATAGCCGAAAGACGGCTACAGCGCGGCTCTGAAATGCCCGGCAGAAGTCCATGGACGTCCTGCCTTGTGCACACGCCCCACGTGCACTCGCAGCCTGCAGCGGCGGGCTCTCGCGGCTGCCGCACGCTGCGTGGGCGTGCCTGCGAGTTGAGCGGACTCTATGTCCGCCGAGACCCGCCGATCACTTGTGGCAGCTGAAGAACGGGGAACCGCCGACGTAAACATGGCGGTTCTCCGTTCGGTGAAGGGGACATAGCAGATCTACTGATCCCTGTCACTGGGCTCAGTTATATCTGTTCTGTCCTGACCAGCCCCGCCCCCCCACAGTTAGAACACAGCCAGGGAACATATTTAACCCCTTCACTGCCAATGACATTTATACAGTAAATCAGTGGACATTTCAATTTCTGATCGCTGTATAAAGGTCATCGGCCCCAAAAATGTGTCAAAAATGTCCGACATGTCCGCTGCAATATCGCAGTCCCGATAAAAATTGCAGATCGCCACCATTACGAGTAAAAAAAAAACGCCATAAATCAATTCCCACAGTTTGTAGACGCGATTACTTTTGCGCAAACCAATCAAAATACGCCGATTGCGATTTTTTTTTTTACCAAAAATATGTAGAAGAATATATATCGGCCAAAACTGATGAATAATTTTCTTTTTTATATTTTTTTTGGGGATATTTATTATAGCAAGAAAGTAAAAAAAGGGATTTTATTAAAACTTACCGTAAAATCCTTTTCTCCGAGTTCACTGACAGACGCAGCTTCTCCATTACGTGTGGGGTTTATGCTGGTCTCACTAGGAGTTAACTAGGCAAGGAAAAGAAACAGCTGGCCCCTCCCATGGGGGCCGTCCTCTCTTCCCACATAAAACCCCCTCATAGCATAGCTCTTC
>BLSH010311998.1:16996-31307 GCA_018402905.1 Glandirana rugosa
ACTTTCATCAGAATTTCAGTCGTCGATGTTTATGACGTCTACGACTGAAAATTGTTTTCTTGTGAATGGACCCGAACGTTACGTGGGTTTTGACTAGGTAGATAGTTGAAGTCCACGTCCGCAGACGTAAAAGTGATTCCTTTTGTCGTTCACTTCGGAACTCGAAGTGTCGGACAAAGGATGACGTGTACCCGTTCATTACGACGTGAAAGACTTACCAGGGCGACAGAAGACCCTGGACACACAGAGGGTCTTCTGTCACCCCTCCCCCGTCTTCAAAACATCTAGCGGTGTGTTACTACACCGTTAGAATGGGCCTTCATCCTCGCTCATGGTACAAAACTGTCCATAGGCGAGGGGGAACTTTCCACGTTTTACACCGTCGCCTGAGCGGATACCTGTCAAAACATGGTACTCGCTCCTACTTCCGGGTAAGATTGCCACATCATTGTGTGGCGATCTACAAAACTTCTGCCCCCTCCCCACTGTCTTCTGGGAGACACACAGGTCCCAGAAGACAGCGGGACCATTCAGAAAGTGCAGCATTACTTGCCCATGTGCAGTAGGAAACAGGCTGTGAAGCTCAAGGCTTCACTTGCTGTTTTCCTTAGTGAAAATGCAGACGCCTGCACCTGAAGTTGATAGATGGATCAGTTTTGGGTGCATTGCAAGCCCAGGTAAGTGTTCTTTTGTTAAAAGTCAGCATCTGCAGTATTTGTAGCTGCTGACTTTAAGACTACTTTCACACTGAAGCGCCGGTAAAACAGCACTAAATCGGCGGTTGTTTGGGTCATGCTCTAGCAGTCTTTTACCAGCATTTTTGCACCGGTTTTCAGGCGCTAGTGGGCCATTTTTTTGGGTTTTCATGCGCTTTGGAAGTGCTGCCCATTAATTGCGATGGGCAGGGGGAGGGGCACTATGTACAGCGCTCCCAGCCCCCCCCCCCCAAAGATGCTGCTTGCAGGACTTTTCATAACGTCCCGCAAGCGCACCACCCCAGTGTGAAGTTTAATTGAATGGGAGGCATTTTTCAAGTGCTATTTACAGGCTATTTCTAGTGCTAAAGCGCCTGAAAACCGCCTCAGTGTGAAAGAAGTCTTACATTTTTTCCCCAGGCTGGAACTCCTCTTTAATAAATTATATTTTTTCACTTCATTTTGAGTTTGATTCTTACTGTGTTGCTTCACTTATCTATTCTCACCAGCTATGCAGGATACTAATACATGGTGTCTCAACGGTTACTAAAATGTGAATTAAAAAATAAACAGAAATCTACTTACATTCATGATAAGTAGTTCTCAGCAAATCTATGCATTTACTTAATTTATGGAGCAAATGCCGAGAGAATCACAATCCACCAATGGTGTAGTGATCCGATATACAAATGCACCAGGAGAACCAATGCTCAAATCTGTGTTTTGCAGGGCAAATTAGCAGGTTTACTTTAATGCACATAGAGGGAGTCACAGATTCCTTCAGACATGAAAGTACTTACTTCAGCTGTCAGTGCTGAACAGAGCTGTGGAGGAAGGTGATTATATGCTGATGGAGATAGCACTACTGTACTATGGCAATACTAGCATGTAAAGAAGCTTATGGTGTTGACCATGGAAGCAGCAGATCAAACACAGTTTCTGCATGATCAGTTTATGTAGGGTAAAGGAAAGACATTGGTGGTCTAAAAGCCCATGATGTTTCTTTTAACCTATTCCCGACCGACTCGTGTACATATACTGCTGCAGAGTGGCGCTGTAGCACAAATCACCGTCTATAAACACAATTGGCTTGACACATTTAGGCAGATTTACTAAAGATGTTGAGAATGTTCACACAATAAATTGTGAGAATATTCGCTTAATTTTTTCAGTTATGTACAGGTAAACAGAAATTTGCTTTTCATATGATTGGATAATTTAAGTGAATCTTTATTATGTGAACATTCACAAAAAAATGGAACGTATATTGTGTTTGTGTCCACTAAAATGAATTTCAGTGTATTCTTCACTGAAAATATCGATTTTGAGAAACAGTAGTGCTAATAGTGCGTAACAAAAAAAATGCAACTATCATTACTATATTCTACCACCCTCTGATTTGAGGTTTTAACCACCTCCCACCCGGCCGCTGTACATATACAGCCGGGTGGGCGCCTCACCATTCTGAATCAACGTTCAGGAACGTCCCTCAGGATGAGTGCTGAGTGCTCGCAGTGTGGGCACGAGGCGCGATGCGGCTCAATCCTGGGATCATTATGATCACAGGACCGAGTAGAGATCGAGATATGGGCGCTGTGATTGGCCCTCCTGATCATGTGACGGCTGTGTCTAATCACAGCCGTCACAATGTAAACAGAGACATGTGTCTCTGTGGCAGTTCTCCCCCCCCCGCCAAGCTCAGTGAGAGCTCAGTGCGGGGGGGGGGGGGGAGAGGGGTAATCTGCAGCTCTGTGACAGCTCTTTATATGAAGATGATTTTATACAGAGAGCTCTCACAGATTGTCCCACACACAGTACACCAAGCACCACTGTCCCCATACACATCAGTGTCCCCATAAAACATCTGTACCGGTCCCCAAAACATCTGTCTGTCCCCCATAACATCTGTCATAGTCCCCAAAACATCTGTATGTCCCCATCACATCTGTCACAGTGCACAAAACATCTGTCTGTCCCCCATCACCGCCAACATGAAATAAACCCTGATTTGGGTTATTTTTACCAAAGAAATATAGCAGTATGGTTTTTGATAAAAATTTATGAAGAAAAATTACCTATTTGCAAAATTATAACAGAAACAAAGAAAAATGTAATTTTTTTGAATATTTTCGGTATTTTTATATTTGTAGTGTAAAAAATAAAAACCCCAGTGGTGATTAAATACCACCAAACAAAGCTCTATTTGTGTGAAAAAAAATTATAAAAATTGCCCAGTATTGAAGTGATTAAAGAGGAAGTAAACGCTGCTTTTTTTAAATTTTTGCTGACCTGAAAAATAAAGGCATTATGTGAAACGTACCTGCAAATGAAACCCTAGTTGTCACCGCTGGAGGCCGCATCCATCTTTGCCAGTCTTCCTTCTGGGTCCTGATTCTTCTATTTCCTCCATCAGGATTGCTCAGGGTTCCAATGTATTTGGGGGAATACTATACATACAGTAGGAGAAAATAAACATTTTTTTTATGTTAGCAATAGCCCAGTGAAATAAAATTTGTTTAAACACTCATAGTTTAACCGGTTCCCGACCGCGCGCTGTCTTTTCACGGCGGCAGTCGGGGAGCCCTGCGCGAATCGCCGCAAATAAGCGGCGATTCGCATTTGGCCACCAGGGGACGCGCGCGCGTGCTGGCGGCGCGCGCACCCGCCGCACTCCTGGGGAGTGTGCCCGCAGCTCGGGCGGACCCGATGTCCGCCGGCGAGCCGCGATGAGCGGCTACAGGGAAAAGAACGGGGAACCGCCGATGTAAACACGGCGGTTCCCCGCCCTGTCAGTGGGGCATGAGAGATCTACTGATCCCTGTCACTGGGATCAGTTAGATCTCTCATGCCCATGTTAGCCCAATCCCCCCACAGTAAGAACACACCCAGGGAACACACTTAACCCCTAGCTCTCCCCCTGCAGGTTAACCCCTTCACTGCCAATGACATTTATACAGTAATCAGTGGACATTTAAATTTCTGATCGCTGAATAAATGTCATTGGTCCCAAAAAAGTGTCAAAATGTTCCGACATGTCCCCCCCAATATCGCATTACCGCTAAAAATCGCAGATCGCCGCCATTACTAGTAAAAAAAAAAACCCCAGAAATGATTTCTCATCATCCGTAAACTTTTGCGCAAACCAATCAATAAACACAAATTGCGATTTTTTTTATTGCAAATATGAGGAATTATATAAATCGGCCAAAAACGGTGAAAAAAAATGTTTTTTTATATATTTTTTTTGGATTTGAATTTTAGCAAAAAGTAAGAAATTTGGGTTTTTTTGCAAAATGGTCGCTATTCTTTTGTTTATAGCGGCGATAAGAAATGACGCAGAGGCGATCAAATACCACCAAAAGAAAACTCTATTTGTGGGAAAAAAAGGACGCAAATTTTGTTTGGGTACAACGTCGCACGACCGCGCAATTGTCAGTTAAAGCGACGCAGTGCCGAATCGCAAAAAGTGCTCTGGTCCTAAAGTGCAAAATTCTTCTGGGGCTGAAGTGGTTAACAATGTATAGATTTTCCCTGATTATAGCTGGTATTTGAAGCAAGAATAGGTTGGCTAAATTGTTGTAAATGTTACTCCTTTAGTCAATTAACTTCACAGTGTAATTTCACAGGATCTCCTAGATTTTTCTAGTAAAGTAGTAAATTCTAATGTTTGGTAGAATTTTTCTATATTTTACCCTGTGTTTGCACCTAAATGTGATTGTTCTTAACGGTGTGTTTTTTATAGAAATGTTGTGTATGATCACTTAGACAACTCTTCTCCGTGGTAACAGATACCCTAAAAAAGTGTCATTATGTGAGAAGGAAATCGCTGATAACAGATTTCATTAGCAAATAATACTTCATGCAAAAACTAGCATCACATCATATAGTACAGGTTAAATTGACTTGACCACCATATTGAAGAAATGCTGACCATAATACATAAACAGGTAATAATATGAAGAAAAAGTGTGGTAGTGTGAAACAGCAATATTTCTTTATGTCACGTTAGAAATGTAGTACTTCCTAGAGAACATGGCTATTAAATTAGGCATTTACAGGAAAGTTTATGGCATAAGCACTAAGCACACAATTCATTACAAGGTAAAAGGTGTAAAAAAGTTTGCCCAAGAGCTATTTTGTATACTTGAAAAATAAATCTTCGTGTGTTAACAACAGCTTCTCCTTTGATGAGTGCCTTGGCGAACGTTTCAACGACTGACCTGAAAGTAATCAAGCAGTAAGTACAGAAACAATTTGTGATATGTTATAACTGTGGAAACATCATTATTGTAAAAAAGGGCATTTTTATAAATGTATGAATGTGAGTTATTGAACATTTACTGCTAAATTCCTGGTAGTCTCATGATTTTAAACCACTAAGCTGTTCATTAAGACTGCTCAGGTAACGTCACTATGTAGCCAAGTCTTTCAGACACTTTACCAAGTCACTATAATATGTCTCAGATTTTGAAAAAGGTATAGAAAAAGACCGCAAACTGCAGTCCATTTTTTTAGTTAATACCATGCTCTTTTATATATATATTTTTATTTTATAAATATAGTATGTGCCCCTATTGTGAAGTTTTATAGAGGTCCTTAAGACCCATGTGGCCCCAAGTTCACTACAATTCCATAATATGAAAAAAGAAAAGCACTGCTGCCCCACTAGCTCTTTTAAACACTTTCTGTGATATAGGTGAAAGACAGCTACAGCGTGGGCTTCCAGTGCCTGGAGGGTATTCATAGATGTCCTCCCGTGATCTCGTTGCTCGCACACCCCCTGTGGCACACAGGCATTGCGATCTGTGATTGTTGAGTCCTTCAGACTTAGCTGATCACAAAACAGGGTAAATGGCAAATCACACCAGCCCCTTACTATGTGATCCCGGACGTAAACAGAAGCCAGTTATTGGCTTTTTTGTCCTCATGATCAATGTGAGGAGAAAAGAAGAAAGCCGGTTACCGACTTCTGTTACAGGGACATTGGTCCCAATCTGTGCCCACCAGTGCTGCTGATCAGTGCCACCTATCAGTGCCCACCAGTGCTTCTTATCAGTGCCCACCAGTGCTGCTAATCAGTGCCCACCAGTGCCACCTATGGGTGCCCATCAGTGCTGCCAATCAGTGCCTCATCATCAGTGTCACCTATCAGTGCTGCCTATCAGTGCATCCTACCAGTGCCTATTAGCACTGCCTATCAGTGCCCATCATTATGTGGCATGTTTCCTTGTTCTCTTCCACCCATAATAATAGTAAATAGCAAAGGATAGGATATATACCTATGCTACAGCTTACAAACATTCCTAGTAAGCTAATTTTTTTCATCAAACTAAGCAATGTAACAATGCACAGGAAGACGTTAAAGCGGTTGTAAACTCGGACCCTCCCAAGCTAAATTTCAAAGAAGGAAGTAGAGAAAAGCATTTTAAACAAGTCCACATTCAGTTGAAGCCCTTACTTATTTTCTCTCTTTTTTCATTTCCGGGTACAGCCGCTGCCATCCTAAGTACTCTCTTCCACGTTCGACATGCACTGGACTTCCACCCTTTCTTCTCCTGGTCTGTAATCCTGCGCATGAGCAGTAATTATTCAGTTATGTGTTTTCTGTGCTGTGCGGACAATCTGTACAGCTCCTGTGACATAGCGAGTCACATGGAGCTTAGCCAGAGCTTGTGAATGGGAAGTCTTGCAGGATCTCAGATCTGTGCCATGCACACAGTAAATGATGGAGCCCCGGCATGTTATTAAAGGATTTACAGCACTAAGAGCTTGTCAGAAAAAGAGGCTATGTGCAATCGCCAATGACGTAATACAAAAAAAAAAAGGTGAATTGCAAGCAAATAAACAAAGTAAGAAGGATTTCACATGCAGCAATCAGCTAGGTACTTACTGTTTTATATGGCAGAATATAGACAGGATGGGTTTACTTCCACTTTAATAAATTGTGATTCCCAAGCAGAATCAGCTTACAATCTTTACAAAGTGTTTTTTGAGTGGGCACTGCTACATTATGGGACATTCTTCTCCACCAAGGTTCCTGAAACTACCAATATGTGAAAATCAAAGGCCACCCCTTTGATCTGCACATACCCTGGCTATTCCAAATACATTAAAACAGTATTCTTGTTACAATGTATTTATGAATACAGCCTGAAAACATTGTATGCAGGCTTTATTTACATAGGAGCTGTTGAATGTACGCCTAAAGCAGAGAGATTGACCAATGTAATCGTACATGAGGGATTTGTGGATTTTTGCCTCATAATTAGTGTTGAGCGAACCCGGACTGTAACGTTTGGGTCATACTGAACTTTGGGGTGTCCGGGACCCGGACCCGAACACGGACATTTCAAAAAACATTCGGGTTCGGGTTCTGGTAGTTGATCACGTATGTTGAATAGCTGCAGGGCAGCCAATCAACAAGCGTTTCACTGGTTTGCCCTTAGAAGCCATCACAGCCATGCCTACTAATGGCATGGCTGTGATTGGCCAGTGCATGATGTGACCCAGCCTCTATATAAGCTGGAGTCACTTGATGCTGCAGTCACATGCTGTCTGAGACTCTGAATAGTATAGGGAGAGGAAGCTGCCAGCGTTTTTGTGAGGGACAGATTGCAGACATTTTAACATCGGATCCTGCATCCTGAGATTACTACTACTGTTGCTCTGAGGGACAGATTGCAGAAATTTGAGGTTTCACATACTGCTGCTTTGACTGACAGATTGCAGATCAAACTCTGCATAACACAACAATCGCTATGATCGTACACAACAATCAGATTGTGGGAGTAATTTGAGATTTCACATACTGCTGCTTTGAGTGACAGATTGCAGATCAAACCCTGCTTAACACAACGATCGTTATGATTGTACACAACTATCAGATTGTGGGATCGTACACAACGATCAGATTGTGGGAGTAATTTGAGATTTCACATACTGCTGCTTTGAGTGACAGATTGCAGATGAAACACTGCATTACACAATGATCTGACTGCACTAGGTAGAGGCTTCTGCTTAGAGGGACAGATTATTGTTCAAAAATCATTGCCTACTCCTATAGGGCCAGGTTCCAGCTGTTGCTATAAGTGACACATTATTGTTCAAAAATCATCTCCTAGTTCTAAAGGGAGAGCTTCCAGCTGTTGCTGTAAGTGACAAATTATTGTTCAAAAATCATCTCCTAGTTCTAAAGGGAGAGGTTCTAGCTGTTGCTGTAAGTGACACATTATTGTTCAAAAATCATCTCCTAGTTCTAAAGGGAGAGCTTCCAGCTGTTGGTGTGAGCAGTGCATTTCTTTCACCAAAATAAAAAGTCCGGCTACGTTGGTGTTTTAAAAAAAAAGGTATTAATTGGTATTAATAAATACTTACATAGTACATTTGTGGGCACAATGAGGAGAGCAAATAAGGGATGTGGTCATGGTGCTGCTGGTGATGCTGGTGTTGGTGGTGTTGGTGAACCTCCTGTTGGAAGGAGAGGACGTGGTCGAGGTGTGCCAGCTACACGCACAAGGGAAACACCTTCCTCAGGTAGCCAACAGAACCTTCACCGGTATATGGTAGACCCGATTGCCCCTCAACGATTGGTGAGGCCAGAACAAGCACAGGCGATAGTAGATTGGGTGGCTGACAATGCCTCCAGTTCCTTCACATTGTCTCCCTCCCGGTCCCCTGATTGGCACCTGAACCCCATGGCCATCTGTCTTTCACCTCAGCCCCTTTAAATTAGCCAATCAGTCTGAGCCCCAAGTCCTGCAAGAGACTCTTATGCTTTTTGATGACTTTCCTGGTGTGCTTTCCGTGGGCCATCCATATAGCGCTGCCCCAGAAGTGGAAGACATTGAGTGCACCGATGCCCAACCACTTCTGTTGCAGGATGAGGACATGGAAACACCAGCGCAGCACATATCTGATGATGACGAAACACAGGTGCCAACTGCTGCAGCTTGCCTCAGTGTGCAGACTGACAAGGAGGACAGTGATAAAGGGTGGGTGGAAGATGATGTGGAGGATGATGAAGTCCTAGACCCCATATGGAATGAGGGTCATGCGAGTGACGTGTGGAGTTTGGAGGAAGAGGTGGTGGTCGCACAGAGGCACCAGCACAGCAAAAGAGGAAGCAGGTTGCAAAAGCGGAGCGAGCGTCCCCTAGACAGTATGCCTGCTACTACCCACCGCACCCAGGGACCTAGCACACCAAAGGCAGCTCAAAGGCGTTCCCCCGCATGGCAGTTCTTCAGACAATGTGCTGACGACAAGACACGAGTGGTTTGCAAGCTGTGCAATGATAGCCTGAGCCGGGGCATAAATGTTCTCAACCTGAGCACAACCCCCATGACCAGGCATCTAAATTCAAGGCACAAGTTGCATTAGAATAATTACCTCAAAATCCAAGAAAGGTCCCAGCCTCCTCCTGCTTCCTCTTCTGCTGCTGCCTTGGCCTCTTCCTCTACAGTGACAGTGTCACCTGCCGCCCTGCAAACAGACGATATGACAGCAACGCCACCATGTCCGCCACCGTCCCCAAGCATTTCCACATGGTCCCATGGAAGCTTACAGCTGTCCATCTCCCAAACACTGGAGAGAAAGAGGAAGTACCCCCCTACCCACCCGCGGTCCCTGGCCCTGAATGCAAGCATTTCAAAATTCCTAGCCTTTGAAATGCTGTCATTCCGTCTGGTGGACACGGACAGTTTCAAAAACCTGATGGCGGTGGCTGTCCCACAGTACGTGGTTCCCAGCCGCCACTACTTTTCCAGGCGAGCCATCCCTTCCCTGCACAAACAAGTCAGGGACAAGATCAAGTGTGCACTGCGCATTGCCATCTGTGGCAAGGTCCACATAACCACTGATACATGGACCAGTAAGCACGGGCAGGGATGCTGTATCTTGCTAACTGCACACTAGGCAAATGTAGTGGCGGGTGGGCCTGAGCCGGCTAGCCATTTGGCACATGTCCTTCCACCACCGAGGATTGCAGGGCATTTCTCTTTGCCTCTTGTTGCTTCCTCCTCCTACTGCGCTCCTCCTCCTTGACCACCTACTCATCCGCTCAGCGTAACACCTTCACCACCAACATCAGCACATCCAGGGGGAAACGACAGCAGGCTGTTTTAAAACTGATATGCTTGGGGGATAAACCCCACACTGCGCACGAGCTGTGGATGGGCATTGAACAACAGACCAATGAGTGGTTGTTGCCACTGAGTCTCAAGCCCGGCCCGGTGGTGTGCGACAATGGCCGAAATCTCGTAGCAGCTCTGGGCCGAGCCGGTTTGAAGCACATCCCTTGCCTGGCACATGTCCTGAATTTGGTGGTACAGAATGTTCTAAAAAAACTACCCGGATATGTCAGAGCTGCTGCATAAAGTGCGGGACGTCTGTGCACACTTTCGGCGTTCTCACCCTGCTGCTGCTCGCCTGTCTGTGCTGCAGCGGAACTTCGGCCTTCCCGCTCACCACCTCATATGCGACGTGCCCACAAGGTGGAACTCCACCTTGCACATGCTGGAGAGACTGTGCGAGCTGCAGCAGGCAATATTTGATTTTCAGCTGCAGCACGCACGGGTCAGTCGCTCTGCGGAACAGCACCACTTCACCACCAACGAGTGGGCCTCCATGCGAGACCTGTGTAGTGCATTGCGGTGTTTTGAGTACTCCACCAACATGGCCAGTGCCGATGACGCTGTTCTCAGCGTTACTATCCCACTTCTATGTCTCCTTGAAAAAACAATTCAGGCCATGATGGAAGAGAATGTGGCACAGGAGGATGAGGAGGAAGAGGGGTCATTTCCACGGTTATCAGGCCAGTCATTTGCAAGTGGCTCGGAGGGTGGGTTGCTGCACCAGCATAGGCCAGGTCAAAAATATTCAAGCCAGGGCACAGTTCTGGAGGACCAGGAGGACGAAGAAGATGAGGAGGAGGAGGAGGAATCGCAGCAGGGTAGCACCCAACGCAGCTCGTGGGCATCACTGGAGCGTGGCTGGGGGGATACAGAGGACACAGATGATATACCTCCCACAGAGGACAGCTTGTCTTTGCCTCTGGGCAGCCTGGCACACATGGTCGACTACATGCTGCAGTGCCTGCGCAACAACAGCCGAGTTGCCCACATTGTAACTTCTTCTGATTACTGGGTGGCCACCCTGCTGGATCCCCGTTACAAGGACAACATTCCGTCCTTAATTCCCTCACTGGAGCGTGAGAGGAAGATGCATGACTACAAGCGCACACTGGTAGAGGCGCTGCTGAGGGCATTCCCAAATGACACCGGGGGCTCAGTGGAAGCACAAGGCGAAGGCAGAGGTGGAGGAGGAGGAAGAGGCCACCAACACAGCTGTGCCACCGCCAGCACCTCAGAAGGCAGGGTTAGCATGGCCGAAATGTGGCAAAGCTTTGTCAGCAGCCCGCCACAACAAACAGCACCACCAGCCGATAGACAACATCTTAGCAGGAGACAGCATTTCAGCAACATGGTGCAAGAGTATGTGTGCACACGCCTACACATACTGACTGATAGGTCTGCCCCATTCAACTTCTGGGTCTCCAAATTGGCCACATGGCTTGAACTTGCCCTTTATGCCTTGGAGGTGCTGGCCTGCTCTGCAGCCAGTGTATTGTCTGAACGTGTGTTTAGCACGGAAGGGGGCGTTATCACAGACAAGTGCAGCCGCCTGTCCACAGCCAACGTGGACAAGCTAACCTTTATTAAAATGAACCAGGCATGGATCCCACAAGACTTGTCTGTACCTTGTGCAGAATAAACATTTAGACCGGACTCACACAGCCATTCGTATACTTGTTTTTTTGAATAGGCCTCAATATTTTGGGGGCTACCCCAATTATAAACAAACAAACAAAAAAAAAACAGTGTTGGCTACCTCCTCCTCCTCCTCAACCACCGCCACTTCCACCTACACTGCCACAGTCACGGCCTAGTCAAACTCTAGGCTCCTACTCCACATCCACCCCCCTTCCCATTTTTTTTATTTGATTTTAATTTATTTTCCCTATCCCCATTTTTTGTAGGGCACTTGCCCTACTCTTACCCCCATTTTACTTCTTTTTGCAGCCCTCTAGCACTTGCCAGGACTTTGTTACAACCATTTTTGTGCCTAAAAGTTCAGGTCCCCATTGACCTCAATGGGGTTCGGTGTCCGGGATAAAGTACGGGCAACGTTCAGTGCCGAACCCGGACTTTTTCCCAAAGTTCGTTGGGACCCTCTGAACCCGAACGTCCAGGTGTTCGCTCAACTCTACTAATAATGAAGTAAGGAGGCCATTAAACATATGTATTGCAGCAGGGCAAATATGTTCTTTATTCTTATACTCCCAAGCCACTTTAGTAAACAAGTAAGTATTCCCACAGATCTCTTTGCTTGTTCATATTTGCAGGAAAATCATCTTCACATGAATATCTTCATCATCGCATCATTACACAATTCTTATGTTGTCAAAATTGCATTTTGGGTAGACTAATGTGTGGGCTTTATAAATCTTTCATGGTTAAACCTGCACTTTCAGTCTATAGACATGCAGAGAGATGTCACTGCTCCCACTCCAAGATGCTAACAAAAAGAAGCCCAGCCATGTTCTGTTAACTCAATATGAAAACAGGAAAATCACACACCAATGATGTCAAACCACTTTCAACTTTATTCATTTTTATAGAACACTATAGCCTCTCCTTTAATGTTTTGCCCAATACATGCTTGAATACTGGGATCTGGGATCTCTATGATAATACCTACTTATCAAACACCCACAGTAGTTTTATTGCGAGTGAGTGGCACAGGCAGGCAAGGCAACGTGCCTGTATGTTGTTGCCTGCCTTCCGGGTTTGAGGCACAGCTGATTGGACACAGCATACGTTTGGCAACAGATTTCAGCCAATAATTTTGACTGAAATCAGCTGATCGGCTGTGTCCAATCACAGAGAGAGTTCTGTGTTTACACAAACACTGAACTCTGTGTGCATAGGAACAGCAATCTGGCTGCTGCTTCTCCCAGCCAAATCAGAAAGTAAAAGTAGCATATACTACTATATTGGTAGGCACACAGTTAACCGCTTGATTGTCCCTCGATGTTAACCCCTTCCCAGCCAGTGTCATTAGTACAGTGTCAGTGTACAATATTATCATTGATCACTGTATTAGTGTTACTAGTAAGATCAATGTCAGTTAGTGATCCTCCCAGATGGTGTCTGTTAGCACCATGTTTCTGTCTGAATATAAATTTGGATGATTTTTTGTTTATTTAGATGTATCTGAGTCTCCAAATGAAAAAATAACACATTTTGTTGAAATCCATTTAATTTCATTTTGTATATTCATTTTCTAACAAATTACAAATTTTTCAAACAATTTGATTTTGGACACAGAATTTGAATCGGTCGATCATTTTTCGCCCGATCCAAATTCGAATCATTCAGAAAATTTGGAATTCATTACAAAATGAACACACAGCAGTACAAGGAACAGATCACAACAAAGGTAAGTAATATACCTTGTTCTGATTAGGATTAGACTTTAAGCTTCTCAATAAGATACAGTACTAGTGAATAATAATACACTCACATACAATACAAGAGAATGAAACATTTTTCCTAACCTTTCCCGGGAGACCATGGTTTACAAAAATAGTAGTTTCAGCTAGAGTTGGGCGAACGGGTTGGCCTGAGCAAAAGTTCAGCCCAAACATCGCCTGTTCACTCGTTTGGAGCACACCCATTGAACACCCTGTAATGCACTGCACAGTGCATTCTGAGCCCTGACTGGGCAAAGCTTTGTCCAATCAGGGAGCAGTAAATAGCTGGTTGTTAAGGAGCGTGCCAGGAAGATGGCCGTGGTGTCCTTAACAACTGATGAGTCATCAGCTGTCAATGGGCTTCTCTGCTGAATAAAAAAACAAAAAATGAAAAAAAAATGAAATGGTGTACCCCCATGCATACCAGGCCTTTGGGTCTGGTATGGATTTTAAGGAGAACCCCATGCCAAAATGAAAAAGAAAAAAAATGGAGTGGGGCCCCCCAAAATCCATACAAGACCCTCATGCAGTCTGGCAGGCCAGGAAAGGGGGGTGAGAGAGCAAGGAATTGTCAAAAACTGTCTCTGTGTTTTTATTACTTGTTGACACTTTTTTGTTGAATGGGTAGTGGTACCAAGTACTCCATACTCCTTCACCTGGAGGCTCCCTTCTTAACCACTTTAAGACCGAGCCTCTTTTTGGAGTTTGGAGGTTATCAGCTAAAAACTGTTTTTTTTGCTATAAAATTACTTAGAACCCCCAAACATTATATATTTTTTTTTTCTAAGACCCTAGAGAATAAAATGGCGGCCATTGCAAAACTTTATGTCACACCGTATTTGCGCAGCGGTCTTAAAAGCGCGATTTTTTTTGAAAAAATTCAGTTTTTTGAGTTAAAAAATAAGACAACAGTAAAGTTAGGTCAATTTTTTTTCATATTGTGAAAGATAATGTTACGCCGAGTAAAATGATACCCAACATGTCATGCTTCAAAATTGCGTCCGCTCGCGGAATGGCGACAAACTTTGCAACATAAAAATCTCCATTGGCGACGGTTAAAAAATTCTACAGGTTAGCATTTTTGCGT
>BLSH010311998.1:43960-54115 GCA_018402905.1 Glandirana rugosa
ATGAAGATGACCTTTAAGCTTAAAGCCCTTATATTATATAACAATATGCAAATTCTCAAATTCTCGCAAATTCTCAAACAGAAAAAAGTTTTTTTGATATAAAAAACCCATATAGTCGTAACTGTTCATACCTATATATATTAATATCCGAGGTAAAAATGGTCAATACATAACGTCGTGTTAAAGGTGTACGATTGAACATAAAGACATAAGGTCACTAGTTAAATACTACAATACAAGTTCAGACATGGAGACTACTTCCACTAGATGCGGCTTTACGTAATCTAGTAACATGTATTGACCTACAAAATATGTCGTATTAACAGTACAGTATTAAAAATATTTTGAAAACGTATAATTCAAAAAAGCTTTATCATAGAAAACATCAATATGAATGACAATTATGCTGTATAAAACATCCAGTTATGTACAATGATCTAATGCATTTCGGCGTAGATCACCTTCATCAGAGGTACAGACTTGAACATAACATCATAAATTGATCACTGGAATACAGAAATACAAGTTAGCATGTGGAAATTGTGCTGCAATACATAACTGGTAAAAATGGAGCCTATAATTATATATATCCATACTTGTCAATGCTGATATACCCAAAAAATATAGTTTTTTTGAAAAAAGACAAACTCTTAAACGCTCTTAAACTCTTAAACGTATAACAATATATTATATTCCCGAAATTCGAATTTCCAGTAGAAGTATGCCTGCAAATTCAAATTTCAATAGAAAAGTTTAGAATGGAAGAGAAAATAAATATTACAATTTAAAAAAAAATAGGGGAATGAAATTGAAGAGAATAAAGTAAAAAAGACTATATATATATATATATTATAGAAATCCTCCGAAATTCAAATTTAGAATACAATGAATTTGAATTTCAAATAGACTGAATATATATATATTTAAGTTCTGTTCTATTATTTTTCTATTCTTTTCTATCTTATTCTCTTATTTTCTATTCTGTTCTTTACTCGTATTTCCTTTTCTATTATAACCTTTTCTATTCAAATTCATTCTATTTGAAAGTGGAATTTTGGAAAATTGATGTATAAATAAATAATATAGATAGATATAATTCCATTCTGTTCTATTGTTTTTCTATTCTATTGTTTTCTATTGTATTGTATTGTTTTTTATTCTCTTTATTATCATTTCCCTAGTTTTTTTCTAGTCTATTATTTCTTTTCTCTTCTGTTCTAACATTTTCTATTGAAATTTGAATTTGAAGTCATTCTATTGAAAATTGAATTTCAGATAATGTGTGTATATATATATATATATATATATATATATATATATATATAAAATGAGATTCAGTTATATTGTTTTTCTATTCTATTCTATCTTATTCTCTTTTTTTCTATTCTATTTTTTCTATTCTATTAATCTATTTTCTATTCTAATTCATATTCAGTCTATTCAAAATTGGAATTCATGTTGCATTTGAAATTCAAATTTAGGAAAATTGATATATATATATATATATATATATATATTTGCGTTTGGTTCTATTTTTTTTTTATTCTTTCTATCTTATTTTCTATTCCATTCTTTCCTATTTTGTTCTATTCTATTATAAACTTTTCTATTCAAATTTAATTAAAGTCTATTCAAAATATGATTTCATATTATATTCAAAATTCGAATTTCAGAAGATAATAGTAGTATTAGTATATTATTCTTCTATTTTAATCTATTCAGATCTATTGTTTTTCTATTCTTTTCTAGCTAATTCTCTTATTTTCTATTCTATTCTTTTCTAATCTTTTCTATTTGGTGTCATTATATTAAAAATTTGAATTACTGAAAATAGTATATATATTTACTATACACATGTCTAATATATATTATTCTATTTTAATCTGTTCTGTTCTATTGGTTTTGGAATTCTCATATTTTCTATTCTATTATGTTCTATTATTTTATATTCTACTATAATATTTTCTATTTTAATTCAATTTCAGTCTATTCGAAACAGGAACTCATTCCATTTAAAAAACTCAGTTTTTGAAAAATTGTTTATTATTATCTATCTAATCTACTTAGTTAGATTTTTTTATATTTGAATTTCGAAAGACTGTTTTATATTTATTTTATTTTTTTTCTATTCTATTCTCTTATTTTATATTATATTCTTTCCTTTTGGTTTTCTTTGTTTTCGATTATTTTCCAATCTCATACAAATGTATACTATTCAAAATTTGAATTTCGGAACATAGTTAATTGGTTATATTCTATTTTAATATAATTATATTCTTCTCTATTCTATCTTTTACTATTCATGTATTACATTACTTTATATTTTAAAAAATCCTTTTTTTATAATTAATTTCGATTTTTATCTCAATTTATTTTCATATTCAAATCGGCTATTTCGACTCAACTATTTCGAATTTGATTTGACCGATTCAAATTCGAATTGATTCGAATTTCGGGCGAATTTTTCCGAATCTAATTTTTTTTCTGGATTCATTCTAAATCGTTACTATTATAATTCGGAAATTCGGATGCATCCGAATTATTAAAAATTTGTCAGAATTTTGATTCGGAAATAAACAAATTGCACATGTCTACTCAGCTCGCTCTTCTGGATCACCTAGCCAAGGGCTGACCTGGAAGGATGGTCTCTGGTGGCATAAGAACCAAATTTTCAGACAACATAGTGTCTGACCGGGGAGTTCAGTGCACCTCACAGTTCTGGAGAGCCCTCTGTTCTGCCTGGAAATTGACCTCTCTTTCTCAACAGCCTACCACCCGCAAACCAATGGCCAAACTGAAAGGACAAACCAAACTTTGGAGCAGTACCTCCTCTGTTTCTGGTCCTACTCCCAAAATGACTGGTGCACGCTATTACCCCTGGCAGAATTCACCTATAATAATTCTGTGCATTCTGCAATGAAACAATCACCCTTCTGGGCCAACTACGGCTTTCACCCCACCGTGCTTCCCAGTTTAGCAGTCGAAACTGCGGTACATGAGTCCACCTAATTCTTCAGAACCAACTGGAAGCTGCTTCAAGAGACACTTGCTAAAACGCAAGAACTAAGCAAAGCCGCTTTCAATAAAAAGAAACGCGGTGAACTCAACCTTCAACCTGGCAACAAGACCTGGCTATCTACAAGAAATCTGAGACTGTCATGTCTATCCAAAAAGCTGGGCCCTCGATTCATCGGCCCCTTCTCTGTTAAGAGAAAGATCAACCAGGTCTCCTATGAGTTGGAACTTCCATCATCCCTGCGGATACACCCGGTGTTTCATGTTTCTTTGCTGAAGCTGGTGACCCGGGATCCCTTCCCCAATAGAGCTAGTGCTCCCCCTGTCCCTGTCCTGATTGATGGAGAAAAGGAGTTTGAGGTTGAGTCAATACTGGACTGTAGAAAGAGGGGTGGCAGGATTCAATATCTTGTAAAGTGGAAAGGGTATGGCCCAGAAGAGAGCTCTTGGGAGCCCGAAGCCAATCTCCATGCAAATGAGAGTATTCAAGTCTTCAAGGACAGCAATCCCACCAAGCTGGCCAAGTTGGGCATCCGGAGGCTGCACTTTTTTGGACTTTGGCGCCTAAAACAGCGCCAAACGGTGCTATTTAAACCCCCTGTGCCTGTCAGCAAGTGCTGTCCATTCTACAGTACCTGTGAGCCCCAGCTCTGTTCCTGTTTCCAGTAGCTGTGACCCTTCCTGTTTCCTGTTCGACCCGGCTTGACCTGACCTGCTGATATCTGCCTGCACCGACCCCGGCTGTCCAAGACCACCCGATTGTCTGATTCTTCTTTACTTCTGCTGCCTACCTGATAACGAACTTTGCTTGGACTTGACCATTCTCTTGCCTGACCCCTTTGTACCACACAGCCAGCCAGTTGCCAACCCAGCCTGTACGACCACTCTTCTGATCTGCACGATCACCTGGAATATCACATCACCATCAGTGACCATCCAGCCATCGTGCCATCCCGCACTCTTGGACTTCCTGTCTGCTCTACCAGGGGTCCCTGAATCGGGTGCGCAAGAGTGGTTGTTCCCTGCATAAGCCAGACTCCACCACCAGGATTGTGACAGTATGTCACAGTACATGTTTTACAATCCTTCAATAAACTGTAGCTCCCAGTGCTGGTAGCAGCACTCATGCAGCCCAGACCATGACACTCCCACCACCACCATGCTTGACAGTAGGCATGACACATATGTCTTTGTACTCCTCACCTGGTTGCCGCCACACACACTTGACCCCATCTGAACTAAATAACTTTATCTTGGTCTCATCAGACCACAGAACATGGTTCCAGTAATCCATGCCCTTAGTCTGCAGCAAACTGTTTGTGGGCTTTCTCGTGCATCATCTTTAGAAGAGGCTTCCTTCTGGGATGAAGGCCATGCATAACCAATTTAATGCAGTGTGCGGCCTATGGTCTTAGCACTGACAGGCTGACCCCCCACCCCTTTAACTTGGGTTGGAGAATTATTAATGGACTTTATCGGCACGTACACAGATTCATAAAAATATAACATTTTATTGATCTACATAAAATTTGAATTCACCTTATAACACACATAGACATATTTAAAAAACTGTTTTGGACAGTACATGTGATGCCCTTGGGAACATACAATTCTATGACTTAACATGTGATGCTAGCTACGTAGCATATGTCTGTAGCAACATGTAATAGATTCCTAATCCAAGGGTATGGTTCACTTGACAGTCCAATTTCCAGTAGATCACTCAGGTAGATTGCTCAACATGTTTTGTGATGACAAGTCACTTCTTCAGGAGCTTATTTTCTACTTTAAGAATAAACAAACATTAGTATGATGTAAAACGCAGTAGATCTTAAAACACACTTGGTATAATGGCTACTCACTTACCAGGTGGAGGACCCATGCACACCCTCTATTCCCAGGGAACCTCCCTGGGAGGCCAATCCGAGGGACCGCACCCCCGCCGACCCACAGTTGCACTTGTCGGGTATGGGGACACACTGTTAGTTATAATTAATGAATGATTAACGTAGCTAGCATCACATGTTAAGTCATAGAATTGTATGTTCCCAAGGGCATCACATGTACTGTCCAAAACTGTTTTTTTAAATATGTCTATGTGAATTAAAATTTTATGTAGATCAATAAAATGTTATATTTTTATGACTCTGTGTACGTGCCAATAAAGTCCATTAATAATTCTCCAACCCAAGTTACATGTTTATAGGGACATGGCACCAATTCATTATTATGCGTGGGGATCCTATTGGCCATCTTAGGATACCCGGTTAATTAATACCCCCACCCCTTTAACCTTTGCAGCAATGCTGGCAGCACTCATATGTCTATTTCCCAAAGACAACCTTTGGATATGATGCTGAGCACGTTCACTCAATTTCTTTGGTTGACCATGGAGAGGCCTGAGTGGAACCTGTCCTGTTAAACTGCTGTATGGTCTTGGCCACTGTGCTGCAGCTCAGTTTCAGGGTCTTGGCAATTTTTTTATAGCCTAGGCCATCTTTAAGTAGAGCAACAATTCTTTTTTTCAGATCCTCTGAGAGTTCTTTGCCATGAGGTGCCATTTTGAACTTCCAGTGGCCAGCATGAGAGAGTAAGAGTGATAACCGCAAATTTAACACACCTGCTCCCCATTCACATGTCAGACCTTGTAACACCAAAGAGTCAAATGACACTGGGGAGGAAAAATGGTTAATGGGGCCCAATTTGGACATTTTCACTTCACACCAACCACCTGATGTCATCATGGAGGATTGGAAAAGGACTCCAGGGCAACCTGTGAAGCTCTTGTAAACACCATGCCCAAGAGGGTTAAGGCAGTGCTGGAAAATAATGACGGCCATACAAAATATTGACACTTTGGGCCCAATTTGGACATTTTCACTTAGGGGTGTACTCACTTCTGTTGCCTGCGGTTTAGGCATTAATGGCTGTGTGTTGAGTTATTTTGAGGGGACATCGAATTTACACTGTTATACAAGCTGTACACTCACTACTTTACATTGTAGCAAAGTGTAATTTCTTCAGTGTTGTCACATGAAAAGATATGATAAAATACTTACAAAAATGTGAGGGGTGTACTCACTTTGTGAGATACTGTATATATATATCTCCACATTTACTCTTTTTTCACATAGTGTACTAGTGCTGTATTTTATGAACGATTCATATGTTGTGGCATCTTCATATACTTTAAAGTATAAGGTCAAAGTCATGATCCAGGATCTCCATCGTGGTGTTTACACACCAGCAGTACTGGGACGCTGTCATTTTGGTAAAAAGTAGCCTTTGCTAGTCATATTTTTACAATTTGGAACAGAAGAGTGGCAATGTGTAATTTAAGGGCATTATTGATACTGTTAATAAGGCTAGCGGTTACAGTAATCACTAAGGAAATAACTATTGTTATTAGTTATTGTGTCAGGCTGGGATCTCAAATGTTGAATTGACAGTGGTCTCTGGCAGGAACACAAGACAGTGTGTAGGTGTTAAGTAGAGGTGGTGTAGAAAGAACAAAATACACCTCTGTGTACAGCTGTGGACCTGCAAGTAAATCATAGTGTGTTAAATAAATGTCGCAAGGTTATTCAACATTTAACCCATAGATTTGATTACACTAGTTAAGGTGAGATAAAATACTGTTGCTGACAACTGGTACTTTGTTTAAATCATGTTATATTCCTATTTTCTGGATGCCATAACACTCTTTCTTATATTTGTATAATTAGCTAGCTAGTTAGAAAGTTGATGTTTTACATTTTGTTCTTTATGGAGATAAGGATGTACTTGTTAAGGCCTAGAATAGGTGAGAAAATTACATCACAGACGACCACCTCATTAGTAGCTGCTTTCAGTGGTGTGCAGCATTTTTAATTAAAATCCTTGGCCCCTTAGGGAGGACGTTTAGGTAGACCATCATTCATGTTTAAAGTTATAACCCAGTAGTAAGGAAAGGAAAATCCTTTAGTGTTCTCCTTAATTAATGTTTAGTAGAGAAGTGCATCTTAGCATTAGTGTTCAGTGAAGTTTTAGCTTACACTGGTAGTGATTGGAGAGTTATGTTGGTGGCAGGGGCGGACTGACAACTCATGGGACCCCCGGGCAATAAGAGATTATAGGGCCCCCTGTGTTCCCGCCCACACAAGCCACACCCACACAAAGCCCCACCCACAAATTGCACTGCCCACATTACATTTGTCACATAATTTCTCTACACTATGTTCAAAATAAATGTTTACTATAGAAAAGAAAGAAAGAAAGAAAAATAAACTTACATAAAAGAAAGTACAACAATGGTACATTTCCAAACATAAGGTTTTCATAAATTAGCACAATATAACAGGTGCAACAAATGTCTTCTTAGCTGAACAGTTTAAAGGGGTTGTAAAGGTTCACGTTTTTTATAAAAGTAACAGATTTTATACTTACCTGCTCTGTGCAAAGGTTTTGCACAGAGCAGCCCCAATTCTCTTCTTCTGGGGTGCTCAGATAGAGAGCCTCTTTCTTTGGGGGTACTCATGTGGGCGCATTCCCGAGTCCCATTGCTGTGACCATTGACACAGACAGCAGGACCCGGCCCCGCCCTCTGGCTTCCGTGCCACTGGATTTGGATTGACAGCAGCGGGAGACAATAACTCCTGCTGCTATCAATCTATCCAATGCGAACAGAGACAGCAGCTGTAGCTGCTGGGCTCATGCACATCGCTGAAACGATCGGGTTCAGGTAAGAAAAAGGGGGGCTCTGGGGGACGGCTGCAGCAAAAATAAGGATTTTCACCTTAATGCATAGAATGCACTAAGGTAAAAAACCTTGGCACTTTACAACCCCTTTAATAAAAAAATATACAAAAAATAAAAATCTCTAAACACCATGTTACAAAATGATGGCCCTAGATTTGCTCTCACTCCGACGTTCCCGACGCTACCATACATGTGTGGCACCATTATTATTTACATACATGTGCTCATCCTACATAACACCCTACATGGGTGTGCTATACATTTTTTAAAAATAATTTGAATTTATTTTATATAATTTTCACTGACCACCAATGTAAGGAGCATTCTTCCCACTGACCACTAATGTAAGGAGCATTCTTCCCACTGACCACCAATGTAAGGGGCATTCTTCCACTGATCCCCAATGTAAGGGACATTCTTCCCACTGACCACCAATGTAAGGGACATTCTTCCCACTGATCACCAATGTAAGGGACATTCTTCTGACTGACCACCGATGTAAGGGACATTCTTCCCACTGATCAACAATGTAAGGAACATTCTTCCCACGGACCACCAATGTAAGAAACATTCTTCCCACTGATCACCAATGTAAGGGACATTCTTCCCACTGATCACCAATGTAAGGAGCATTCTTCCCACTGACCACCAATGTAAGGAGCATTCTTCCCACTTACCACCAATGTAAGGGGCATTCTTCCCACTGATCACCAATGTAAGGGACATTCTTCCCACTGACCACCAATGTAAGGGGCATTCTTCCCACTGACTACCAATGTAAGGGGCATTCTTCCCACTGATCACAAATGTAAGGGACATTCTTCCCACTGACCACCAATGTAAGGGACATTCTTCCCACTGACCACCAATGTAAGGGGCATTCTTCCCACTGACCACCAATGTAAGGGGCATTCTTCCCACTGATCACAAATGTAAGGGGCATTCTTCCCACTGATCACCAAAGTAAGGGACATTCTTCCCACTGACCACCAATGTAAGGGGCATTCTTCCCACTGACCACCAATGTAAGGGGCATTCTTCCCACTGATCACAAATGTAAGGGACATTCTTCCCACTGACCACCAATGTAAGGGACATTCTTCCCACTGATCACCAATGTAAGGGACATTCTTCCCACTGATCACCAATGTAAGGAACATTCTTTCCACTGACCACCAATGTAAGGAACATTATTCCCATTGATCACCATTGTAAGGAGCATTCTTTCCACTGATCACCAATGTATGGGACATTCTTCCCACTGACCACCAATGTAAGGGACATTCTTCCCACTGATCACCATTGTAAGGAGCATTCTTCCCACTAATCACCAACGTAAGGGGCCTTCTTCTCACTGATCACCAATGTAAGGAGCATTCTTCCCACTGACCACCAATGTAAGGAGCATTCTTCCCACTGACCCCCAATGTAAGGAGCATTCTTCCCATTGACCACCAATGTAAGGGACATTCTTCCCACTGATCACCATTGTAAGGAGCATTCGTCCCACTAATCATCAACGTAAGGGACATTCTTCACACTGATCACTAATTTAAGGGACATTCTTCCCACTGATCACCAATGTAAGGAGCATTCTTCCCATTGACCACCAACGTAAGGGACATTCTTTCCACTGATCACCAATGTAAGGAGCATTCTTCACACTGATCACCAATGTAAGGAGCATTCTTCCCACTGATCACCAATGTAAGGAGCATTCTTACCACTGACCACCAATGAAGGGACATTCTTCTCACTGACCACCAATGTACGGGGCTTTCTTCCTGCCAAAGTGTACAGATGTCAGTGTAACATATAGGGAATAGGGAAACATATAGGGAATGTGCTATTCCCTATATATAACATGGATATCAGTATACTGAGTAGCAATCAGTGTACAGATATCAGTGTGCACTCAGTGTACGAGGGAATAGCACTTGGTAGATGGGTGCTGGGCAAGAAGGAACTTTGCTGATAATTATAGACACACACTAAATTGTGTGATCAGGGCAGCCATCAGAAATGTTGGGGCCCCTTATGCAGCTTTAGGCCAGGTCCCCCCCCCCGGGCCTGACCACCAACATTCCCCAGGGCCTGCCCATTGGCCATCCATCCAAATCTGACCACTGGCCAGATGTGTAGACAACATTTGCAGTTTGGGGGCAGTAAAACCCCACAGGTGATCCCTGTTTTTACCCCCCGACTGCACCCCCTTTAACTGCAGTGACCAGGGGTGTACCCATGTCGCAGCAAGCAGCAGGAATTATACACCCTGTCACACTTACTAGGTGTAGCCTGCCAAGCATGATCCATTCAAGTGAATAGGGCCACCCTGCAACTATGTGCAATGCACTCAGTTGCAGCATGCTAGTATGGGATCCAAGGGGTTAAAGCAGCTGCTGG
>BLSH010311998.1:54614-66909 GCA_018402905.1 Glandirana rugosa
GACCCGTGTGCCCTGTAGACGACGAAGTGGGAAGAAATCGTCGCCTATGGAGAGAGGGGTGACAAGTTACTCTTAGGAGGAGAGGGAGGACCCGAGGTTGAAAGACTACATGTGTCTGAAGAGGACAGAGGGTGATGCCAGGGGGTAGGAGGACAGAGGGGGAAGCCGGGGGGAAGGAGGACAGAGGGGGACGGTGGGGGAAGAGGGGGATGCCAGGGAGGAGGAGGACAGAGGGGGTAGGAGGACAAAGGACAAGTGCATCTGTGCTACTTGCCCCCCCTTCTCGGTTACTGTGTCCCCCTCCACAGTATCAATAAACTATACACAGACCCCCACCTCAGATCATCAGCGCGGCTCTTGCAATGAAATCTCCCTCCTCCCGGGCTCCTCCTCCCACTGTCTGTGTACATCAGAAAGTTGGAGCCCAGGAGGGAGAGGAGGATTCTCATTGAACAGTGGGGAGAGAGGTATCCGCTGCTAAAGAAGGGTGAAGCAGCAGATGTCCCGTGTGCCCAGTTACCGGCGGTCCGCTGCTAAAGAAGGGTGAAGCAGCAGATGTCCCGTGTGCCCAGTTACCGGCGGAGCTCAGTGCCAAAACTTGCTCTAGCACTGGGCTCCAGCCAGGTCAGCATTAACATTAACAAACTGACCTCTTGCTGCTGCACACAAGGCTCCAAGATGACTCCACTCTGCATACAGTGCACGCTGCAGCCCCTGGCTCTCTCACCGGCTGTCCCCCCCGTGGCAGTGATATGTGGCCCCGCCCCTCTGTTGAATTCCCCAGGGGAGAGGTGGCCGGTGCACCTGTCTCTGTCGTAATCCCCATGGCTCCATGCCATCCATGGTCGCGCTCTGAATCTGGCCAGCACCCTAGTCCCCTCATATAGCCGCATCCATCATTGGCAGGTATGCCATAGCTCACTGCTTTCGCGAGGCATAAACTGCCTCTATTCTGCATGATATTTTGTGGGCACCTCCAGGGGCGGACTGAGCCTCTCATGGGGCCCCCCTGACCTGGGGCCCTCGGGAACTGCCCGAGTGCCCTAATGGTCAGTCCGCCCCTGGTTGGTGGTCAGTGTAGTTTCCTCTCACTTTATTTGTCAGTGCAGGTCCTACTTACACTGGTGCTGTGTAGTGTCCTACAAAGGTGGTCACTAGAAAGGTTCCTTCTTACATTAGTGATCAGTCAGATAAAGATCCACTTACACTGGCATTTACTGACAGAAAGAATTACCTCAATTTTGTTCATCAGTGCAAGAAAGAATGTCCTTACATTGGTAGTCAGAGGGAAAAATGACAACTTTCACTGGTGGTTGATCGCAGGGAGAATGATAGTCAGTGAGAATAATGCCAACTTACAGCTAAAATATTAGTGGTAACATTGTATATCTGATTGACTAAAGAGGTCTTTACAGCTGGTTCTGACAAGTGACATCGGAAGCAAACCTATGTACACACCATCGGTGTGAGATCAATCCATCTAGACACTGTGCATACAGACAATGTAGTGTTATATTGTTGTCCTACCACACTGACCTTGGTCACCACTGTATAACTGTATCTAAAAATTTTAGCAGCAGCAGAAAGCTTTGCTATCATAATAACACCTTCAGCATCCTAAATCTTCACCGGTCCTCAGTAGAGACATCACAGATTCATTTATTATGACCTCAGACACACACACACACACAGCACCCACAGTTCATGCACACATTAACTCTTGGCTAGTCCAGACATCATTGAACGTGAAAACATCTACTGATTCTATATCTTCTCTTTATTTAATTTTGACACATACCTGTTTTATTTAGTTACATATTTGAACTAACTATTGGGACATGAAGAGTGATAACCAAATCTAATTTTACAAATACAGTAAGTGTTAGGTTTTGTAGTTGTAAAATAAAAAACATGAACAGTATTGTGCTACAGGGTTACATAGTTAGTCAATTGAGGGATAAAAAAAAAGAATGTGATTTTGCATTATTCAGCAGTGAGCACACGAGAATGAAAGTCTTATATCTCTGTGCAAGTGTCACTGGCAATGAAACATGGAAAAGCACCACTGATGCATTATTCTCTATCATTTAGGATCCAAGCAAATGCTAGGGCTAGGCAATTGGTGGTTGAGCACAATGAAACATATCTGTCTGAATTTTCAGCTGCTTTTGATGCTATCTCACAAGGTAATCTAGCACTAGACAAAAACATTCTGAATATCTTTATAGGCATATGTTAGGAAAGCAACCCCCTCCTAAATAATAGTTATAGTACAAACAAAAATGTATTATATTATGTACTGAGACCAATCCTACAATATAGAAATGTAAATCTCAAACCGTAGAAGGCCAAGCATTATACTATGTCGCTGGTTATAACAGCAATCATGTATTGGTAAAATCAGTGCATTTTGCCAGGGAACAATATCAACAGTTGTATATATTGTAAAGGAGCTCAGGGGACAGGAGCTCAGCAGAGTTCAGAAGTCAGTAGTATGTAATCCAGAGTACAGGGGTAATAAGTATGCAGTAGAGAGTGTCAGTAGCATGTAATGTCCATAACAGGGGTCAAGAGAAAGTAACACAGATTGCAGAGGTCAGGAGTAAGTAAAACATATTACAGTGGTTTTCAAAGGAGAGCCCTGCAAGCTACCATGAATGTTCATCAATTGATTAAATTAAAATTAAAATGAGGGGGCTTTTTCCACATCACCCAGGGTATTGAATTTGACTACCACCCGAAGCTTAGATGAAGTTACCCAGGCCAGGACACAACCCTGGGAGATATATAACAACAAGGCCTGTCTCCTATGATACCCTCCCGAAACGCAGGGGCCACAGACACATAGACACTTAGAAAAACCAAGGCTCCCCCCAACCTGGAGGAGGCACCTGTTTTGATAGGCCCTCACTGCCCACAGCGGAAGGGAATCTTATGGTGGTCCAAAGGTATACATATTGTAAATATGTTTTAAATGTGACCCAATGGCAATTTGCATGCAGTTAATGGTTTATATAAAAGAAATATTATTGTTTTGGATGTATGTGTTCTGGTTCTTATCTCTCCACGCTAGGGCGGAACAAGGTACGCTTCAGATAAGGTTGAGGAAAGGCTTTATCTCCTTACCTTGCTTATAAGGCGCCCCACTCACCTCATAAAATGGGCCTAAGGCATCACCATGTTAGAGGCTAAATCCATCTGCTTGGGCATCAACGAGAGAGCTTGAACCTCCACTTTCTCCAATGTGCTAACCTGTAGCGGTGAGCAGGACAATATTGGTTATCTATCCTTCCTACCAGGACCTTACCAACCCACACACGGTGGCATGGAATATTGCTGGTACCCACAATACTCGACCACTGTACACTACCAATCCTGAGAAACTCGGGATAGGCGAGCAGGACCCATCTTGTACTTGGTCTCACATTTCGGGAAGACGCCTGCTTCCCCCCTGCCCAGCTAAGTGCCATCATAGACACTCAGAACTCCCATCTCCCCCAACTACCCACCTTCCCAACTAGATCTTTCACTCCTACACCGCCTGAGCATGGCACACTATGAACCCAATAAGCCACCCCCGCAGATCAAGCTGTACTCCCTGAACATAAGGGGGCTTAACGCCCCAGAGAAACGTTCCAAATTCTTCTTCACCCTATAGCAAACAAAAGCGGATATGGTGTTCCTCCAGGAAACCCATTTCCACACAGATAATGTCCCCAAACTCCGCAGCACATTCTATCCCCCTGCCTTCCATGCTTTGAATGAGGATTCAAAATTTAAGGGAGTGTCAATCCTAATTTCTAAAAACTGCCCGATCCAGATCCAAGACACATTGAAAGACAAACTAGGCCGCTATCTATTCCTCAAGGGGTCAATAAATGGCAAACCTATTACGCTTGCCAATTTGTATGCCCCCAATAAACTCCAAGTACCCTTCTTCAGGAATACTTTAAACTTCTCACATCACTTCAAACCATAATAGTAATTGTTAGTGGTGACTTCAATTTACCCCTTGCTCCTGCCTGGGACACATCCTAAGGCTCCTCCTCTATCACTTACAGGGCCCTTAAAACAATCAGATCACTGCTAAGCGAGCTGACTCTGCATGACACCTTGCGTACATTACACCCAAACACCAAAGACTTTACCTTCTTCTCACAGCTCCATAACAGATATACCAGGATCGACTACTTCTTTCTCACACAAGCAGACTTGACTTTGCTTACTAATGCATCCATTGACCCCATGTTTCTCTCCGATCACAACCCCATACCCTATGACACTAGATCTCCAAACGGGACCCAGTAGGTCCAACATCTGGAGGTTGAAGAACTCCCTTCTTTCAGACCCCGAAACATAAAAACTATACAGACCCGTTTGAGACAATACTTTCAAGAGAACAAATCCACTGAGGCTGCACTGACCATGCAATGGGCAGCACACAAATGCGTGATCAGAGGAGAACTCATAGCCATTGCAGCTAGACGCAAGAAATTGAGACAGGCACAGATAGCAGAACTATCAACAAGGATCTGTTCCCTTGAAAGCAAACATAAACAATCACTTGCATCCCAGACCCTAACCGAACTACTGAAGACTAGAGAAGAGCTCCTTGAAGAGCTAGAGAAAACAGTAAAGTGCATATACACATTCACATGTAAACTCTTCTATGAGCATGGAATCAAATCAGGAAAACTGTTAGCTAGAGCCCTTCAAGCAAAAATAGCAACTGCCACGATACATTCCATCACGGACCCCAAGGGAAATAAAATAGTCACCTCAGAAGGCATAGCAGCACAATTTGTCAAATTTTACTCCAAACTGTATAATCTCTCCCCCCAACGCGCCTCAGATAAGCAAAAAAAGAGAGGAAATCCTCAGCAACTTCCTCAAACAATATAGCCCCAAACCCATCTTGGCGTTGGAGAATGCAGACTTAAACCGCCCAATTAGTTTAGAAGAAACCAAGAAAGCTTTGCAGCAATTAAAGACAGGCAAGAGCCCAGATCCCTATGGTCTTACTGTGGGGTACTATAAGGCCTTTGCAGACGTCCTCCTCCCCCCGCTTATTCATATGTTTAATTCACTAGCAACCTTGCCTAACCCTAAGAGGGACTTTTTTGAAGCCCATATAACATTGATCCCGAAAGGTGACAAAGACCCAACCCTGGTATCAAACTATAGGCCCATCTCCATTTTAAACGTTGACCTGAAGCTATACGCTAAGCTCCTAGCTAACAGAATACTCCCTATCCTTCCCAGCCTAGTTTTACTGGACCAGGTAGGCTTTATACCAGGGCGGGAGGCTAGGGACAACACTATAAAAGCCATAAACATTCACCACTTGCTTTCAATGTTCTCTAAACCTGGCTTCTCTCTCTCCCTTGATGCGTAGAAGGCGTTCAACAAAGTGGCTTGGGAATACATGTCTGCAACTGTCACGTACCTGGTGGTCGAGTCTGACTTATGCAGGGGACAACCTCTCTTACGGCCCTGCTTCACGAACTCCTGGTAGTGTAGACAGTGAGCTCGGGAGCACAGGGGGGCACAAGGGCTGGACTTGGTCACTGGCGGTGGGTGAAAGTCCTCTGAAGCTCGTGCTTGGCAGAAGCGTAGTGGTACAGTCCGGGTCGGCAACGTGCTGGCAAATGCAGTACAAAAGGATGAGACACCTCAGCCCCTTGTAAATCAGCCAAGCAGTCATGCAGCAGTCTCTCATGCTTTTTGATGACTCTGCTGGTGTGCATTCCGTGGGCCATTCACATAGCCCTGCCGCAGAAGTGGAAGACATTGAGTGCACCGATGCCCAACCACTTCTGTTGCAGGATGAGGACATGGAAACACCACCGCAGCACATCTCTTATGATGATGACGAAACACAGGTGCCAACTGCTGCGGCTTTGTACAGTGCGCAGACTGAGAAGGAGGGCAGTGGTGAAGAGTGGGTGGAATATGATGTGGACGATGATGAAGTCCTAGACCCCACATGGAATGAAGTTCATGCGAGTAACGTGTGCAGTTTGGAGGAAGAGGTGGTAATCGCACAGAGGCACCAGCACAGCAAAAGAGGAAGCAGGTTGCAAAAGCGGAGCGACCACCCCCTTGACAGTACACCTGCTACTACCCACCGCACCCAGGGACCTAGCATACCAAAGGCAGCTCAAAGGCATTCCCCCGGCATCGCAGCTCTTCAGACAATATGCTGACGACAAGACACAAGTGTTTTGCACGCTGTGCAATGATAGCCTGAAGCGAGGCATACATGTTCTAAACCTGAGCTCAACCTCCATGACCAGGCATCTAAATGCAAAGCACAAGCTGCAGTGAAATAAGTACCTCAAAATCCAAGAAATGTCTCGGGCTCCTCTTGCTTCCTCTTCTGCTGCTGCCTTGGCCTCTTCCTCCACCTCTACAGTGCCAGTGTCACCTGCCACCCAGCAAACAGACGGTGTGAAAGCAACGCCACAATGTCTGCCACTGTCCCCAAGCATTTCCACAACATGGTCCCATGGAAGCTTACAGCTGTCCATCTCCCAAACACTGGAGAGAAAGAGGAAGTACCCCCCTACCCACCCGCGATTCCTGGCCCTGAATGCCAGCATTTCACAATTCCTGGCCTTTGAAATGCTGTCATTCCGTCTGGTGCGCATGGACAGTTTTAAAAATCTGATGGCAGTGGCTGTCCCATAGTACGTGGTTCCCAGCTGCCACTACTTTTCCCGGCGAGCCATCCCTTCCCTGCACAAACAAGTCGGGGACAAGATCAAGTGTGCACTGCGCAACGCCATCTGTGGCAAGGTTCACATAACCACTGATACGTGGACCAGTAAGCACGGGCAGGGACGCTATATCTTGCTAACTTCACACTGGGCAAATGTAGTGGCGGGTGGGCCTGAGGCGGATAGCAGATTGGCGCATGTCCTTCCACCACCCAGGATTGCAGGGCATTTCTCTTTGCCTCCTGTTGCCTCCTCCTCCTACTCCGCTTCCTCCTCCTCTACCACCTCCTCATCTGGTCAGCGTAACACCTTCCCCACCAACTTCAGCACATCCGGGGGGAAACGACAGCAGGCTGTTTTAAAACTGATATGTTTGGGGAATAAACCACACACTGAGCTGCAGCTGTGCACGGACATTGAACAACAGACCGATGAGTGGTTGTTGCCACTGAGCTTCAAGCCCGGCCTGGTGGTGTGCGATAATGGGCGATATCTCGTAGCAGCTCTGGGCCTAGCTGGTTAGACGCACATCCCTTGCCTGGCACATGTGCTGAATTTGGTGGTGCAGAAATTACTACCCGGATATGTCAGTGCTGCTGCACAAAGTACGGGCCATCGGTGCATGCTTTTGGTGTTCTGACCCTTCTGCTGCTCGCCTGTCTGCGATGCAGCGGAACTTCGGCCTTCCCGCTCACCGCATCCTATGCGACGTGCCCACAAGGTGGAACTCCACCTTGCACATGCTGGAGAGACTGTGCGAGCAGCAGCAGGCAATAGTGGAGGGTCAATAAATTCATTCACTATAAATAATCATAGCAAAAAGCACGCTTATATTCGCAATAATCTTGCCAATATTTAGTGCATATAATATTTTGTGCAAAAACTATATACGTGTGCAATCTTGCAAAAAAGTGCTTATCACAAAAAGCGCCCTGTGATCAAGTCAGGAAGTGACGAAACGTTAGGGCGTGGCTACACGGCTGCCCGATCAGAACAGATGCACTAGACACACCAGGAGCCTGGACGCTCGGTTAGAGGTGGAGAGGAGCTGTACTCGGCGGACTGGTAGATGTCTAAAATTCCTATACTGCGATTGTATTTTTTTCTTGATGTAAGCGCAACTTTTACCCCTTTCTGAAATAAACCAAATTGTCTGAGAGATACACTGTGAGGAGCATTTTGTTTTGTCTCTTATGATGGGTATATGAGATCGGTGGTTTCCTGGAGGTGTGGACCTTATATTGGAGAGAGGTGGCTGAGCTCTTTTCTGATAAACAGGCGTTTTTGTTGTGTACATCTGGTAAGCCCCTAGTGTGATCACCTGCATGCTGGTTCTTGGTGATGGAACAAGTTTGAAGGATTGCAGCACATTGGGAAGAAGATTGTTTAATGGACACTATATTGGACTGTTTATTATCTTTCTTTCACTGATTAATTCATCTGCACTAGCACTTTTTGTGATAAGCACTTTTTTGCAAGATTGCACACGTATATAGTTTTTGCACAAAATATTATATGCACTAAATATTGGCAAGATTATTGCGAATATAAGCGCTGCTTTTTGCTATGATTATTTATAGTGAATGAATTTATTGGATATATTACTTTTAAAGCAGCAGCTGAATGTTATACACTTTGTATATATTTTTTCTGTTATTTTATGTATTTATATACACAGATTAACTTATACACATTTGTTTTAGCGCGGTGCCACTATTATATAATAGTGGAGGGTCAGTCGCTCTGCGGAACAGCACCACTTCACCACCAATGAGTGGGCCTCCATGCGAGACCTGTGTACCATATTGCGGTGTTTCGAGTACTCCACCAACATGACCAGTGCCGATGACGCTGCTCTCAGCGTTATTAACCCACTTCTATGTCTCCTTGAAAAAACACTTCGGGCTGATGGAAGAGGATGTGGCACAGGAGGAAGAGGAGGAGGAAGAGGGGTCAGTCAGGCCAGTCATTCACAAGTGGCTCAGAGGGTGGGTTCCTGCACCAGCATAGGCCAGGTAAAACATTTTCAAGCCAGGGCACAGTTCTGGAGGATGAGGACAAGGATGATGAGGAGGAGGAGGAACCGTGTTCATGGCAGGGTGGCACCCAACGCAGCTCATGGGCATCACTGAAGCGTGACTGGGGGGATATGGAGGACATAGATGATACACTTCCCACAGAGGACAGCTTGTCTTTGCCTCTGGGCAGTCTGGCACACATGAGCAGCTACATGCTGCAGTGCCTGCGCAATGACAGCCGAGTTGCCCACATTGTAACTTGTGCTGATTACTGGTTGGCCACCCTGCTGGATTCCCGTTACCAGGACAACGTGCCATCCTTAATTCCCTCACTGGAGCGTGATCGGAAGATGTGCTACTACAAGCGCACGCTGGTAGATGCGCTGCTGAGGGCATTCCCAAATGACACAGGGGGCTCAGTGGAAGCACAAATCGAAGGCAGAGGAGGAGGAAGAGGTCGCCAACGCAGCTGTGGCACCACCAGCACCTCAGAAGGCAGGGTTAGCATGGCCGAAATGTGGAAAAGCTTTGTCAGCAGCATGCCACAACAACCAGCACCACCAGCTGATAGGCAACGTCTTAGCAGGAGGCAGCATTTCAGCAACATGGTGGAACAGTATGTGTGCATACGCCTACACATACTGACTGATGGGTCTGCCCCATTCAACTTCTGGGTCTGCCCTTTATGCCTTGGAGGTGCTGGCCTGCCCTGCAGCCAATGTATTGTCTGAACGTGTGTTTAGCAGGTCAGGGGGCGTTATCACAGACAAGCGCAGCTGCCTGTCCACAGCCAACGTGGACAAGCTAGCATTTATTAAAATGAACCAGGCATGGATCCCACATGACTTGTCTGTACCTTGTGCAGAATAAACATTTAAACCGGCCTCACACAGCCATTTGTATACTTTTTTTTTTTTAATGTCTCAATATTTTGGGGGCTACCCTAATTAGAAAAAAAAAACAAACAAACAAAAAACAGTGTTGGCTACCTCCTCCTCCTCCGCCGCCACTTCCACCTACACAGCAATGGTCACTTAATGTGATTTTAAGATATTTCCCTATCCACATTTGTTTGCAGTGCACTAGTCCTACTCTTACCACGATTTTGCTTCCTTTTGCAGTCCTCTAGCCCTTTCCAGGACTTTTTTACAGACATTTTTGTGCTCAAAAATTCGGGTCACCATTGTCTTCAATGGGGTTCGGGGTTCAGGGTTAAGTTCGGGTCAAGTTCGGAGCCAAACCCAAACTTTTTCGCAAAGTTCGGCCGAACCCGCCGAACCTGAACATCCAGGTGTTCGCTCAACTCTACATATGACCAATAAAAAAAGGATTTTTAATACAGAATTGTTGGCTTACTGAAAAGTATGTCCATGTAAGGTATAGTATGCACTCAGTACTTGGTTGTGTCTCCTTTTGCATGAATTACTGCATCAATGCAGCATGGCATAAAGGCGATCAGCCTGTGGAAATGCTGGGTTGTTATGGAAACCCAGGTTACTTTGATAGCAGCCTTCAGCTCATCTACATTTTTGCCTCTGGCATCTCTCATTTTCCTCTTGACAATACCCCACAGATTGTCCATGGGATCTAGCTCAGGCAAGTTTGCTGGCCAATCAAGTACAGTGATACCATGATCATTAAAGCAGGTATTGGTACTTTTGACAGTGTGGGCAGGTGCCAAGTAATGCTGGAAAATGAAATCAGCATCTCCATAAAGCTGGTCAGCAGAGGAAAGCAGGAAGTGCTCTAGAAATTCCTGCAAGAGGACTGCGCTGACTTTGGACTTGATAAACCTAGTGGACCAACACCAACAGATTACATGGCTCCCCAAATCATCACAGACTGTGGAAAAATTTGCATTTCATTTGGAAATCAAGGTCCCAGAGTCTGGAGGAAGAGTGGAGAGGCACAGAATCCAAGATGCATGAGGTCCAGTGTGAAGATTCCACAGTCAGTGATAAATATTATATAATTTTAGGGTATGTACAATGATGGCTTTGTCTTGGTCTCTCTGAACATTGGTAGAGTGAAACAGCTGGGAGAGCTGAAAATACAGAGGGCTCAGGGCTGGATCCATCTTGATGCATTTGGAGAAAACTTCAGCTGGAGGGAAATACACTATTAATGAAAAATATTACAGATAGGTCAAATTGTGAAGGTGAGCAGTTGGTGCAACTAATGGAGGATAGAACATGGTGGTTAAAGTTCATTCCATGGTGTCAAGAAGAGTATTGCAAATCAGGTGAAACAGCTGTCAATGCGAAAAAGTCATCCAAAAATATCCATATCGCATATCCAAAATATGTATATATCTATATATATATATATATAGATATATACTAACATATGCATATCAATATGGTAATACGGTCCAACTTAACCGCCTCAGGTCCGCCCACCGTCAAATGACGGCGGGGCGGACCTGCTATTACTGCGGGTGGACGTCATATGACGTCCTCCCTTTAAGCCGGGATTGCGCGCGATCGGGAGCGCGCATCCCAGCTCTGTCAGTGTCAGAGGTTGGTCATTGGTTATGGCTGTTCACCACGTGATCGGTCGTGACGAAGTCATGGCTGATCACAAATGGCACGTCCGCCGTTCGCACGGCGCACGCGCGCAATCGGGAGCTCGCTGCGCGTGCGCGTCGGTGGCGGCGTGTTCCTGGGGAACACTGCCTGTCACCGACACTGGTATCAACTGCCGGCCGGCGGCTGATACCTTATGATCGGCTGTGATCTACTTCACAGCCGATCACATCCAGTGTAAACAGAGCGGTAACTCACTGTTACCAGCTCTTCTCTCCTCACACAGTGTCCAGTGTGAGGAGAGAAGAGCTGGGATCAGTGAGTTACTGATCTGCAAAGTAAAAGCACACTGACACTGACCCCCCCTGCCCCCCCAATGCACCAGTCACCCCAACAGTCACCACATATGCCCCCATAAAGGGTACCTGTCATCATAAAGTGTACCTGTCATCAGACTGCCATCATAAAGAGCACCTGTCACCCATCACTCGTTAGTGACCGTAGCATGTCACCCGTCACCCATCAGTGACCACCGCCAGCCACCCGTCACCCATCACTGACCACCGCCAGTCACCCATCACCCATCACTGACCACCACCCGTCACCCATCACTGACCACCGCCAGTCACCCATCAGTGACCACCGCCAGTCACCCATCAGTGACCACCGCCAGTCTCCCATCAGTGACCACCGCCAGTCACCCGTCACCCTTCAGTGACCACTGCCAGTCACTTGTCACCCGTCACCCATCAGTGACCACCACCAGTCACCTGTCACCCGTCACACATATGTGACCACCGCCACTCATCTGTCACGCATCTGTAACCACCGCCAGTCACCCATCATGCATTAATGATCACCACCAGACACCGGTCACCCATTAGTGACCACCGCCAAACACGCGTCACCCATCAGTGACCACCGCCAGACACGCGGCACCCATCAGTGACCACCGCCAGACACGCATCGGCGTACAGACCGCCACCAGTGACTACCCACTACGCACAGACCGCCACCAGTGACTACCCACTGC
>BLSH010311998.1:75630-90361 GCA_018402905.1 Glandirana rugosa
GACCCCTCTAACCGGCTCTCTAACGCGCCAGACTCCCACGCCACTTGAGACAGTTTGGAGTCGAGTAGTCAATGGATAAACGGGTACTATCACAAGTTTTGCGACACTTACCACCCAAGGTCCAGGGGTAGAAATCAGCGAAACCATCAGGAGACTAGGCATCCAATAAGGAAACCAAGGCCAAGGGATTCAGAAGATTAAATATGTCCCAGCGAGATAAACGGTACCGCTCGGTACAATGGCGTCGTACCTCGATAAATTTCGCCACAAGGTGGGATTTCACCTTGAAGGTGACCAACCTAAAAAGGGGGGAAGTCCACAGTTTAAGCTGACGTCAGCAGCCGCGGCCGCCGGCCAGAGCTCCCGGATGTGTGGAAAAGGACATCTGTCTAAAGACAGGTGTCCTCTTCCCCCTCGCCCCAAAAGGTGCCAAATTTGACACCTGAAGGGGGGAAAAATCCAACCAGTGGAAGTTCCACTTTAGGGTGGAACACCGCTTTAAATAGCTCCATGCTGCGGTAACATGGCTCGCCATGGCAAATAGAGCGACCCTGTATAAATTAGAAGACTTAGGGAACCGGAACCAAAGGAATAACCTACGGATCAGAGGACTACCAAAGCGACTAAAGATGGGGACCTGGAACCCACCATTCACAGCGTTTTGAACACTATCATGGGCAAATAGGTAACTGATGAGCTGAGGTTTGACAGAGTTCACCGCACCCTCAGACCGCGCAATCTCTCGGCCAATCTCCCCAGAGACATTATTTGTCACCTGCACTACTACGTGGACAAAAATGCCATTATGTTAAAATTGAGGGGAACTGCAAACATAGACTTTGACGGGGCTACCATCAACATCTTCCCCAACCTTTCTAAAGTCACTTTGGACCGACATTGCTCCCTCAAACCACTCTTGGAGCAGTTGAAGACAGAGGACACGACTTACAGAGGGGGATTCCCAGCATGCCTCATAGCAACCAAAAATGGCCACTCCTCCACTCTTCGCTTCCCGGAGGATCTACCTGCCTACCTACACAACCTCAATGTCCTCCTGTGGAGTTTCCTGAGTGGCAAGGTTTCCTACCAGTATTTACATCCCCCTCGGATCCTAAATGGCACAAAACGCCTTCCAAAAGGAAGAGAACGACAATTCCGGGTTCTTTTTCAAAGAAATAAGGGTGAGATCTAAGCAGTATTGCATATCCCTAGACTTTGTGGCTGACTACACTCAGAAAACATGTGCCAACTGTGCAGAGTACTGGCTTTACTAACCTTGTATCTATGGCGAGGGGGAAGCCTCAAAGTTTTACATTAAGAGCCTTATTCTAAACGGGAATTACCTCCCATCCCCTAAGCTGTGTGCCATGTAACTGCATGACGGCTCCTGAGAGCAGATAACTGTCCCCCACATCGTTTCAGGGTCAACGGCCTTGTTTAATTCTGTTTAATTTGTTTTTTCTTTTAAGTTTATAACTGTTGATATTGCCAGAGGTATTGTTTTCCAATTTGTTATAGGGGCTTACAACCCCGCATCTTTTCTGGTTTTTGGGGCCACATATAGACAGAGGTTGATACTCCCATATAGAAGGCTGTTCCAGAAGCTAATGTTCTGTGCCCCCCTCCTTGTGGGGTTGACAGGACTGGGCTGCCTTCACTCCTCACAGCTGATACCGCCGAAAGCGGATGGCGAGGCGGCTCAATCCTGCCTTCCCCTAAAGGACCACCGCAGTAACATGCGTGACACCTACTAATTCCCTCTAATTTAGTCATTGATTGTAAAGTCTTTACTGCTACATAATATGTCTCTCTCTCTCTCTTTCTTCTTTTCCTGTCTTTTGGTCTCCTCTTTCTTATATACTTGTGCCGACACAGGTGGCCACATAAGCTGATAAGTTCATCTCTGCTATCCTGATGGCTACGTTAAACATTTTATCATACAATGTTAGGGGCCTAAATCATGCTGCAAAAAGGTATCAGGTGACGTGCGAACTGAAGCGCCTTTCTTGTTCAATCGCCCTTCTACAAGAAACCCAGATGACACACACAACACAGGTCAAATTGTCATCCCCCCAGTTCCCCATATGATACTACAGCCTGTCGGACAACAACAAGGCCAAAGGCATGGCCATCGGGTTTAGCAGAGGTGTCCCTTTTCAGCTAGACGAGATGATGGCAGATGATCATGGTCGCTATATATTCCTGAGGGCCTCCATAGGCGCAACACTGCACTCTGGCAAATATTTTTTGCCCCACCACTAATCAACCCACTTTCCTAAGCCAAATTTTTAATAAACTTTCAGATTTTGCCAAAGGGATTACGTTCCTAGCGGGCAACTTTAATATTCCATTTGATCCGATCCTGGATACATCTCATGGCCGCTCCTCAATTCCATACAAGCGCCTGACCCAAGTTAAAAAGAAGCTGCATGACTCACAACTAATTGACGCCTGGCATCTATTACATCCCAAAGATAAGGATTACTCCCACTTTTCTAAAACTCACAACACATATTCACAAATTGATAATATCTTCCTGGACCATCACCATCTCACCCTTCTGAAATCAGCAGCTATTGGCAGCGCTTCTATTTCAGATCACGCTCCAGTGTCTATACAGCTGGTGCTCTCTTCTATGCCTCCGCACATGAACAACTGGAAACTTAATAACTTCCTCCTGGAGAATGTGGTGGATGCCGCTGCTGTAGATACCTCAATAGATAAGTATTTCCAGGAGAACGCATCAGCCAACACTTCCCCTGCAGTGATATGGGAGGCCCACAAAGCCACCCTACGTAGTAATTGAACTACGTGGTAATTGAACTCAGTGCAAAGAGGAAAAGGGAACGCAAGGCTCATCTTACAGATTTGCTTCAACAGCTGGCAGCTCTCGAACAACAGCACAAACTATCCCTACACAGAGATATTTTGGAGTCTCTCATCCTAAAGTGAGAGGAACAACAGGACTTTCTAAATCTAGAGATGAAAAGAAAATTTACAGTAGTTGGGTAGCACAAAAGACATATGAATGGGGCAACAAACCGGGAAAGCAATTAGCACGTTCCCTCAGGAATAAGAAAGTGGCCTCCTTTATCCCCAGGTTCAAACTCCCCTCCGGAGAAATTGTTCACACTTCTCCACAAATAGCCAATGCATTCGGGGAATTCTATGCACAATTATACAACATCCCCGGAAAACTTGCAGCAGTCCCCTCGGAGGTTAAGCGCAAAAAGATATTGGATTATCTGCATGCAGCTCGCCTACTCAAATTACCAAGTAATTCCCTCAAACATTTAGAGAACAAGTTCACATCTGAAGAATTCCATGTAGCGCTAAAGAATACTCCTTCTGGTAAGGCCCGGACAGGTTTACTGTTCTATACTACAAAAAGTTCAGCAATGTCCTCCTCCCCCACTTGACAGCCTACGCCAACTTCATAACAAGTTCAGTTAATCATCTCCCAGAATCCTTATCAGCCCATATAAAAGTTCTCCCCAAGCCAAATAAGGACTCCACATGTTGTGGCAGCTACCGCCCAATCTCTTTAATAAATATTGATACAAAACTCTATGCCAAGGTGATAGCTACAATATTACTTACTTTCATCCCTAAATTGATTAAGGCAGATCAAACTGGCTTCATTCCCCACCGAGAAGCCAGAGACAATTCCCTCAGGACCATCTATTTGATCCATTATGTATGCCAAAGTGCCCAGCCCACCCTACTTCTTTCCACGGATGCTGAGAAATCTTTCGATAGGGTGGACTGGGACTACTTGCAAATGACCCTTAGTCAGTTAGAGATCGGTCCCAAAATGCTGGCCAGAATTTTCTCCCTATACTCCCAACCCTCTCCTAAAATTAGAATAAACGGCACGCTCAGCAAACCTTTCAGACTTAAAAATGGAACCAGACAGGAATGTCCCCTATCCCCCCTTTTATTTGCCCTATCACTTGAACCCTTCCTAGCCACAGTTAGGAATAGTGAAAACATTCATAGCGTCGACCTAGGCAACAGAATACACAAATTCGCTACCTACACAGACGACATTCTATTTTTTGTACAACAACCCCCTTTCTCCCTACCTAATGTAATGTCTGCCTTTAAAAGCTTTCAAGCAGTCTCAATATTTCAAAATTGGAGAACCTTAACATCAATATGCCCATAAGAGAAGCCGAACACCTAAAACCCCACTTCCCCTTTAATTGGCAGTCTGGGTCCTTAAAATATCTGGGTATTCAACTTACTTCCAATCCACACAACCTATTCAGAAAGAATTACATACCCTTCCTAAACACTATCAGAGCTGATTTGTGCCTATGGTCCCCCTTAACACATTCCTGGGTGGGAAAGATAAATATAGTAAAAATGAATGTGCTACTGCGCATCCTCTTCTGTTTTCAGATGATACCTTACAATATTCAGGTAGGCTGCTTCAAACTACTACAGACCATGATCTCCCTCTTCATCTGGAGGGACAGGCAACCTAGAGTATCTAGATCTAACTTGTTTCACTCCAAGATCCTTGGCAGCCTGGCCCTACCCGATTTAAAACAATATTTTCATGCCATAGTCCTTACAAGTGTAATGGTTTGGAAACACGCAAGTAAGACTAAATTGTGGGTCCAAGTACAAAAAACCCTCTGCAATGTGGATCTCTCTATGATTCTTTGGATCCTAAGCCCACAGAGCCTTATCTCACTCAACATCTCCTTCTACTACCTCTACACTGGCCATATGGGACTCGTTATATAAAAAACATACAGGGGTGTACAACTCCCCCCTAATGCCTCTACTGCAACATGATTACTTTCTTCTGGGCTCCCTGGACATTGGATTTCGACTGTGGCCCCCCAATGCTACCCTACAACTTCATCACCTTGTCCAGAAAGATACTCTGAGACCCCTCTCCGCTATTCTGGGCTCTAAGCCTGCTAACTTTATGGACAAATGGAGATACAAACAAATCAGCCAATTCCTACAAACTCTTCCTTGACCAATAAGGGATATACAGGATCTGAACCCCATTGAAGAACTGCTCCATCTCAAGGACCCTCCCACCCATTTGGTATCGCTATTCTATAAGGCATTAGCCTCCTTACATTTCCCTTCTTATCCTCAATACCTATCCAAGTGGGAAGCTGACTTACACATGAAAATCACAGACAAGGAAAAAGACAAAATCATAGTGCTGGCACATACTTCTACCATTTCCTCCAAGGCAGTGGAAGCTAACTTCAAATTGCTCTCCAGGTGGTACTTCACCCCAACCAAATTACACCGAATAGCCGCCTCAAACACACCCCTCTGTTGGAGGAATTGTGGTACGCATGCTTCGCATGCTCATATCTGGTGGCCCTGCCCAACTATACAAATTTAGTGGAGGTCTATCCTTACTCTCATTGAGGACATCATGGACACCCCTCTATCAGCTGACCCCTGGACGATCCTTTTCCACAACACCTTGGAATCAATAGGCTTGTATAAATGATCATGTCACCCCCCACCCCCATCACCCCCCAGCTCTTAAACTCTGCAAAAGCGCTTATCCCAACTATATGGGGCCAACCCAATGCCCCCACTGTGACGGACAAAGTCAATGAAACTTACCTACTGGAAGACCTTATATACAATTCAAGAGGAGAGGGGAGTAAACACACAAAAATATGGTCAACATGGATGGACTTTAAAACCATTCAGAAATACAAATCCCTAATATCGCAAACAACAAAGGGCTCACCTGAGACACCTACAAATTAGAGGACCTCAAATCTTGGGTTACTGACTTTGGACTTATGCTTTCCAACTTAAATTGAATCTGTTCAAGAATGAATATAGTAATGTATTCAAATATTATGTCGCCCACCTGTATAGTCGCACACATATCCTACCTTACGTCGTCTCTTTTCTCTGTTTCTTCTCCTCGCTTCCCTTCTTCACTCGTCTTGTATTTTCTTTTTACAATGTCTACAAGATGTTTTTGATTCTTTAGATGTAATTACTTGTTAAATGCATGCTCAACCAGCCATCTGTAAATGACTGAAATATTACAATGTGCTAAGGCTGATTGTGGCTTTATTTGTACTGTCTATCCATTTTACAATACAAAGATATTAAGCAAATAAAAAAAAATAGAAAATCACACAGTAATTTCAATATAGTGAGTACAAAAGGGGTGAACCCCTTGCATGTAAAGTACTGCTGAACTAAGCTTTTTCAACAAATTGTCTTCTTCTGGGGATGAAGATGTCCACTTGAAAAGGATATTTAAAAGGAAATTACATGTAGGATATCCCGAACTACAAAAAAGTAAAGACATACAAATATTAGCAAACATCATAGTTCAGGTAACAATACTCACAATATATCAGCTACAATAGCAGTGGTGTCATGCAAGGTCCCATGGATCCCAGAGGCCAGCACAAGGGATAAAACAGCAGAGGAAAGGAATAAAGGCTCCTGTTAATGGATGAAAAATAATAAAAAGGAAAAAAAAGTGGAAAATTACCAAATAAAAATGAAAAAAGCGTAAATACTTCCATGTAGTAGGAGGAATCCATGCTTCTATCATGAGGTTAACCCATTGAGGACAAAATATTTCTGAGGGTGCTAGACAATGGCCACAAGCCTGTGTAAAAAAAGTATGAAAATTCAGAAGAAAAAATATATATACGGTATCTCACAAAAGTGATTACACCCCTCACACTTTTGTAAATATTTTATTATACCTTTTCATGTGACAACGCTGAAGAAATGACACTTTGCTACAATGTAAAGTAGTTAGTGTACAGCTTGTATAACAGTGTAAATTTGCTGTCCCCTCAAAATAACTCAACACACAGCCATTAATGTCTAAACCGCTGGCAACAAAAGTGAGTACACCCCTAAGTGAAAGTGTCCAAATTGGGCTCAGATATCCATTTTCCCTCCCCAGTGTCATGTGAGTAATTAGTGTTACAGGTTCTCATGTGTGAATGGTGAGCAGGTGTGTTAAATTTGGTGTTATCACTCTCACTCTCTCATGCTGGTCACTGGAAGTTCAACATGGCACCTCGTCGCAAGGAACTCTCTTAGGATCTGAAAAAAAGAATTGTTGCTCTACATAAAGAAGGCCTAGGCTATAAGAAGATTTCCAAGACCCTGAAACTGAGCTGCAGCATGGTGGCCAAGACCAAGCAGGTTCCACTCAGAACAGGCCTCGCCATGGTCAGCCAAAGAAGTTGAGTGCACGTGCTCAGCGTCCAATCCAGAGGTTGCCTTTGGGAAGTAGACATATTAGTGCTGGCAGCATTGCTGCAGAGGTTGAAGGGGTGGGGGATAAGCCTGTCAGTATCGTCCCAGAAGGAAGCCTCTTCTAAAGATGATGCACAAGAAAGCCCGCAAACAGTTTGTTGAAGACAAGCAGACTAAGGACATGGATTACTGGAACCAGGTCCTGTGGTCTGAAACCAAGATAAACTTTTTTGGTTTAGATGGTGTCAAGCGTGTGTGGCGGCAACCAGGTGAGTAATACAAAGAAAAATGTGTCTTCTCTACAGTCAAGCATGGTAGTGGGGGTGTTATGGTCTGGGGCTGCATGAGTGCTGCAGGCACTGGCGAGCTACAGTTCATTGATGGAATCATGAATGCCAACATGTACTGTGACATACTGAAGTAGAGCATGATCCCCTCCCCATGTGAGTATGGGGTACATAGTAAACCTATCCATTCACCAAAAAAGTGTCAAAAAGTAATAAAAACACAGAGACAGTTTTTGACAATTCATTCATTAAAAAAATAAAAAAAAATGCCCCTTATCCATCGTCAATCACCGCCGCACCGCCAGACCCAAAAAAGAACAAAAATAAATAAATTACTCTGCACTTATTGACAGCTGACCACTGAATGACTTCTCCACTGTTCGACAGTTCACAGGGGAGTGGTGTCGCCAGGTGATGTTGCCAGATGGCCCCATCCTTACCTATATAAAAACTGTCAAACGGCAGAGGAGGCATTTGACGTCCAATCACAGCTGATCACATGTAAACAAGGAAATGCCACTTATCGGCTCTCCTCACCTCACACTGACAGTGACTGTGAGGAGAGGAGAGCAGAAAATATTCCTTCCTGATCCCCAGAAAGGCAATCGGATTCACCCTGGATCAACTTTACCTAAAAATGTTAGTATCCAGTTATATTATTTACATTAGGGAAAGAATCCAGGCCTATTTTAAAGCAATCTACTGTGCTGGCCAAAGCCACCTCTGGAGGGAGTCTATTCCACATATTCACAGCTCTAACTGTGATGAAACCTTTCCATATTTGGAAATTAAATATTTTTTACTCTAGAGGTAAAGCGTACCCCTTGTCCTTTGTGATGACCTTAAAGTAAATAACTCAACACCAAGTTCACTATATGGATCACTTATGTATTTGTACTTGTTGATCATATTCCCCCTTAATCTCCTCTTCTCAAGAGAGAATAAATTCAGTTCCTCTAATCATTCCTCATAGCCGAGCTCCCCCATGCCTCTTATTAGTTTGGTTGTCCTTTTCTGCTCTTTCTCCAGTTCCCTGATATCTTTTTTGAGAACTGGTGCCCAACACTGAACTGCATATTCCAGATGAGGTCTTACTAATGAATTGTAAAGGGGACAAAATGATGTCTCAATCTCTGGAGTCCATACCTCTCTTAATACAAGAAAGGATTTTGCTTGCTTTGGAAATGGCAGCTTGGCAGTGAATGCCATTGTTATGCTTATGATCTACCAAAACCCCTAGATTCTTCTCCATTATGGATTTCCCCAGTTGTACTCCCCCTAGTATGTATGATCCATGCATATTCTTAGCCCCTGAATGCATAACTTTACATTTATCAACGCTAAACTTCATTTGCCACATAGTCGCCCAATTAGACAGTGCATTGAGGTCTGCTTGTAAGTTGGAGACATCCTGTAAGGACGTTATTCCACTGCATAACTTGGTGTCATCTGCAAACAATGAAATTGTATTTTAAATCCCAGACCCTATATCATTTATAAGTATATTGAAAAGTAAGGGTCCCAGCACTCAACCTTGGGGCACACCACTGATAACCTTAGACCATTCAGAGTAAGAATCATTAACCACTACTCTCTGAATTCTTCCTTTTATCAAGTTTTCTATCCATTTACAAATGGATCTTTCCAAGCCTGTAGACTTTACCTTTCACATTAGCTGTGTGTGGGGAACTGTGTCAAACACTTTTGCAAAATCCAAGTATACCATGACCACAACCACCCCTTTGGCCAAGGTTTTACTTACCTCCTCATAAAAAGAAATCAGGTTTGTTTGACAACTTCTGTCTTTCAGAAATCTATGATGTCTGTTGCTTAAAACATTTTTTCCAACAAGAACTCATCTATGTGTTTTTTTTTATTAAACTCTCCAGTATCTTCCCAGCTATAGAAGTTAAATTAACAGGACTATAGTTACTTGGTAAAGACTTTGATCCATTTTTAAATATGGGCACCACACTGGCCCTACGCCAATCCAGTGGTACTATTCCAGTCATTAAGGAGTCCCTAAAAATTAGATACAATGGCTTTGAAATGGCAGAGCTTGATTGCTTTAGGATTCGTGGATGGATGCCATCTGGTACAGGTGCTTTATCTACATTTATTCTGTCTAAATACTTCTGGACCATTTCACTTTTGAGCCATTGTGGATCATTTGGGGCTGTGTCACTACCACCCTCATTATGGATATGAGCTCCCCCATGCTCCTTTGTATACACAGAGGTGAAGAATGTATTTAATACATTTGCCTTCTCTTTGTCCCCAGTCACGCACTCTAGATTATTTTGTAAAGGGCCTACATTCTCAGACCTGACCTTTTTACTATTAATATATTTGAAGAATTTTTGGGGGTTTGTCCTACTATCTTTTGCAATTTGTCGTTCCTTTTGAATTTTTACGTCCTTGATTTCCTTTTTACATATTCTGTTATATTCTTTGTAACATTTAAGAGATGATAGTGTTCCTTCATTTTTATATTTTTTAAATGCTCTTTTCTTATCATTTATAACTTTTTTAACTTTGGCCATGAGCCACATAGGTTTTATTTTTGGCCTTTTAAACTTATTGCCCATGGGAATATACTTTGCAGTGAGTTTGAATACAGTCTTTTTGAAAAATTCCCATTTCTGTTCTGTTTTCATCGATTGCAATATTCCCTCCCAGTCTAAGTCCTGGAGAGCAGCCGTTTTCCTTGTAAAATTTGCTCTCTTAAAATTAATTGTTTTATCTTTCCCGTATGTGTTTGTTGCTTGCAGCTTATATTAAATGAAATCATGTTATGGTCACTGTTACCCAGATGTTCTTTTATATGAATATTGTTAATAAGCTCTGCATGGTTTGAGATTACCAGGTCTAGCAAAGAGGCATTCCTAGTTGGGGCCTCAATAAAGTGGACCATAAAATTGTCATGTAATAGGTTTATACATTTTTGCCCTTTAACTGTCCCAGCAGTGCCATTACTCCAGTTAATTTCCGGGTAGTTAAAATCCCCCATTATTATCACTGTCCCTGCCCTTGCAGCTCTTTCCATTTGTGCAAGGAGTCAAGTCTCCACCTCCTCTTTAACACTGGGAGGTCTATAACAAACTCCAATGATAGCCTTTGTAGTGTGCACACCCATATGCAGATCTACCCATATTGCTTCAGACTCATCACACTCTCCATCAACTAGGTCCTCATTCACACTCACTTTGAGATCACTTCTTGCATAGAGACAGACACCACCACCCTTCCATTTTACCTTGTCTTTCCAAAAGAGAGCATAGCCAGAAATATTAATAACTCAGTCATGTGAAGAATGAAGCCAAGATTAAGCAATATTAATTACATCATAGTTCTCATCATGCACCAGAGCTTCGAAATGACCTATTTTGCTTGGCAGATTCCTGGCATTGGTGAACAAACACTTTAATTCACTGTCACATTTTGCACATGTATGTTGCATATTTTTTAATTTAGTACAAACAGTACCATTTCCAATGATTGTTGATTGTAACATGAGAACCTTCTTATCATCTTCCATAGCCCTCCCCCCATCTTTCCCCATTGAACCCACCAATGGGGGCAGACCCCTGTTTAACCTGTTTACCCCATTACAATCGAATGCACCCTCCCCCCTCAACACTCCTCTAGCCTTCCCATAAACCTCTCCCCCAGCACAACAGACCCCCTTCCATTTAGGTGCAAACCATCTTTAGCATATAGGTTGCACCCCAATGAAAAGTCAGCCCAGTGCTCTAAAAACCCAAAGCCCTCCTCCTTACACCAGGTTGTTAGCCATGCATTCAGGGCTCTAATCTCCCACTGCTATTCCTGTGTTGCTCATGGCACAGGTAATATTTCAGAGAACATTGCCTTGGAGGTCCTTCCCTTCAACTTGCAGCCTAATTCTTTAAATTGGTTCTTACGGAGCCTCCACCTTCCATATATTCTGTCATTGGTTCCAACATGGACCAAGACAGCTGGGTCATGCCTAGCCCCTCCCAGTAATTTATCAACCCGGTCCACCATATGCCAAACCCTGGCACCAGGGAGACAGCAAAACATTTGGTTGAGGCGATCCTGGTGACAAATTATTCTTTCAGTCCTTCTAATTATAGAATCTCCAATTACCACCAATTGTCTAGGCCTACCTGCACTACCCCTACCACCTCTACTAGATGGGCTGCTCTCCCGGCAGTTAGGGGGAGCAGTGACATCTGGGGCTGCCACCTCTGAGTTTCCTACCCCCACATCTTTACTAATTTTGGCATATCTGTTAGGGTGCTCAAACCCAGGGCTGGCCTTCCTTTTCTGCGAACCCCTACCACTCCCTCTAACTGTATTAACCAATCTTCCTACCTTATAATCCTGACTTACCCCTCCACCCTCCCCATTACCCCTACTAGCCATCTGCTCAGTGAGCAGAGGACCGCTTTCAAGGTTGACAGTTCTGCCCAGCATTGCAATTTGCTCCTCCAGATTTCTAATGCGATCTTCCAGAAGGGCAACCTGCAGCAGTGATGCAACTCAGTGCTGCCTTTCAGTGCCCATCAGTGCCTGCCATCAGTGCTGCCCATCAGTGCCGCCCCTCAGTGCCACCTATCATTTTCCATAAGTGCTGCCTATCAGTGCACATCAGTACCACGTATCAGTGCCTATCAGTTTCACCTATCAGTGTTCAATCAGTGCTGCATATCAGTGCTGCCTATCAGTGCCCATCAGTGCTACACATTAGTGCCTCCTCATCAGTGCCCTTCAATGCTGCCCTATCAGTGCCCACCAGTGCAAATCTGATAAAAACTAAGAAAAACTTTTTTTCAACATTTTTGCAAAAAATAAAAAACTCAGCGGTAATTAAACGGCACCAAAAGAAAGCTCTATTTGTGTGAAATAACAATTATAACATTTTCATTTGGGTACAATGTTGCATGACTACGCAATTGTCATTCAAAGTGTGTCAGCATTGAAAGTCCAGTATTGAAGCAGTAAAAATCCATACCTCAAGAGTTTCTTCCCCACAATCCTGTACTGTGGTTGTGGGGGTCTGTGGGCAGGGGGCATATCGGAATCTGGAAGATCCTGCTCTCCTATGTGAATGAGTATGGGGTATATTGTACCCCTACTCATTTACCCAAAAAAAGGAGTCATAAAGAAATAAAAACACACACACAGTTTATGACAATTAATTTAGTAAAGATAAAAAAACAATGTCCGCGATGTAGATCCATCATCAATCATGATGCCACCGCCACTACCACCGGACCCAACATTTTTTTTAGAAAAATGCTCGGCCCACAATGAAGGCTAATGGGGGCTTCCAGATTTTGATAAGCCCCATGCCTGCAAACCCACACAACCACAGCCCATGGTTGTCAGGAAGAGGGCCTTGTCCCCATCAATATGGGGATCAGGTGCCCCAAAGCACACACATGTTGAGGGCATGTGGCCTGGTATGGGGAGTACTTGCTTATCCCCCCTTTCCTGAACTGTCGGGCTGCATGCTTGGATAAGGGTCTGGTATGGAATAGGGGGGATTGCCATGCTGTTTTTTAACATTTTTGTATTGCCAGCAATGGTATTGTTTTGCTGGCAGTTTAAGTCATTTATTTTCTTTATGAAATGTCAGTTTTGCTGCAGCAGGTTCTATACACAGTACAGATGCGCCACTTTACTTGCAAACTATGAGGACCCCCCAGGCACTATATTTAAAGGCATTTTTCATTTTTATTGTTTCACTTTAAGCATAATTAACCACTTCCCGACCGGCTCATGTGCATTTACTGCTGCACTGCGGCAGCCCTGCTTGAATCGGCGTAAATTTATGGTGGTTCACGCAGCTGTAGTTGCCGGTGGGCGCGCGGCCCCGGCGGCAGACTCGACTTCCGCGGGGACCCGTGATTGCCTAATACAGAGACAGGATGGGGAACCGCTAATGTAAACACGGCGGTTCCCCATTCTGTCAGGGGACATGGCAGAGATCTACTGTTCCCTGTATTTGGGCACAGTGAGATCTGTCATACCCCTGCCAGCCCAGTCCCCACACAGTTAGAACACACTGAGGGAACACATTTAACCCCTTGATTGCCCCTAGTGTTAACCCCTTCCCTGCCAGTAACATTTATACAGTAATCAGTGGCTATTTTTAACTTTGGTCGCTATATAAATGTCAGTGGTCTCAAAAAAGTGTCAAAAGTGTCAGATCTGCCCGCCACAATATTACAGTCCCGATAATAATTGCAGATCGCCGTCATTACCAGTAAAAAAAAAAATGGCATAAATCTATTCCCATAGTTTGCAGACTCAATAACTTTTGCGCAAACCAATCAATAAAAGCTTATTGCAATTTTATTTATGAAAAATATGTAGAAGAATACATATTGGCCTAAACTGATGAATAAATTCGTTTTTATATATATATATATATTTATTTATTATAGCAAAAAGTAAAAAAAAGTTTGTTTTTTTAAATTATCGCTCTTTCTTTGTTTATAGCCCAAAAATAAAAACCTCCGATCAAATACCACCAAAAGAAAGCTCTATCTGTGGGAAAAAAAAGGACGTTGATTTTGTTTCAGGTACAACGTCGCACGACCATGCAATTGTCAGCTAAAGCAACGCAGTGCCATATCGCAAAAAGCGTTCTGGTTAGAGTTGAGCGAAACCGAACTGTAAAGTTCAGGTCCGTACCAAACTTTTGGGTGTCTGGGACCCGGACCCGAACCCGGACTTTTCAAAAAAAAGTCCGGGTTCGGGTCCGGGGTTCTGGTTTTTTATTACACGTGTTGAAAAGCTGCCAAGGGCAGCCAATCAACAAGTGTTTCACTGGTTTTCCCTAGAAGCCATCACAGCCATGCCTACTAATGGCATGGCTGTGATTGGCCAGTGCACCATGTGACCCAGCCTCTATATGGGGATGGAGTCACCGTGCTGCATGTCATATGCTCTCAGGATAGTTTAGGGAGAGGATGCTGCTGGCTCTGTGAGGGACAGATTGCAGAACTGCTGCACAGAATGATCTGATTGTGGACTAGGGAGAGATACTAGTACTGGTGCTTTGAGGAACAGATTGCACACCTCATCCTGCTGCACAGAACGATCTGACTGGACTAGGTAGAGTCTGTTGCTTTAAGGGAAAGATTATTCTTCTAAAATCATCATCAAGTTGTACAGGGAAAGGTTCCAGCTGTTGCTTTAAGGGAAAGATTAGTGTTCTA
>BLSH010311998.1:95132-120717 GCA_018402905.1 Glandirana rugosa
ATCGCTGTATAAATGCCAATGGTCCCAAAAAAGTGTCAAAATGTTCCGACATGTCCGCCCTAATATCGCAGTACCGCTAAAAATCGCAGATCGCCGCCATTACTAGTAAAAAAAATAAAAAAATAAAAACCCCAGAAATGAATTCTCATCATCCATAAACGCTACCACTTTTGCGCAAACCAATCAATAAACGCCGATTGTGATTTTTTTAATCACAAATATGAGGAAGAATATAAATCGGCCAAAACCGATGAAAAAAAATGTTTTTTTATATTTTTTTTTGGATTTGTATTTTAGCAAAAAGTAAGAAATTTGGGTTTTTTTGCAAAATTGTCACTCTTCTTTTGTTTATAGCGGCGATCAGAAATGACGCAGCGGTGATCAAATACCACCAAAAGAAAGCTCTATTTGTGGGAAAAAAAGGACGCAAATTTTGTTTGGGTACAACGTCACACGACCGCGCAATTTTTAGTTAAAGCGACGCAGTGCCGAATCGCAAAAAGGGCTCTGGTCCTAAAGTGTGAAATCCTTCCGGGGCTGAAGTGGTTAAGCAAACTGCGCTCAAAAGTTGACAAAGAAACAGATCACATTGAAACACGTTCCTGGTCTCAGTGGAGAACCTCATGGCTGCTCCTTTCATATTTGCTGGCAGTGTAATTTTTTTGAGCAGCCCTCTATCCCCAGCCAGCTGCCAAGGCAGGGATTCTGGCAATTCCTGCATAATCTCTGTCTCTACCACAGCTATCTGTCATGTCTCTGCGCACCCTTTTCAACATTTGTGAGCGCATTATTTTTACTTGTTTATATTGCTCATTTAACTCTTTTCAATCATACTGCACTATGAGGTGTGCAATCTTTTTTATCCTTTCTCTTATTTTTGTTTGAAAGAATGTTGAGAATTTTTTTTCCTGATGTTTTATTTGCTCCAGGTCCACAGGGAGAGAAAGTTAGGGCTTAAGATACCTCCAGGAACATATTTCCCAGATTTAAACTCCACTCATACTGTCAAAGTGCATCAGGAGAACATGGATCATGGTGTATCTCAAAATTAAGGGTCATCAGGCAATCATCAGTAGCATAGTCTTCAGAGCTCCACAGCCAGGCCGTGGGTATCTTTTTGCATCCTCTCCAAGGGAGTACAAGGATCCTCTGAAGGTCAGATTCATTCTTTTTTCCAGCAGGACTTCAAGGCTCTTCCACTTGGTTGTTGTCCTTCAACTAAGCTGGGCAGCTTGGAGAATCTGTACTAGGCCCAAACAGGCTTCTGTCCTTGCAAGCACAAACTAATATACACACCTCCCTGAGCTACACTCCAGAGAGCAAGAGGACTCATCAATTCCTTTGCCAAATATGTATACCCTCCCCCAGCAAGCACCACTGGCAATAACCATCCTAATGGCTGGCTAGGGGGACATAAGTATTTATAACTCACAATTGCTGTCACTCCCCTGTCTATTGCCAAAGGTTCCAGTGAGTTCTACTAGCAGCAGCCAGGAACAGCAGCAACACAGGAGAAAGCCAAGTAAGATACTACAAATTAGTTTGGGAAGATTACCACTCAGCAGAGCTAAACAAGGGGTAGTCTAGCTATTTTTTTTAACTGCTATATTATGTTCTGTGTTTAACGTGTATGTAAACCCACCTTTTCATATTTCTGATATGTGCCTGCTGTATCATGTACTTCACTGCAATGCTTCCTTTGTGTGAAATCCCCAGTGTTCCTGTCAGTCCCGCTGCTTTTCCTATTAGAAACTGATCATACTAAGCAGGAGAACACACTGTGGTAAGTTTTCTTCCAATGATGAGATCTCTCTTTACTGCCCTGCACAGCCTTTCTCTGGAAAGTTCAGTGTCCTATTGTTTCTCATCTCCCAGCTCTTATGCAGCTGAAAATAAAGGGGATGTGATCACTTATAAAAAAGGGAAAAAAGTATTTATAATGTTTTTTTATTTTATATCTATACAAATGTTTTGCCTTTCATTTCTATTTTAAACTAAATTGATTGTTTTACAAGATGAGGGTTTACATATACAGTACTTTAAAGCTAATACCCTAGTTATATGTGTTAACACTTATTTCTCCCTTCTTTTGTATTACACAAGTCCCTGTCCCAATAACATTTACAGTGGGGAAAATAAGTATTTGATCCCCTGCAGATTTTGTTAGTTTTCCCACTTACAAAGAAATGAAGGGTCTATATTTTTTTTTATTTTCAATAAAAATGAATTTCATTTTTTATAGATAAACAATAAAGTAGACAAATGAGCTGGCACATGTGTAATACATATTGCAGAGCAGAAACATTAAAGGAGTGTGTACTAAAGGGATAAAAGAAAGAAGAAGAGGGGGGGGTTGGAAGAGATATCCTACTGAAAGATAGAGATGGGGGGATTTGGGGGGGGTGGAAGGTGAAGCCTAACCTGTATAACAACCAAATGGTAATTTTGGGCTCAATAGGGAGCTCAAAGCATTGTTAACAAGCCAACATGACTACCTGAGAGAGAAAGCTTGTTAGAATATAATTAAAAGAGTCAAAGCCATGCAAACACAATTATGACTTCATTGCGACAGCTGACACTGCTTTGTCTAAATGAGTTTACGTATGGAAGTGAAGGGGGGGGTGATTGATAAAACTATAAAGTCCAATAGTATAGTTCACAGTAGAGATGAAGAAGGATTGGTATCTTTGTGCCTTATAGCTGGCCAGAGAAGAGCTATACCATCTTGTATTGTGTTATGTTGTGTGTTAGGGCCTGATTGTCTGTTGGAGATACCCCTCTGTGCATGAAAGTGGCCCATTTGTGCTGGAATCGCAGAGAAGCATGTTGTTGATTGGTAAATATTAGGTCCATTTTCTCTACCTTGAGGAGATTGACTACATCCGCTTTTACTTTTCATAGTAGGTGGGGTAGAGGAAGTCCACTTTTTAAGAATTGCCCTCCTGGCTGACATGTAACAAGTAGTGATCCAGGCCTTGTTGTGCTGAAGGATTCTGGCTTGAGGTTTTGAAAGGCTCAATTTAGAGGCATCCAAAGACCCAAACAAGAGAAGGAATACATTGTTGTGTGGGCTAAGACCAGTAATTGACTCTGTGAAGAGTTCCACCTGAGACCAGTAGGAAGAGTCTGTGTAGTAGAGAAGGCTTGGAGGAGTTGCAAAGTGGGTATCTGGAGCAGTCTGGATGATCTTTAGATGTTAGGTGGGGGAGATAGGCCAGATGAAGAATTTTGAATTGCTGTTCCCGCCAAAATTCATTTGTTATGAAGGCACATGTGGATTTATAGCCTGTTAGAATGATATTAAGTGCCTCCGGGAATGTAAGTCTTTGTTCCATGCAGAGGAGGTGGAGGAGTGAAAGGATGGTGCAAAAAGCCAGCTCAATGGCTTGTAAAGGTCTGAGATTTTGTGATGGTCCCTCTTTAAGATTGTGTCCAGTAATGATGTCTTGAAGTGTAAATTCTTTGAGGGACACATGCTGGCCACAAAGCTGGTTGCCTGGTGAATGTATAGTAGGTGGTGGGACAGTAAATTAAACCTATGGAAGATCAAAGTAGAGGGGAGAGGACTCCCCGATGTAGCATCAAATAGTTGTGCAAATCTACATAAACCCGAGGGTGCCCATGAAGAAAATGCAGGATATTGCTGTGCCTGTGGGAACAAAGGGTGGCCACAAATGGGAAGATGGTTGAACATGTGGGGGGAGATGCCCATTTTTTTCCCTATCTCTCGCCAGGCAACAACTGTGTCCTGGATGAGGAGGTTCTGTCTCATATGCCCATAGGGGCAAGTCATCTGCGAATCTATTTCATAATTGGAATACCTAGAGCCTGCATTGTCCAATCCAAACCCATTCTCAGAAGACATGAGAGATTATAGTCTTATGTAGAAATGAAATGATGGCGCTAACCCTCTACTTGAGAACTGAAGCTGAACAGTTCCCTACCCTAGTTGTGATGTGTTCACAGTGAATAGATATTCTATATACACAAAATAAGTTGTCAAACATAAAATCAATAAAGAACCTGTGGGTATTGGGTAATACCCTACTTATACACAATGATGAGTGGGGTGAATAGGAATCACACAGATTAGTATAGGGTTCAATAAAAGTACCATAGAAGGCTTATTCTACCCAGAAATGTGAAAAAATATTTAAATAAATATATATATATAGGTGATAACAATTGTCGTGATAATTCGTGAAATACAGTAGGTGAATAGCTGGTCAATCCGCCAGTAGGAGAATTCAAGGCTTACCAAACCGATAATATATTCACGCCTGAATATATATATCCGGGAGGGGGAAGAGGGATCGTCCTTCTCAGGAGGGGGGCAGTCACACAATCCCAGGGGGTTCCCATAAGGGCGTCTCAGTGTAGGGGCACGTCAAACGATCCAGCCTGGTATATCCAGCCGGCCGAGTGCTCCTCTTGACCCAGCCACTCCGGGGGGTATGGCACCAAATCTCCCATAAATATGTAACAAGGAGGAGAGGACTCTTCGTAGTGTAAATACCCTTTGTCACAGGGTGTATCTTTATTGATACTCAAAAGTGTAAAATTCCAAGATAAAATTTCAAAATAAAGATCCACAAGCTTATGGTAAAATCAAGTAGGTACAAATGGCGCAGCAATTTGGGGTCAGCAGTGCTCGACGCGTTTCGTCTTATTAGACGTCGTCCAGGGGCTGCTGACCCCCCAAAAAGCTGCGTTTAAATAGTATAAAATTGGTGATCGTGGGGAACAAGCACTTCCGGTCATGGCGGACCGGCGTGCGTTCCATCGCGTCACTTCCCGTAGCGGATAGAAACATCAATTATAACACCCCTGTAATGTAAAATGTAGATTTGGAGTGTCACCCCTATTCCACGCACAGATGTCTAAATTCGGTGTGCCAATTGTAGAAATTTCGGGGTGAGGATCTTGTTCTAATGGGCTTAAAGCACGCCGCCAGCCCCGGCGTGCGTGTCAGAAGCCGCTTTCGCCCAAACACGTCGCGGCGGAAGTGACGCGCCAGGAGTCGTCTCACCGGAAGTTGCGTCAGCATCTCTTATTTGCGTTCCACCGCGGGCGGAACAAGGAAGGGAGGAAGTCGCATGTACGGAATGGATTAAGGTGGAGAAAGAGGGGTGGCTGGACCACCAAAGTGAAAGAGAATCTTCACGGGTCACACATAGGAGGGATCACCATCGATAAAAAGAAAACCCTCATAGGACAAGGATAAAACATACTGTGTGTAAGAAATGCAAATGTTGTAACTACTGCGCTAGGACATGCCATATATAAAAACGATGGAGGAATACATGTATACAATCCGTGGCTAAAAATGGTAGGGAATTGGGGGCGCATGCGTGGAGTCTAGACGAGCGGACATGCTTTGCTAGAGCTCCGCTCCAGGGGAGAGAACACTTGGCTCCAGCGGCGGCATTTCTGCATCTTGGTCAGCCAAACAGCCCCCACAGCATCTGCAAGCTTCGGTGAGTCCAGCGGTGGGGCGGGCATGGTGTACGGGGGTGCCCGGTCGAAATCTAAGAACCCCTCAGTCAAGGAGGCCTGGGCCCGAGCACCAGCTAAAATGGTGGCGGCACACGCGGCTCCTACAAAAGCCCGCAAGCAGCTCACGCTATCACTCCCTGTTCTGCCAGAAGACTCTGACACTGAACCCCCTGTCTCCCCTAGCAAAAGCCCAGACTGCTCAGCCTCCCCAGCCATGCTTCAACAATTTGAAAAAATGCTCCACAAAGCATTGAAGCAAACCTCTGAGCACATTACAAGCAGCCTGACCAGGGAAATCAGGGAGCTGGGCGCCAGGACTGCAGCCCTTGAGGATAGAGCTGACGAGCTAGACTCCATTGCTCAGGAACACAGGCTGGAGATAGACAATCTTAAGGAAGAAAACTTATCATTGCTCACTAAATTAGAAGATTATGAGAACCGCGACAGACGGTCAAACGTTTGTATCAGGGGCATACCAGAGACAGTGTTGGACCTAACCTCCACAATAACAGCCCTATTCCAAGAACTGCAACCTGCCATCCCCATTGAGCGTTTGGAAATGGACAGAATACACAGGGCTTTAGCCCCCAAAAAGCCTGATGGCCCACCACGTGACATTATTGCGAAATTACATTTCTATCGCACCAAAGAGCAGCTTATGTTAGCCGCCAGAGATAAAAGGGAACTCTCATTCCAGGGCCACAGATACCAACTCTACTCTGACCTGTCGCAGCTCACAATGACAAAAAGGAGAGCCATGAAACCACTATTGGCAGAACTCCAACAACATCGCATTCCTTATCAGTGGGGCTTCCCCTTCTCAGTTCGTTTTACATGTCAAGGTAACAAACATAAATGCCGCACAACTGAAGAACTGCACCAACTGCTACAAGAGCTCCACCTGATGGACACATCATCCACCACCAACCTTTCCAGGCGCCGGTCAGCCACTCCTTCACCCAACAAACCATCCACATCTTCTGAGCAGCCCGGGAACTCTCAAGTCCATAAGAGAATCCGTCTCACCCCGCCATCTCACGAATTGGGGGACACTATGGACTGATCCCCTCAGGCATCATCCCATTCTGGCCACCTTCGTATTACCTCTTCTCTACATATGAGAGGTCTACTTTCCCTTTGCCACAAGTTGCAAGGACCCGGCTCTAGTTGGAGCCGAAGCCAACACACTCCACCCCTGTTGGGTTTTCATGCACGCCAGCATAGACTCTTGTATTCTCCCCTTCCTTTTTATGTTTTTTATGTTCTTTATGTTTTTTTTTTTTTTATCACCTTCTGTGACTTACCCTCCCAAGGGGGCCTTGCCTCCACTATTCCCCGCTCTGAGCGTACAAACCCCCTGAGAGGGAAGGACTTTGTTATCTTATTGAGTTTCCTAAATTCTCCGTTCATACTCTAAGGCAGTTAAGTTGTTGTTACAAGCCTTTTTATTAGGGGCTGACCGTCCTACGCCTTTCCCACACTCTGGTAAAGCCGCTGGGGCCCCATTCTCCCCAGGAACCTTCATGTGTACCCCACATGGCCCTCACTGGTTGCCCACTACTAATATATGGGTCACCACTGACGGCCCCCGACTCCCTGTCAGAGACGAACACTCCCTCACACGGACCCGGTCTCTATGTTACAAAACTGTTATTGCTTGTTTAATACTCCAGTGTTTCTTAATGCTGTTTTTCTCTCTCCCATTAGTGAATGATTTTGACTATGTTTGCGCATCTATAACAGAGTTTCGGTCTACGTCACCTGATTACCTCCCGTCTCTTCTTCTCTCTTCTGTGACCTTCTCTCCCGCCTGGTGGTCCCGCCTGTCGTTTCTACTCCACAGCTCGGTAAGTTCAAGGTCCTAATCCTGTCACCATGGCCCCCTTGACCGTCCTGTCCCTCAATGTACAGGGTCTCAATATCCCCCAGAAAAGGACTAAAGCTTTTAGACATTTTCACTCTCTGAAAGCTCAAGTTGTATGACTTCAAGAAACCCACTTTAAGCTAGACTGCACCCCAAAACTTACAAATGCCTACTACCCCCAAATCTTCACAGCCTCCACCAAATCCAAACAAAGGGGCACGCTGATCGCTTTTCATCGCTCCACTCCATTTACCCCCCATGAAACGATCCAAGACCCAGAGGGCAGGTACTTAATTCTCAGCGGCCACCTCATGGATACTCAAATCACCATAGTATCATACTATGCCCCTAACAAACGTCCGGGCCCCTTCCTCTCCCACCTGATGCAAGTTATCTCCAACCATAAGTCAGGCACACTGATAGTCTGCGGCGATTCTAACCAGGTGCTATGTCCTTACCTTGATAAATCCCCCTGTAATCTATCCTTGTCCCTGACCAACTCACAATTTACACAACTACTCACAACCCACCACCTGGTAGATACGTGGAGAGAGCTTAACCCCGGAAAACGGAATTATACGCATTACTCGTTCCCACACCGGGTATCATCCAGAATAGACCATATTTTTGTCTCCCTGGGTATGACCCCGGAACTTTTAACCTCCAAGATTCACCCCATCCCTTGGTCGGATCATGACGCAGTCATCACCATCTTAGCATCCCCGATACCGAGAGCGCAAGACCGCACTTGGTGCTTACCCGAGCATTTATTAAAACACCCCTCACACCGCCTAGCCATCCATCAGGCTATTAAATCCTACCTGGAGCTCAATGAGAGTCCAGAAATCTCTCCCCTTACGCTCTGGGAAGCCCACAAACCTACCCTTAGAGGCGAGCTGCAACGCCTGTCAGCCACATTTAACCGTGAGCGTAAAGTCTTGGGGCAAAAGCTAGAAGATGAGCTCTATGCTTGTAATGCTGAATTCAGTTCTAACCTCAATCCAACCACCAGGCTTAAGCTAGATAAAGCCCGGCTAGAACTGGACCTATTCCTGACGGAAAGTGCTGATAAAGCTCTCCGTAGGTCCCGTCATATGTATTACATGAACGCTAACAAGCCTGACACGCTTCTGGCTCGTGCCCTTAAGACCATCAGTAAGCCCTCTAAACCGATTCGCCTTAAGATAACCAAAACGCTTCTACCAGCAACCCACTTAAAATCACACAGAAATTTCATTCCCACCTGGCAACAATTTACAAATCTGGCCACCACTTCAACCATACAGAAGCGGACGCCCTCTTTAGCCAAATTAAGCTCCCGCAACTATCCTCTTCAGACTTAGAGATCTTAGAAAGTAATATAACCCCAGAGGAGGTTGCATTGGCCATTAAGCAGCTTAAAATTAACAAACGTCCGGGGACTGATGGGTTCCCAGCTTTGTACTATAAATCATTCCCAGATTTGTTGATCCCACCCTTGACCAAAGCCCTTAATTCTATCCTTCAAGACCGTAAGTTTACCCCAGAATCATTAACCGCATTGATCTGTATGATCCCTAAACCCCACACAGATGACACTTTGTGCTCGAACTACAGGCCGACATCACTTCTGAACATCGATATCAAAATCTTGGCCAAAGTCCTATCCCTAAGATTGAACGGCATAATTGGAAAACTTATACATCGTGACCAAGTAGGATTTATACCCCACCGCCAAGCTGGCGATAACATACGCCGAGCTGTCTTGTTATCATATACTGCACGTAAACGTAAAATCCCAACATGCTTTCTGTCCTTGGACATAAGGAAAGCATTCGATACGGTCTCCTGGCCCTATCTACAGTATACCCTGCTGAAATGGGGATTCGGACCCCATTTCCTGAAATGGATTATGGCGCTATATGATAGACCCCAAGCATATGTGAAATACGCTGGTTACAAGTCGGCACCGCTCCACATTGAAAGAGGAACGAGGCAGGGATGCCCACTCTCTCCCCTTCTCTTTGCTCTTGTCATCGAGCCCCTTGCACACCTAATCAGGGAAAACCCGAATATCGCTGGCATTGACCTGGGTGGTTATACACATAAAACCTGTCTTTTTGCGGACGACATATTACTATTTCTATCGTCCCCGTTAATATCTGGTCCCAACCTCTTACAAGTGCTCAACAGGTTTGCGGCTGTATCTGGACTAGTGGTGAACCCCAAAAAATCACAAGCCCTAAACATATCTATTCCCCAATCTGAGCTGTTGACAGTGCAACAGGCATTGCCTTTTACATGGGCCTCTTCCTCCTTGACTTATCTTGGTATCAAGCTCACAGCAGACACCTCACAGCTCTATATTCAAAACTTCCCGCCTCTCCTGCGACAAGTCACAAACCTGTTGAACCAATGGTCTCGTCTGCCGACCTCTTGGCTGGGTAAAATCACGATTATAAAAATGTCGATTCTCCCCAAGCTATTATATCTATTTAGGGTCCTACCCGTTCCAGTTCCAGCACACTATCTTCGCCTATTCCAATCGCGAACACTCAAATTTGTCTGGGGTTCTACCAGACCTAGGGTCCCAAAAAGAACACTATTCTTACCCAAACTCCTAGGAGGCCTTGGAATGCCCGACTTTACCAGATATTATAGAGCCACCCATTTGGCATCCCTGCCCAAATACCATGCGATAAACGAGACCCCACTATGGGTCGCAATCAAAGCTGTTGATATAGACCCCCTCTCCACAGCCAACTTACTCTGGCTATCCAAAAATAAGCGTGCATCCATAAGTAACCCCATAACTACTCACTTCTTGGCTATCTGGGACACCCTGAAATTTAAATATAAGTTGCAGTCACCCCACAACCCCCTCCTTTCCTTTTTGAAGAACCCTTCATTCTATCCAGCCTGGCAGTCATCCCATGCCTTTCGGATGTGGTCGTCCTTAGGCATTCTGAGATTACACCACTTAGTAGACTCAACTTCCATACTCCCTTTCCCTACACTACGTGAAAGACACCACTTACCTGCATCGGAGCTTTTTCGATACCTCCAAATCAAAAGCTTCTACTCAAGTCTGATCACCCCAAACACACCCCTAGACCAAATGTCACAATTCGAAAATATTTGCAGCCGCAACCCTCACATCAAAGGCCTAATATCAACATTATACACTCAGCTTGCAATCGTGCCTGACTCGGTGGGCCCCTCATACATCCATAAATGGGAGAATGACCTGAGCTGCCACATTGACGAGGAAGAATGGTCTGCAATATGGGCCTCTACTAAAAGCTCCTCACCCAGCATACTAGCAATCGAAACAAACTACAAAATACTAACACGTTGGTATCTAGTTCCCTCAAGGATAGCCAAATACGTGCCAGCATACCCATCTCAATGTTTTAGGGGCTGCTCCGAGTCAGGCACCTTTTTTCACGTTTGGTGGCTCTGCCCAGTAGCTCAGACATTCTGGTCTGACATATTTAACATGGCCACCCGGCTATTCCATACACCACTCTCACCAGACCCAAAGCAAGCGCTCTTAAGCTCGAAACCTGATTCTCTCTCCAGATCGCAATTCAGACTGTTCCTCTTCCTTTTAACAGCTGCTAGGCAAACTATAGCCCAAGCATGGAAGAAACCGTCCCTAACCACTGCAGAAACCAAATCTAGAATGACCAGATTTCTAGTACATGCTAAGATGGAAGCAGTAGAAAAAGAATCCCCTGCTAAGTTTGTGAAAACGTGGACTCCTTGGATAACCCTTTTCCACCCACCTAACTTCGATCTTGAGACTCTCCTTCCATGGTGACACTACATCCCCAATCTGAATTCTCATACCACATAACGCAATGTGGAGGGTCGGGACCTCCAGGCGGACTTCCCTCACTCTAATCTTCTCCCTCTCTTACTTCTTTCCCTCTTTCTCCCGTTCTCTGCTTCTACTATACCTTTCTTTCCTCTATTTTTCTTTCCCCCTTCCTCCATTAACCAGACTCTGGTATTCTGCAATAAGCAAGACTCTCCTTATCGGCTCGTTTCGGTTTGTTTACACTATGCAAATATAATGGGACCTGTTTCTAATCTTAATTTTTTAGATGGTTTGTACTGGGATCACCTCCGCAGGCACAGTATGCTCCCGTTAGGGGTGCCTGTCGAAGGTAAACCCCATCGTCTACACTGCTACCACTAAATACTCGTTGTCCTATATTGTATACTCTGGTATCCCATTTATACGACCTGGGTTTTTCCCATTGCTCATGTTCTATGTTTTTTCTTACTTGTTCACTGTGTCGAGCGAGTCGGCTGCCCGCACCGCGCTCATACCAGGTCTGTAACTTGTAACCTTTTTATGCCAACCATGTTCTTATACATTTCATTAAGTCTCAATAAAAACCTTTAACAAGAAAAATGGTAGGGAATTGAATAAATAGATACAAATAAAAATAAAAATAAATAAAAATAGTGAATCATACAATAAAAATAAAGGACTACTGTAAACAAGCTTCAAGGAGGATGATGAGTTACTATGAAGTAAGATTGGTGCCCCGTCCATGTTTGGGCAGGAATAGCTTTTGTAGTGCTATGCCGAGTTTACAACCTTTCCACTGGAATGTGGATAGGGCTTTGTACAATTGTTTGAGAGCTTAGTGTTTTAGCAGTAGGAGCATAATTTGAAGAGGGTATCATAACTTTGGGAAACTTACCATTTTGTAGCAATGGCATCTGCCAAACACAGAGAGAGGGAGGCTTGACCATTGTCCTAGCTCTTGAATGATTTTATGCAAGATGGGTAGAAAATTAAGTTGGTATAGTGAGGATGAGGACTATATTTTTATCCCTTGACCTGCTCTCCTGTGAATCATGAGCTCCTGGCTTGACCCCTTGGCTTGTATCCTGACTCTGCTTCTGCTTGCTCCCCTGTGTTTGACCCGGAGTGGCTCCTGGACTCCCTCTTGCCTGCCTCCAAGTGTATGACCAGGCTTGCTCCAAGTTCATCCTCCTTGATTCAGTTACGGACTGCCTTACTGTGTTTGACCCCCAGCCTGGCTCTGCCTTCCTGTTTGCTCCACTGCACGGTACTCCTGGTGACAGCCTGCTTCAGCTGCTCCATGCTACCAGTCTTCAGCATCCAGACAGACCCTGCTTCTGTGGGCCCTGCATTCCCTGTACCACCTTCAGGGGTTGTGGTGCACTCAGCCGCAGGGGGAGCCCTCCCAGCACTTCAGTCTCCAACCCGGTATGTGACACTGTGTTAAAGAGAATCATTAATTCTGGGGAGCGAGATCTTGTCTAGGAAAGAAGTGGCTCTCCGTTCGTCAGTGGGATACTGTCCGTAGAGCGTGGCATAAAAGTCCTCTAGAATGGAATTGATCTGTTTAGAAGAAGTAATAATATTACCGGTTTTGTCTCTTAGAGCGGCTATATGAGTGGGTGTGTGTGGGCCTTTGAAAAAACGTGCAAGGAGCTTCCCTGGTTTATTGCTGTACTTGTGGTATCTGTGGTCTAGTAGGGACTGGTGGATTCTTTCCTGGTCTCCCATCCACAAATCAAAATGGTCCTTAGCTTTACACCAAGCATCCCTGAGAGTGTGACATTTGTTTTGGGCCAGGTTGGCTTGTGCCACATGTAAAACTTTACTTGCCTCGTTATATTCTTTGTGAATTTTCTTTTTGTAGCCAGAGGCATAGTAGAGAATCGGATCCTGAAGGACCGCTTTCCCTGTTTCCCAGAATAGGTTGGGGTTGTCAATATGTTCTGAATTGGTGGATGTGTAGTCTGCCCAAGTGTCGCTGATGATCTGTTTAAGTTTTTGGTCATGAGTTAGATATGTGGGGAATCTCCAAATTCTTTTTTTTTTCCGTTCAAACATTTTTATTGTAGTAAAACAGATACAAAATCATTAGCATTACAGAGATGTCATATAACATCACGGGGTTGCAGAATTCTACAGTCTGAACCCGTGAGGAAAAAAAAGGGAAAAGAAACAGTGTGGTTAACTGCATTGTAAATTCTGAGTGTGGGGGATATGGTCTAACAGCATTGATTTTAAGTTCAATATATTAACTTGACCCATTACAGATGTACAGAGGACCTCGGGGGGACAGATGAGCGGGATCGATGGCCCATCTGAACTAGACAGTTGGCATAGTCAGTGAAGATGCAATTAACTTGTGTGACTCTAAGGGTATCAGTCTAGGGATGTTGTCCTTGTGAAAAGAGAAATAACTGAAATAGAAAATATATATATATAGGATGAGAAGGGGAAGAGAAAAGGAAGAGAGCTTAGGACCAGAGATAAGAAAAAGGGGGAGGAGGATAAAAGTATGCCTTAAAGCTAGTGAGGGAATAGGAGAGTGGAAGAGGTAGGGAAACAGGGGAGGGGAATCCTGGGGAGGGCAGGTCGCTGATTCTCTGAATCAGGAGGTGCAGGGCAATAATAAGTGCTTGGTCTATCTCCTGAGGGGGTCAGGGTTTGAATAATGTGACGTCAAAGCCCGGGGGGGGGCATAATGGTTCAACCACGGGCCCCAAAGGCGTTCATGTTTGGAAACTTTATCTGAGACAATTGCCTCAATTCTGGCGTGGATCATGGCTTTAGTGATCCTGTTTTTAGCCTCTGCTAATGGTAGCTGGGGAGACATCCAAGCGTGTGCAATGGTTTGCTTAGCTGTCGTGGTGAATTGCAGGGGAAGTTTAAATTGGGGTCTGGTTAATTCCGTAGGTTTTTGGTTGAAGAGTGCCCTCATGGGATCAGGAGCTATGTGGCAGTCCATCAGTTTACTAATCATTTTGAAGATCTGGGCCCAAAAGGTGCATGCAACTGGGCAGCTCTACCAAATGTGTAAGTGGGTACCAGGGTTTGGGCAGCCTCGAAAACAGAGTGGGGAGTAGGAGGGTAGAAATGTAGTTATCCAAGCAGGGACCAGATACCATCTCATGAGGACTTTATATGTGTTTTCCAGAGCTGCAATATTTTGGAAGGAGGATTTGGTTGATTCCCAGATCTCTTTCCACCCTTCAGGATCTATGGACCTCTGGTAGTCTCTTTCCCATGCTCTGACATAGGGGATCTGAGCCGGCGGCAGGGGATCAAGCAGATGGGCATATATAGTGGAGATCATATTCCTGGCATGGGGATCTTTATGGCAGTGTTCAAAGGAGGACATAGTGGGTAAGGATAATTTGTATGTACATGCGGGGTGAAAAAGTGTTTGATTTGCAAATATCGGAAGATTTCTGAGTTGGGGATGTGGAATTGTTCTTGTAAGGTGGGAAATTACTTAATGATGTCTGGGGTGGTGAAAGAGTGTGCCCACAGGAGGCCGGCTGCGGTCCATCTATTAAACGAGGCCGGGGACATCCAGGCCGGGTAGAAGGCCAGGTTTCGCAGAAACTACAGCATAGGGTTGTGCGGGGATTGCAGGCCCGCCTTGAGTTTAAGTCTGTCCCATAGTCGAAGGCTATGGGAGGTGTCGGTATTTCGAATGGGCCCACGGTCTCTCGGGTTTAGCCACAGAAGGTTAGCTGTGGATAAGGGATCTCAGTCAGTGCCTCAAGGGACACCCATATGGGTATTTCATGTGTAGCATGTCATTTGGGCAAAGGCGCTAGCTGTGCCGCTTGAAAGTATTAAGAAAAATTTGGAACCCCCAGGCCGGCCGCCCTTGGGTTTGGGGGAGAAAAGGAGGCATCTGAAAACTCTGGGTCGTGACTTACCCCGGATGTATTGAAAAGTCCTCCTCTGGAGGATACGCAGGAAGTGAGCTGAGACCCCGACTGAGAGTACCCTAAACAAATACAATATTTTAGGGAGGATAGTCATCTTGACCACTGTGATTCGGCCTAGCCAGACTAGGGGTAACTTGGACCATTCTGACATGAGTCAGGTTAAATGGGTAAGGACCGCTGGATAGTTTGCCGCATATAAGTCAGTCGGGTCAGAGGTGAGCTGAATCCCAAGGTAAGAGAGTGTGAAAGAGGCCCACACATAGGGGAAGCTTTATTGCAGATGGGACTGAGTGGTTGAGTTAAAGGGAGATATTTAATAGCTTGGATTTTTCAGGGTTCACTCTTAGTCCTGAGACAGCGGCAAATTCGTTAAGCATCTGAAGCAGATTGGGGGATGAGAGAAGCAGGGAGGTGAGGAACATTAGGACATTGTCCGCGAAGAGGCATAGCTTGTGGTGGTGTCCACTTACTTCTATACCTCTGATGTTAGGATTAGAACGGATCAGCTGAGTCAGGGGCTCAATGGCCAGGGCAAAAAGGAGGGGGGAGAGGGGGCACCCCTGACGGGTACCTCTGCGGATAGGGAATGGGTCTGACTTATACCCTGCATATCTAACACTGGCCGAAGGGGAAGAGTAAAGGGAGGAAACCTATGTCAGGAAGTACGGTCCGAACCCCCTCTGTTTCAGTACTAGGGTCAGGTAAGGCCATGATAAGGTATCGAAGGCCTTCCTGATGTCCAACGACAGGAGGCATGTAGGAATTTTGCGTGCTCGGGCTATGTGGGTGAGTAGGACCACTCTCTGGATGTTGTCACCAGTTTACCTAGCGGGTATGAACCCGACCTGATCTTTGTGAATGAGAGAGCCTATCGTCTTGTTCAGTCGGGCAGATAGGATCTTTGCCATGAGCTTAATATCAAGATTAAGTAGGGAGATCGGGCGATAGTTGGTCCAAGAGGAGTCATCGGAGGAGGGCTTGGGCAGCATGGATACAACGGCTGAGAGAGACTCTGGATGGAATAGGTTGCCCTGGCGGATAGTGTTAAGAGCATTGGATAGGAGGGGAGCTATGAGGTGGGCGAAGTGTTTGCAGTAGGACGCCGTAAATACATCTGGGCCCGGCCTCTTGTTGTTTTTCAATGATTTAATGGTGGTTAGAACTTCCTGAAGTGTGAGGGCTCATCTAGGGAGTCCCTCTGGGAGGAGGAGAGAGATGGGAGAGAGATGTTTGATAGCAGGGTTTCAGCTCGAGTTTCGTCGAAGAAAGTGTCAGCTTTATAAAGTGTCGCTAAGTGTCTACGGAAATGAGCCACAATCTTAACGGGGTTGCTAGTGTAATTATCCTTGGAGATTTTGAGGTGAATCGGTCTGCGGGGGCGATCCAAATTGCGTAAGGATAGGGCTAGGAAAGATTCAGGCTTGTTACTCTTGGTGAAGAACTTGTGTCTTTGTCTGCGTAGAGTCTTGTCGGCTGACTCGGTCAAGAAGAGGTCTAGTTCAAGCCTAGCTTTGTCTAGGGCTTGTTTATTGGGAGCTGTGGGGTTGGCTTGGAATGTCTTGTGCGCTTTAAGGAATTGAGTGTCTAATAATTTGTGTAGTGTGTATCTCTCTCTCTTGATGAAGGAAGCTTTACTGATGAGGGCTCCCCGGATGACAGGTTTGTGAGCCTCACAAAGAGTGAGGGGCAAGATCCCGTCAGTAGAGTTTTCCTTAAGGTAGTTGGTTATGGTCATCTTTATGTCTGCCCTCTGCAAGGGGTGTACGAGAATGGTATCGTTGAGACACCAAGAGCTGTCAATTTGTTTAGGGATTAGGGATTCTAGGGACGTTGGTATCGCACAATGATCTGACTAAGGCAGAGGTAGAATCGTGGAGGCTAGAAGAGTCGGGGCTGACCCTACAGTGAGCAGGATGTGGTCTATATGGAAGGAGACCTTGTGTGGGTGTGAGTAAAAAGTGAATTGGTGCTTCGTGGGATTAGCGTCCCGCCAAGAAAATAAGGGAATGTCTTTGCAGGAGTTGCTTAAATGAGAATTTAGGCTGACTGGACATCTGGGAGAAGGGGGAGGAGCAGGAGTTGCTTAAATGAGAATTTAGGCTGACAGGACATCTGGGAGAAGGGGGATTTATCCAAGTAGGGATATATCACTTGGTTGGAGTCGCCCCCAATCATTAGGGTGCCTTGTTTGTGATGATCGATAACGGAGAACAGGTGGGCTAGGAAAGAGTTGGGGTTCTGATTGGGAGCATACTTGGAGACCACAGTGACACTTTTTTCAAGGAGGTGCCCAATTAGGATCAGGTACCTCCCTTCGCGGTCTTTAATCGCTTTGGAGAGGGTGAACGATGCTGACCTGTGAAACCCAATCAGGACCCCCCTCTGCTTAGAATCCGCAGGGGCCATGAAGACCTGGGGTTATGACTGGTGAAAGAATTTAGCAGTGGATTTTGGGGTGAAATGTGTCTCTTGCAGGCACACCACTTGGGCTTTGAGAGAGGTAAAGGTACGAAAGGCCTTGACATCTTTTGCGGGATGTTGAGACCCTGAACATTCAGGGTAAGCAGGTTTAAGGGGGCCATATTGGGGCTAGAGGCTTATGCCAGATAGGAGTGTATAAGGGGGGCGACCAGAGCTCCCCAGGATTCACACGTAAAAGGGGAAAAGGGGGAGAGAGGAAAGATAGAGAGAGGAAAAGCAGGCAAAGAGAAGTGGTAGAGTCATAGCGAATGTCAAACCTATGTGGTAGATGTGGTAAGGGAAAAAGCAAGTAGTCTTATGGAAAAATCCATTGCCTGGTAAGAGGGTTTGTCCAGAGGGAGTCAAATAGAGTCCCTGTGGGCAAAAGTGGAGACAGCAGTGACAGTCCAGGGGGACATTGTGGCCTTAGTGCATGCTGTCAAAAGGAGCCATGTATGACTTAAGGGTTGTCAGGGTGTTGCAAGAAGAGGAGGGTGATGTGGGCCGTACAGGGAAGCCAGTAAGAGGGGGTCTGGAGGGGTCATTGGGGATCCTAAGAGGTTAGGCTGGACATGTCCCGTGTTCTAAAGGGGTAATGTGAGCAAACAATTGGGGGTCATTGCTGCACATCTCGAAACAATAGGCAACCATTAACTAATAGCAACAACAACAGCAACAATCCCCCTTAGCATACGATAAACATTCACTTATATTGAACGGAACAGGAATAAAAACAAGAGCATAACCTGAAACCAGAAACCCCCCACCACCATCACTCTGGGCATGGTTCCCAGAGCAAGAAGCCCCATAGTAAAGGCAACTGTTATGAGTTATACTGCAGTAGTGGGGGTAGCATGGATGAGTCGAGTGCCTGTAGTCCAGCAATATTCCGGTATCAGGCCCTTGGGAGCGGCCTCAGAGGCTGAATGTCTAACGTTTGAGGCACTTGTGGGGTGGGGATCCATCTCAGGGGGTTGCAGGGCCTCCCCACCTGGGAACCAAGGCAGGGGTGCAGGGGGGGATGTGGGCAGCTGTTGGGCAAGGCTGCAGTCTGTATTTGTCCAGTTCACATGGGCTAGTGGGCATCACAACCAGAGGTGGTAATGCGGCCTTGGTAAGGTTAAAGGTGGGCCATAAAAGGAGGGTGGGGGATGGGGGAGTTCAAAGCCCTGGCCAAGCAGTAGGGGTCCAGCTGTGGATCCGGTGGGGCAAGCGAGATTCCCTAGAAGCTGGGGCTGAAGTGTTCGATGGCCAAGGGGTCCGAGATCTCTCCAACATGAACGTCAGGAATGACAGGCCCTCTTAGAATGAGAAGTGCAGAAAAAGATGGTTATTACATTAGTCCATGGCTTCAGGGAGAGTTGCCGGAGAAGTGAGCCTGCTGCGCTTGTACAGATTATGATCGCCAGATTTTGAGTTGGAAGCGTGGGCCTTCTGAGGAGAGCTGGATGCGGAGCGGCGTCTCTGATGTTGGTCCTTTGCGGTAGAAGAGGGGGCAGTCAGATGCAGTTCCTGTAAAAGAGACTAGATATCCTCTTGAGACTTGCACATGTATTTGTGGCCTTTGAAAGTAAATTTGAGGGAGAAGGGGAATCCCTAGGAGTAGGAGATGTGGTGGTCTTGTAGGATTTGTAGCTGGGGCTTTATTGCTCTGCATCTGGCTATGGTGATTAGTGACAAATCAGCGAATAGCTGGTAGTCATGGCCCTGGAAGTGCAGGGCCCCTCTATGGTGGGCTGCCTACATTAGTTGTTTCTTTGTCTGATAGAATTGTAGCTTGGTGACTATGTCACGTGGGGGGCCATCTTTTTTGCAGGGAGCTAGGGTCCTGTGGATTCTATCCATTTCAAGCCTCTCAATTGGGATAGAGGGTGCCAGTTCCTGGAACAGGGCCGTGACTGTGGATTGCAGGTCCACAACAGTCTCTGGGATCCCCCTTATATGCAGATTGGACCTGCGTGCCCAAATGGATGAAACAGTTCATCCGCTTTTTGTTCTAGTTCCACTGTGCGGTGCCTTAGCTCCCCGATCTCCTTGGTGAGGTGATCTGTAATTTGGTCAGAGGTTTGTTTAAGGGCCCTCTGTAACATCCTCTCAATTTGCTGCAAGATGTCAGGGTGCATAAATTGGGCCTGTGGGGACCTCAGTGGGGAGGCCAGGAGGTCACAGTCAGACTCCCCCTTATCAGGATGCGGTAAAGGCTTCATCCTTGGTGAACGATGGGTACTTGCACGGCGTGGAGGGTCCGGCGCCATCTTGGCTGAGGCTCGCGCCAGGACCTCGTGTATGGTCTTCGCTTTGGGCTTCTGCCTGGAGCTTCCCAGCACCATCCTGGGTGTCCTGGCCGGTACCTGGGGCTGTGAAAGAACCGTGGGAGCGGGTGTATCACGGCGAGCTCCTGCATGTACGGCCGAATGTCCCCCTAGGTGCAGAGCTCTATGGCGGTGCGTCCATCATATAGAGCCTTGTGCATGCGCCCCCGGAATCTCCAAATTCTTAAGGGGTTCTGGGATACTAGTCCCTTCAGCTGGACAGATATCGGTGCATGATCCAAAATGGCTATGTCATGAATGCGAGGTTCAGATGCGTGTTCTAGGAGCAGGGAGTTCAGAAAGGTTTAATCTATTCTGGAGAGGGATTTGTGAGAGGGTAAGAAGAAGGTGTATTCTCTTCCCTCGGGAATGCCTCAATCTCCAAACATCCATTAACTGGAGACCATCAGAAAATTACGTTAAGTGGAAGGGGATGCTACAGAGGTTTGGGGCCTTGAGCTAGAAATCTGCTAGTCTATCTTCCCATGAGTCAGCTACTGTGTTGAAGTCTCCTGCCACCAGTAGAGGTAGGTAGAGATATTGTGCAATATGAGCGGTAAGGTTTTGAAATAATTGGTTAGAGGGGGAGTTTGGGGCATAAACATTTGTTAGCACCCATTCACGGTTAGACGTTTTGAGTCTTGTCGTGAAGAGCCGTCTCTCAATGTCTGAGTGGGATGAGGTTATTTCACAAGGGAGGTTTTTATGGAGTAGGACCCCTGCTTTGCCCTTAACTGCTGGAGACCCAGCCACTTGGTCCACCCATAGTTTTCGCATGCGGGCAAAGTCAGCGGTACTGAGGTGCGTTTCCTGAAGCACAACTATATCTGCCTTTAGGCATTTCAGGTGTCAGAGGATTGTCATACGTTTGTAGCCCTTTAACCTTCCATGAAATTATTCATGATGGCATGGCCATGAGGGGGGTCTAGACATCATGTTCGAGAGTGCTGTAGTTGTTAATAAGAGTAGGCATAGAAATCAGTTGGCAATTAGGGTGTCACTGTAGAACCAGGGGAGGGGTGGGGTAAAGTGTAGTCTTATTGAGGAGGTTTGGAAATGGACAATAGGATAGTAGAATCCAGGGTAAACAATAAAACAATAACATACCCAGTGAAGCCTGAAATTTTTCATCGTGTGATGTCTGTGTCAGTGAACAGTGTTACCGGGGGATGCTGCAGTTGTCGACGGCAGACATGAAATGAGTCCCCGTCCGGGGAAAACCCAAGTGAAGGATGGATGGGGTAGGTACTTCAGCTCAAGTGTGTGAGCTCCACACTAAATAGTTGAGCCGTCCCACAATAATGTTGTTCAAGGCTAAAAATACAATAACATGGGGTGAACATTGTGAAGACAAACATTATAAGAGAATTAAGAAAAGAAGTAGTAACTTAAACTTAAATTCCCAGGGTGCAGTATGTTTCAGCGGATGAGAAGAGTTAGTCTCAAAACATTGCTGGCTTGGGGCACAAATTAGCACCGCCTGTTGCAGCCAGATGAGTCAGAGAGGTGCATTTTTTTCTGGGTCTTTCCTTGGGCTATGTTGGTCCCTTGGTTTGCCAATGCGAGAGGCGGTGGGGGGTGCAGAGGTATCCATAGGGATGTGGAGGTATGCTGCAGATATTGCATTGCTTGCTCTGGATGAGAAAAAGTTTTGGGCTCACCAGCTGGATCTGAGAAACAGAGTATAGCAGGGTAAGCCATGGTGAACTTAATTCCCTTTTGATAGAGAACAGCATAGATGGGTTGAAATGCCTTGCATTTCCTGGAGACCTCTTGGGAATCGTCTGCTAACAGAAGCAGTTTGCAACCATCAAGTTGTAATGATTTGGAGTTTCTGAAGGATTTCAGGATATTAACCCTGTCAGCATAATTCAAATAGCGTACGATGATGGGTCTTGGCGTACATCTATCATTTGAAGGTGCCCCCAGTCTGTGTGCTCTCTCGACTATGCAGGGGGTCTCGACTATGCAGAGGGAAGATATACCCAGGGCATGGGGAATGTGCATGGCACAAATGTAGGACAGTGAATCTGCACTGAAAGATTCCAGGAGACCAATAACCCGAAGGTTATTGCGCCTAGAGTGATTCTCCAGGTTGTCCAGTTTGTCAAAGATAAATTAATGGGCCTGTTTGGATTGTTGATCATTGGTATAGGAGCTTTGAATCATCTAAGTCTGACATGAGGTGCTCTATTTCAGAGAGCCTCCTGGTGTGGTCTCCTAGCTACTTCCTTAGCTGTGTAATTCCTGCAGCTATGGCCCTGTCCACCACAGCTGTAATAGTGGGGGATAACAGTGCTGCAACTGCTTGGGCTAGCCCTGCATACTGATCATCGGAAGGAGGTGGCGCTGCAGCTGGGTTATGTGTTGAGTCTGCAGGGCTTGCGGAGATGCATGATGCATCAGTTCCGTCCGCCATATTGGCTGAGGGTAGGCCATGCAGGAAGGGCTTAGAGCTAGATGTATTAGCTGCTCCGGGGGGCTGTGGAGCAAATATTTGTCTATCCAGGTGTACCACTATGTGTGCTGGAGATGGACCGGGAGCCACTCACTGTCCGCTGGCGTGGAGAGCTGGTTTTCTTACCCGGATGATACTGAGCCGCCATTCCTCGCTCCTTTCACATGAGGCATCGGAACCGGAAGTGGATCTATAATTTTTATCATAGGTGTATTTTAAAAGATAGAGACAGAATATAAACTTAATCCCATCTGCCATTATGCGTTACCCCTTGGACCCACCACCACTATAATCGTCCTAACATGCAGGACCACCCATGTATTGGCCCTACTCTCCAATGCTTCAAGGAAGCTTGCAACAAAAATCACTTATCAAGAACTCCAGGTCCCCTGACCCCCCTCCTTGGCAACCTGGACTTCCCCCCCCAGGTTGTCTAAACACCCTTGCTCTGCAGACCAACCTAATATTGGCCTTAGAATCACGCCCCTCTTATAGAATGGTAAATTACCGCCCTTTGGTGAATTTAATGATCAATGGGCAGACCATACAGTCTCTTTCTGGGAATACCTGCAAATCCATCACTTCATATGCTCAATCCAAAAGATGCATGACCTTTCATTACCACTGACTCCTTTTGAAACTCTGTGTTTAAGTCAAACCCCTCAGCGACACGTCATAGCCTTCCTATACAACATGCTATGGCACAACACTAGGGCTAAAATACTAAAAAATGGTAGTGCTCTGCCAGTTCAAAGTGTGATAGTGTGATACTAAGTGAAGCTGCTGCTACCACCTGACGTGTTTCACAGACACTAATAAGGTACAAAAGAAAATTAAAATTAAATGTGGAAGCGCTGCTAGGGGAGTATTAAAAATAACAAAAAGGCCTCAACAACTGGGTATAGACAAATAATCACAACTTTACATGATGAATACAGTCAATGGATGAAAAATAGTGTTCACAGTGCTCCAAATACAGCAATTCTAATAAATAGTTATAACTGATGCTTATGAATAGCAATAAAATAGCAACTTTACTACAAATAAAAACACATATGTAAAACATATTTTTGTACAACACTAGGGCTAATGAGGGTAAGACGTGCGCCACCTGGGCTCAGGAGCTTCACATTGACTTACCCGAATCCCATTGGGAGAACATATTTAACTGTATTCATAAAGGATCTATTAATGTGGCCATCCAGGAAAACAACTTTAAACTATTCATGCGCTGGTACCATTCACCAGCGCTCCTCCATAAATTCAATGCCGCAACCCCAGATCTCTACTGGAGATGCCGCCTAGAGAAAGGTGACCTCTTCCATATCTGGTGGGAATGCCCCGGTATAGCAGATTTCTGGAAAAAGGTACACCAAAAAGCTGTGGCAATCACTATCTCTCCGCTTGCTCTGACACCTGCACAATTCCTCCTGCACCACCAAATTAATACCGAAAAGTCCTACTTCAAATCACTGGCCATGTCTCTAATCAATGCAGAAAAACTCTGCATTTCCAGACTGTGGGGAACCCAGGCATCCCCATCTCTCAAAGGCTGGTACTTAGGAATAGACAAAATAGCGGAAAAGGAAGAGCTCATTGCCATTGCTTATGACTCACCCTCCAAATTCTCAAAAAAATGGGCATGTTGGATACACTTAACCTCATCACCAGAATACAACCAAACAATGGGCCGCCTGTAAGAGGCCCTTCATGAACTGGTCTTACAAATAGCCTACGCCCATACCCGTTCGGCCTATATACCTAGCAAGTACATTAAGGCTCCACATCTCCTTTTTTCTTTTTCTCCTTCAGCACCCCCTCTACTCTTCTCCCTCCAGATCACCCCCATCTCTATACTAGAGAGCATGTGCTGGCCACATGCCCTCTGGCCCTTATGAAGGTGCACCGTACAACAAGACAAGACCTCATCCTCTTTCTAATGTTATAATGTATTATCCAAATGTGTGCGCACTCAAGCAATAATTGCCTGTTATTATTGAAGCTTATGTTTTGTTATCCTATTGGATTGGATGTATATTTCTGTACACAATGCTATATGCTGTACTTTTGTTCTTTTTTTTTACACAATAAAACTCTTTTTGGAAAAAAAAAAGAATATCAACTTAAAATCCAGAAGAAAAAAAAACACGAAATACAAATGTTTGTTTGTTTTGGTGGAAACATTATGCTTTGGAGCTGTTTCTCTGCTAAAGGTACTTAGACGCATTGAGGGGCCAATGGATGGGGCCATGTATTGTAAAATCTTGGATGAGAACCTTCTTCTCTCAGCCAGAACACTAAAGATGGGTCTTCCAGCTTCCACACAAAAGAGTGACTCAAGAAGAAGCACATTAGGGTCATGGGGTGGCCTCGCCAGTCTCCAGACCTTAATCCTATAGAACATTTATGGAGAGAGCTGAAACTTTGAGCTGCCAAGCGACTGCCAAGAAATCTTAAGGACTTAGAGAAGATCTGTAAGGAAGAGTGGACCAAAATCTCTCCTGAGATGTGTGCAAACCTGGTAACAAACTACAAGGAATGTTTTACCTCTGTGCTTAGTTAATATTTATGGGTGTCCCACGATGGCCAGGGGGACCCCTAAAAATTGTATTTCCTTGTGCCACGTCCCAAAATTTAAAGACAATTAGGAGTTTATATGAAGAGAAAAATGGACTTTGTCGGCACATACACAGATATAAAATAAAGGTAAGTTTATTTATAAATTTCCACCAAGCACTACATATACATATATAGTGCTCTTACAAAGAGTATCTGACATACATAAATGGTCTTAAAATACCACCAAAACAGAACCAACCACAGACCCAAAAATTCTCGTGGGACATAATTAAGTATATATGCACCAGTGCACTCAATGCAACATTGCTTTAAATAGTAATTGCCCACAGAGGAAAATTCCACTTGGTTGTTCTGGTGTAGATTTTCGTTGGTTCTAGCTCAACATGTTTCGCAACTTAATGTCGCTTCCTCAGGAGCCCAACTTTCTATTCTTAAAATAGAAACATATATTAGTACATTTCATTAAAAACAACAACCTCTAAGAGGTAATAACATGTGCTTACTCACTTACGCCAGCCGGGTTGACAGACATCCACCCCACCCGATAGGTCCGCTCGGTCCAGACCACACCCCAGCCGTATTATGCTGAGTATGGGGGCACATATGTAACTGCTAAATATGAACAGGGGTACACTAATTATTATGAGTAGCGAGAAAAATGGTTGATATAAATCTTTAAATTTGGGTTTAATA
>BLSH010311998.1:163636-176637 GCA_018402905.1 Glandirana rugosa
AGACAGTAGGCCTGCTACTACCCACCACACCCAGGGACCTAGCACACCAAAGGCAGCTCAAAGGCTTTCCCCGGTGTTGCAGTTCTTCAGACAATGTGCTGACTACAAGACACGAGTGGTTTGCACACTGTGCAATGAGAGCCTGAAGCGAGGCATAAATGTTCTAAACCTGAGCACAACCTGCATGACCAGGCATCTAAATTCAAAGCACTTGCTGCAGTGGAATAAGTACCTCAAAATCCAAGAAAGGTCTCGGCCTCCTCCTGCTTCCTCTTCTGCTGCTGCCTTGGCCTCTTCCTACACCTCTACAGTGCCAGTGTCACTTGCCACCCAGCAAACAGAGCATGTGACAGCAACGCCACCATGTCCGCCACTGTTCCCAAGCATTTCCACATGGTCCAATGGAAGCTTACAGCTCTCCATATCCCAAACACTGGAGAGAAAGAGGAAGTACCCGCCTACCCACCAGCGATCCCTGGCCCTGAATGCCAGCATTTCAAAATTCCTGGCCTTTGAAATGCTCTCATTCCGTCTGGTGGACATGGACAGTTTTAAAGACCTGATGGCGGTGGCTGTGCCACAGTACGTGGTTCCCAGCCGCCACTACTTTTCCAAGCGAGCCATCCCTTCCCTGCACAAACAAGTCGGGGACGAGATAAAGTGTGCACTGCGCAACACCATCTGTGGCAAGGTCCACATAACCACTGATACATGAACCAGTAAGCATGGGCAGGGAAGCTATATCTCGCTAAATGCACACTGGGAAAATGTAGTGGCAGGTGGGCTTGAGGCTGCTAGCCATTTGGCGCATGTCCTTCTGCCACCGAGGATTGCAGGGCATTTCTTTTTGCCTCCTGTTGCCTCCTACTCCTACTGCGTTTCCTCCTCCTCTACCACCTCCTCATCCGCTCAGTGTAACACCTTCACCACCAACTTCAGCACATCCAGGGGGAAACGACACCAGGCTGTTTTAAAACTGATATTTTTGGGGGATAAACCCCACACTGCGAAGCAGCTGTTTGCGGGCATTAAACAACAGACCATTGAGTGGTTGTTGCCACTGAGCCTCAAGCCTGGCCTGGTGATGTGCGATAATGGGTGAAATCTCGTAGCAGCTCTGGGCCAAGCCGGTTTGACGCACATCCCTTGCCTGGCTCATGTGCTGAATTTGGTGGTGCACAAATTTCTAAAAAACTACCCGGATATGTCAGAGCTGCTGCAGAAAGTGTGGGCCGTCTGTGCGCACTTTTGGCATTCTCACCCTGCTGCTGCTCGCCTGTCTGCACTGCAGCGGAACTTTACCGCCTTCTATGCGACGTGCCCACAAGGTGGAACTCCACCTTGAACATGCTGGAGAGACTGTGCGAGCAGCAGCAGGCAATAGTGGAGTTGCAGCTGCAGCCCGCACGGGTCAGTCGCTCTGCGGAACAACACCACTTCACCACCAACGAGTGGGCCTCCATGCGAGACCTGTGTACCATATTGCATTGTTTTGAGTACTCCACCATCATGGCCAGTGCCCATGACGCTGTTCTCAGCATTACTATCCCACTTCTATGTCTCCTTGAAAAAACACTTCGGGCAATGATGGAAGAGGATGTGGCACAGTAGGAGGAGGAAGAGGGGTAATTTCCACGGTTATCAGGCCACTCATTCACAAGTAGCTCGGAGGGTGGGCTCTTGCACCAGCATAGGCCAGGTCAAAAATTTTCCAGCCAGGGGACAGTTCTGGAGGATGAGGAGAACAAGGATGATGAGGAGGAGGAGGAGTAGGAGGAGGAGGAACCGTGTTCACAGCAGAGTGGCACCCAACACAGCTCGTGGGTATCACTGGAGCGTGGCTGGGGGGATGCGGAGGACACAGATGATACACCTCCCACAGAGGACAGCTTGTCTTTGCCTCTGGGCAGCCTGGCACACATGAGCGACTACATGCTGCAGTGCCTGCTCAACGACAGCTGAGTTGCCCACATTTTAACTTGTGCTGATTACTGGGTGGCCACCCTGCTTGATCCCCGTTACAAGGACAACGTGCCGTCCTTAATTCCCTCACTGGAGCGTGATCGGAAGATGCGCGACTACAAGCGCACTCTGGTAGACGCGCTGCTGAGGGCATTCCCAAATGACACCGGGGACTCAGTGGAAGCACAAGGCGAAGGCAGAGGAGGAGGAGGAAGAGGTCACCACTGCAGCTGTGGCACCGCCAGCACCTCAGAAGGCAGGGTTAGCATGGCTGAAATGTGTAAAAGCTTTGTCAGCAGCACGTTACCACCAACAGCACCACCAGGCAACGTCTTATCAGGAGGCAGCATTTCAGCAACATGGTTGAACCGTATGTGTGCACATGCCTACACAAACTGACTTATGGGTCTGCCCCATTCAACTTCTGGGTCTCCAAATTGGGCACATGGCCTGAGCTTGCCCTTTATGCCTTGGAGGTGCTGGCCTGCCCTGCAGCCAGTGTATTGTCTGAACGTGTGTTTATCACGGTAGGGGGCGTTATCACAGACAAGCGCAGCCGCCTGTCCATAGCCAACGTGGATAAGCTAACCTTTATTAAAATGAACCAGGCATGGATCCCACAAGACTTGTCTGTACCTTGTGCAGAATAGACATTTAGACAGGCCTCACGCAGCCATTGGTATCCTTTTTTTTTTTTAATATGTCTCAATATTTTCGGGGGTTCCCAATCCTAAAATAAAACTAAACAAACAAAAAACCTCCTGCTCCTCCACCACCACTTCCACCTACACCGCCACGGTCACCACCTCCTCAACCTCCAGGCTCCTACTCCACATCCACCTCCTCCTCCAATTTTTTTTTTCTTTTATCTCATAGTTATTACCCTATCTACATTTGTTTGCAGTGCACTTGTCCTACTCTTACCCCCATTTTGCTTCCTTTTGCAGCCTTCTAGCCCTTTCCATTACTTTTTTACAGCCATTTTTGTGCCCAAAAGTTCAGGTCACCATTGACTTCAATGGGGTTTGGTGTCCGGGGTCAAGTTCGGATCGAGTTTGGTGCCGAACCCGAACGTTTTCACGAGGTTTGGCCAAACCCGACGAACTCGAACATCCAGGTGTCCGCTCAACTCTAGACATCATTAATCAAGCCGTTATCTCACATGTTCAACAACACAGCATTTCCCCCGAGACTAAACATACAGGCCTTTAAGTGGTGGCTTAACAAGGGCCTTTTTAGAATTGGACACTTTTTTACATAACAAGGTCCGATTTCCATAACGTACGGCATATCTAAACTGGAAATACCAGAAGGAGAAAACTTTAGGCTTTCTCAAATCTCCCACTTCTTGCACAGGATCGGCATAGACAGGAAAAAAAACCCAAGGCCAACTGACTATGAGATATGGTGCACGGAGGCAGCAGCCCAAAGGGGAGGCATATCCATTATATATGCTTTGCTGGGTAAAAAAGCACACAAACCAGCCTATGCTAAGGCTTGGGAAAATAAACTAAATTTTGAGATACATTTGGAAGTCCTGGTTTCTCGCAGTTCAAAATGCACAAAAAGGCCTAATGAACATTAATAATAGAAGTCAATGTCAAGGTACTGATAAGATGGTACTATACTCCATCACGTCTGGCTCAAATTTATGCAGACTCCTCTCCTCTGTGCTTCCGGGGCTGTGGGCTCCAAGGCACCATGTCTCATACGTGGTGGACTTGTCCATGCATCAGGACCTTTTGGAAGAAATTCTTCTGCATAGCCAAGACAGTACTGGACTGCGACATCATGCACTCCCCTGAAATAGCACTCCTTCTCCAGAAAGTGGTAGGGCTAAAACCTTATAAACAACTCCTTCTCAACTTTATGCTAACAGGAGCCAAGATTACCCTGGCAAGGGCTTGGAAAAGCCCCAATATCTCCTTCCTCATAACATGGAGGAAGATTTCCTGGATCATGGCCCAGGAACTCCTGGTAGCAAAATTACTAGACAAAAAGGACAGATTTGAAGCAATTTTGGACTCATGGGCTTTCTATATGAAGATCCAACTTTACCCCGGTCGTATCCCAGGAAGCTCTTGATATCCAAAGGTTCGTTACACCCTTTCTCTTCTCTTTAATCCCTTATTTCTTTTTCTTTATCCACTTCTCTCTTTTTCCTCCCCCTTTCAAAGTTTTGATTGTTGCCATTTTTATATTTACAATAATGGCTATTTGTTTTCAGACCCTGGGGAGGAGAGAGTTATATTTCCTGCATTAGGAAGCTGGAAGCTCCCCCACTTGACCATCATTGCTCTCTGGCTCTGAGGGAACCACAGAGTGAGGCCCGGAAATTTTAGAATGTAGTCCTCCCAATTAGGCAAGTCTTCCTACCCCACAGTTGAGATCCCATAGGGGTGGGTGGGGGACTCCCTGATTGTGCAGTCAGGGCTCATGGGAAAAATTGCCCTATGGGCACAGCTGGTTTCCTCCTCCACTGGGTCCTTGATTACCAGTTAACTACATTTTGTTATTTTCTCGACAACTACTGCACAGCTGAGTTACTTGTTCGGATAAAGATGTTACGACTACAGTACTAATTGTGCACTTATAAATTGACATATACCTACAGACATACCGTATACTGTAACTCAAAATGTTCTGTCTTTTGTTTTCATTAGCATTTGTTTAGTTTTCATTAAAATGAAATTCTAATGAATTCCAACTTTTCAGAATGATTAGAAGTTGTATTGGTCGAAAAACGATCGAGTGAGTGCCCCCCCTTCTGAACCATACCAGGCCACATGCCCTCCACATGGGGGGTTTGCCCCCAACCCAAAGCACCTTGTCCCCATGTTGATGGCGTGGGGCCACCCCTGCCCCAAAGCACCCATCTCCCCATGTTGAGGGAATGTGGTCTGGTATGGTTCAGGAGAAGGGTGCTTACTCACCCCCCCTTTCCTGACCTGCCAGGCTGCATGCCTGGATAAGGGTCAGGTATGGATTTTGGGGTGGACCCGGACATCTTTTTTTTTAGATTTTGGTGTGGGGTTCCCCTTAAAATCCATACCAGACATGAAGGGTCTGGCAATTGCCGGCATTGTTTTCTTTACATTCATCTGTCAGAAGGGGAAGCCCGCTGACAGATGATGACTCATGGCTGTTAAGGATGCGGGTAGCTGGCTTCCCAGCCCGCTGCTTGACAGCCAGCTATTTCTTCACAAATAAAATCAAATCGGTCGATCATTTTTTGACTGATCTTAATTCTAATTGTTCTGAAAAGTTGGAATTCATTAGAAAAATTTAATGGATTTCAATTAAATTAATTACTATTCGTTACCCTTTCATTCAAAGATTTGGATGCATGCATACTTCCGCATCTCCGAATAACCAAAAATTTGTCCAAATTTGTATTTGAACAAAAACAAATTGCACATGTCAAATATGAACTCATGCAGTTGTTTATGATGTTGTGTTAACACCATGATGCAAGCATTGGTTTGCAAATAGATTCACCTCCGTTTTTTACTACTCAATAAAAACATGTATAAAGGTTAATGCGTTAGGCCTACACGCCATCTGTGTTTTTTTATACTTGAAATCACATGGTATAGACAGGGCCAATCACAGCCCATCTGTACCATATGATTATCTGTAGTCAGTCACATGTGTCATGTGTGGGAATACATGTAGAAAGAAAATGATAGTGTGAAGGCATGTGTATAGTGTAAGCATGTGGTGTGGTGTGGGGTGGAGTCATTTGCACAGCAGGGATTTTTTTTTGTAGTTTCTAAAAATGCACAGAGGAACAGAGCTGAAGTTACAGTAAAAATAGTTTACTGTATTACAAGTATATTGGCAGCTAACAGAGGAACTGACAGGATTAACATTTACAGCGTGAAAAGAGATTTGAAGTTAAACAGAGGTGTTCAGGATGCATTGGAGTGGTACTAATCTGTTCTTTCATAGAGGAGGTTGTTACAATAGTCAGGGCAGAAAATAATTAAGATGTGCACTATCATTTTAGTTGTGCCATGAATGAGCTAAGACTATGCCAGTGATTAATGTGTGAATGTGAGGTTTAAAGCTGAACTCAAGACAGAATTAACAGACACACATGAAAGCAGCTTTGTAATCATAGTTACATCATTAAATTACTTTTAGTTTTTTATGCAAACAGTGAGAGTACCTGAATTTGCTCCGGTATCAACCTTTTTCAGCCCCTGTAAAGCATTTCTGGAGTGTGAGAGGAAAAAATAGCACAAGGAGACAATTCATTCCTTCTGATGGGAAAAGAAAGCAGATTGAGAGAGATGAGCTCATCACTGTACTACTTTTACTTTCACTATCCAGTCAAAAACCCCGCGCTCTCGGGCCAAACGTTGGGCGGCATTGGCTGGTTCCATAGAAACTGTCCAACATTTATTCCTTGTGTACTGTAGCCAGTCTCACAGAAGCTGGCAGTTTGGACATGACCGAAAAGGTCTGCCGACTGGCTCCCGATAAGCGCTCCCAGCCAATGGCTGAGAGTGCTGACTGCAGTGTTCTGGCAGGGGGTGGCATACCTCTCTCAAAACACAATAAAACAGCAGGGGAGATCACTGTACTAACATCAGTTTTGTTAGTACAGAAGCTGTTGGGTTGAACGAAAGAAAAAAAAACTAAGTGTGCACTAGGCCAAAGGCTGCAGCAGATTCATGATGCCTGGGCTCAGAAAAAAATGGGTTACATGCTACTGCCCTTCAGACTAAAGGCATCTACTGACAAAAGAATAGTACTGTGGTGGAAACCTGTGGATTGAAGATGACTATTGCAGCAAAATGTGGTTTTGTTAATTAATCTTCTAACAGTCTATTCATTTTATTTTGGTATTTTTGGCCAGGGTTCTGCTTTAAATAAGAGGGCAGATAGTATTAAAGTGTACCCTAAAACAAAAGATTTGAGGATTGGGGAGTTAAGTCAGCATTAAAAGCAATTGTTTCTCAGTCATTGAAACAGACTGTTAAAAAGGAAGTAAACCCTGATGGGTTTTACTTTCTCTTCGTCCTCATCCTTACCCTGCAATGTGAAAGCATAATAGGCTAGTATGCATTGCATTGAAGCCCGTGCTGTCCCTGCAGTAGGAAGTGTCCATCTTCCTTCCCGAGCCGCAAACTCAGGCTCTGTGATTTGCTGGAGCCGCGTGACGTCACTCTCATGCATGCGCACGGGAGCCGCCAATCATGGCACTACGTCAGCGAAGGAATGGCACGGGGGCTGTTTCTTCACTGCACATGTCCCCGATGATGTGGGCACATCACAGTACACTGTATATCTCCTAAAGTGCGCAGGTTTAGGAGATATGCAGGGAACCTATGGGTAAGCCTTTTTATAGGCTTACCTGTAGGTTTAAGTGGTCGTCATGAGTTGACAACCACTTTAAGGCAAAACAAAATATTTTTCCATTTTATCCATATTGCCAGGATAGTAATAGGGGAAGTGCAGTTTCTTCAGCTGTGAGAGGATCAGAAGTCACCCCAGGTCTGTAAGCTTATTACCTGTCAACCAAGTGACTTCACACACTGCCTTCCATTTTCTAAGCACAGAATTTAAGGCCAAACAGTTAAAGGAAATATTTCTGATAAAGCATCTGTCAGTTAGCAAAGGGGAAAATATAAAATCTTCCTAAGTAAGCCAATGCAGTGAAGCAATTTTAAAAAATGTGTATTTAGATTGCTTCTAAATAAACTCGATTGTTTCTAAATAAACTCAATAAGGATGGGTTCTCTTTAAAGAGGAAGTAAACCCAGATTGGGTTTACTTCCTCAATATAACCCTGTAAAGTAGAAGCATAATGGGCTACTATGCATCGCATAGTATCCTATTATGTGCCACTTACCTGGAAACGAAGCCTGCGGTGTCCAGCGCTGTCCCTATGCTGGCAGCATCCATCTTCTGCCCCTCTTCCTTCCAGGGTCACAACTCCAGCTCTGTGACTGGTCGGAGTCATGTGATGTCACTCCCGTGCATGCGCATGGGAGCCACCAGTCACGGCACAGGGTCAGTGGACAAATGGCACGGAGGCCGTTTCTTCTGTGCTGACATGATGTTGGCACATGCATAACACTGCATGTCTCCTGAACCGTACAGGTTTAGGAGATATGCAGGGCACCTACAGGTAAGCCTTATTCTAGGCTTACCTGTAGGTTAAAGTGGTTGTCATAGGTTGACTACCACTTTAAGTAAGTGAGAGGAAATGAGTGATAAGTCAGCAGTTTATCAGTTGAGAATATGAGATAAAAAGTAAGTGAAATCAGGCGGTAATCATGGTAATGTTTAACCTGCATAACATTAACCACAGAGGGTTTAACAACAGAATGTTGAAGTACAATAGCTGATAGATGGTTGAAGGAACCATATAAAATGAATAAAGAGTGAAATAGAAACTGAAGAATGTCCTTGAATATTGATTAGAAGAGAGTTGAAAACGAGTGCACCATTCAACGGGAAAGGAGGCGGGACAATAGTTGGAGAGGATTGAAGATCTAAAAGTGGGTCTTTTGAGAGTTGATGCATTTTTGAATAAAGAAGGAGGATGAAGAAACAGCTATAGGAAGAAGATTGTAAGAAATGTAAGTTGGGATTTGTAAATGTTTTACTTATACATGTGAAACATGTTAGATACAAATCCAAAGAATTTGCCATTTATTCTTTCAGATATGTGGAAAAGTATTCAGATGATATACAGGAAGTAGAACAATGAGGTGTAGAACAGTGAATGAAGACATGGGTAATGAATGTGTATTTGGATTACAGGTCTGTTTTCATATAAACAAAGAGATAGAGAAGTGCGATTGCTTGACATATAACATGACATTTAGAGCTCATTTAGTATATGCTTGTATGTCAAGAAGAATTCTATGTCAACTACCTATACATTTCTAGTTTACATTTGTGGTATGTTTTGTGTGTCAAGCTTGACAGTTATGAACTGTTGTCAGGGCAAGAGAGTCCAAGAGTGAGGTCATTGTGTAGTAATATTGTAATGCTGTCTTTGGGACCTCAAAAAATAAACCTTGTGAGAAAAATTTGTAGCACATTAAAGAAAGTGGAGATTGAAATCACAAATATTCCTACTTAAGTATATAGAGACAATGGCAGAAAAAGGAAAAGAGGAATGTAAATGTCAGGATATGATCATCATAGAATGGAGGGAAATATATTTAACACAGAGCAAACAAGAGTGTAGATGACTGTAAAGTGTGTGATCATCATTGTAAATAGGATCAGAAGAGTGCCGTTTTAAGGAAAATTAATAAATCAGCAGGAATAATGTCATTGCAAATAGGGCTTAGTGGCAGAGTGAGTTACTTATGACAATGAGGATAGTAAAAGTAAGCCATAACAATTGTAGGCATGTCAGCAGAAAGTAGCAAGACAATTCATACTGAAAAACAATAAAAACAAATAGCTAGACTGGGGGATAAAAACATGATCATCAAAAGAAATATTGAAGGAAGAGAGCTCAGATAAGAGAGCCCTAAGTGTGTACATTGCAGACATATTGTAGAGAAAGTTGACCATTAGACTTAGGAGCAAAGGTAATCCATACAGTGGCCAAACTACTAGATTTTCAAAGGTTACACTTGCGACTGGGCCCTAGTGTTTTGCCACTGTGGGGGGGGCAGTCCCCCCTTCCTTGCAATCGCTTTCAAATTCACTTTACCATTTTACCTCAGAGTCTGCAGAGCTCCCTTTACATCAGGGTCCGCAGAGTTCCCCATTGAACTGTATAGAGGAACCCTGTTGTGAACTCTGGTGTAAAAGAGGGTTCTGGGAATGCTGGGAACTCTGATATATATATATATATATATATATATATTTTTTTTTTTTCTTTTCCTTATTGAGAAAATATTCAAATATGTATATTCATACTGTATGTACTGTAGATATGCATATCTGGTATCAAAACATCTGTGTACAATATTATCACATTTTTGTTACACCACTAATCTGACACTGTTTTGTTTTTCCCTAAGAGCTGTTTCCAAATATATTATGAAGGTTGCAAAATATATTACAGCCGCTAATCTATTTACTAAGGAACTGCCAAATATATGCTGGGAGCATGGAGAGTCAATTGCAGAGTTGAATGAGTCGAGATGCAGCACGCTCAGAGTTTATTAAGGTCTATAGGGAATTTAGGCAATCACAGGTGTACAAACTGCAGATCCTGGGTGAAAACAATTCTAGAGAAATAAAAACTATATGTGTGTATGTGTTTTTGAATATGCTAAAAACAGTTCACGTTTATGAAGGTATAGAGGTGCTGCAATATGTGGATTTTTATTTCTTTTTTGCTCTCACTGTATACTGTACATGCTTATAACACCCTCAGTATTCTGAACAGCTATGGTATATTGTAGGGCATTACAGAACAATTAAGCAGCTACTTAAATCTATGTACAGAACAGTCATTTAATTTTCAGTAAAACAAAGCATAATCATCTCAACATACGTCCTATAATTTTCCTGTAAATCATGCTTAATTCTCAATACTTTAATCCGCCCACAATCTTACATAGCAATTAAAACAAATATAACCAATTAAGCATGTACTTTTTCAAATGAGTGTTCAAATCCATTATATTGGTACATTACATTGTTAGCTAATCAGACATTATTGCTGTCACTTTTGAAAATGTCACACTGTTCTGTAAATAAGGAAGAAATTGACTGTGATATTTTTTGTGCCATAACTGTTAATGCTATTAAAGTAGAACTCCAACTTCACTAATAAAAGTATGATTGTATTTGCAATACCTTAATAATTGTGCCCTTTGTTTGTCACTCACCATAGGGTTTCACTCAAAGCAGTACTTCTGGCCATGTGACATTAAGCATCACACAGCCACTTTATGTCTTCTGTTGAGTAATTTGAAGTTCCAGAGACTATTGAAGTGATGTAATTACTTAAGGAACACTGATATTGAGTGGAAGAGAATAGATACAATTGGTATAGAATCTCACCTAGTAACAGCACACTACCCCCTGTCACAGCCCTTCACCACCCCTGGATCGCCAATCACCACCCATAGAAGTGTTGTCACCACCCACAGAGCCTCCGACCACTGCTCAAAGAAGTGCCTGTCCGAGCCCATAGAAGCACCCATTTCTGCTCACAGAAGCATCCATCACTATCCAAAGAGCTGCCAGTCAGCACCCACAGAAGTTCCCGCAAACTACACTAAGTCCAAAGGAATCAGGGGCATGTCGTTTTCAGAAATGATGTGCACTGCACATTAGAGGATGTGGCCCTCTGGACTTACAGGATGCTAGGGAGCTATATGGTGATGTCACAGGTATTTGTAAAAGATGTTTATGGTAAATGAGGCAAATATTATAAAAATGAATAGAGCTGGTGTAGTAGTTGTGGTGAAAGCTAAAATAGTTTGAGGAGGTGAGGTGAGTTAATCCTAGGGTTGAGCTTTAAAGCTGAACTCCAAGGTTAAAAAAATACCCTTGCAGTGGGCCTGTAAAGTCTGGAGGTAGAGGAATAAACTGTAATACTTTCCTTATTCCTTGCTTCAGAAGACTTCTGGCACTCACCTCTTCTCTCTGATGTGAAGGGCTGTGGCCAGATCCTCGCCAACCAAACATACAGATCAGGTCTATTGGAATGTCAGAGTGATCACTGGCAAGAAAGCCTGAAAAGGAGGCTTTGGGGGACTGGTTGCACAGCATGGAGGAAGGCTATTAGAGACAGGAATTAAGTAAGTATTAAAGCTAATAGCTCTGCCTCTAGACTTATTAAGTGAGTTAATGAGCATTTAACCCTTGCAAGGAGATGGTCTCAGTGTAAGGTTATTTTTTCTGGTGCCAGTGCCTGGAGTGGGGCTTAAAAGAGAAGTATGGCTAAAGCTTTTTGGCCATATTCTCTTCTGAGTCACATGAGTGATTTACCTTTGCTAAAGCCTGTTGATGACAGACATCATGGAGACATGTATAGGTTCAGGCTCTCAGCATGCAACTGAGAGCCTGAGCAAACCTGGTGCTACAGGTGAGTTCTGGGGAGCAGAGCAGATAGCAGTGACTGGCAGTCCCTGCACTCAGCTCTGAGCAAAATGAGAACTGAGAGATCGGATGTCTTGAGACTGTTCAGTTCTCGGGTTTAGAACTGGTGGGGGTCAGCTGCAGCATCACACCGATGCTGCAACATGGAGGTGATTATGTTTGTTTGTATTTTCTGTTCCCTTAGTTCTCCTTTAAAGATAGATAATGATATAGTCCTGGTTACCTATGGCCAGTTTCTCTGGAGTATATTACACAGATATCACATTATGTAACACCCAAGTTTTATCTCAGTAACAAAACATCTTGACCTGTAGTGACCCCAATTAGTATCTTTACTGAAATTCCAGGAAATTACTTTTTTTTCTTTATCTGGACCTAATGTCCTAAAACAAGAACAATGTTATTGTAAAGGATAAAGTAGAAGAAAATAAGTGAGTGTGAAATTGAACAATTACTTTGTAACAGCTTGTTCATCCTAAAGCTTTTGTTGTCACAGTGTTACTGGTATCACTGAATACACAGACATTAATTAAACTTTTTAGGATTCAGGATGATAAAGTCTAACTATTGAATTAGAATTATACAATACATTTTATATATATATATATATATATATATATATATATATATATATACATATATACATAATATATATATATATATATATATATATATATATATATATATATATATACATATACATATAGTCAAAAGTGAGTACACCCCTCACATTTCTGTAAATGTGTTATATCTTTTCATGTGACAACACTGAAGAAATTACACTTTGCTACAATGTAAAGCAGTGAGTGTACAGCTAGCATAACAGTGTAAATGTGCTGCCCCCTCAAAATAACTCAACACGCAGCCATTGATGACTAAACCTCTGGCAACAAGTATGTGAGTACACCCCTAAGTGAAAATGTCCAAATTGGGCCCAAAGTGCCAATATTTTGTGTGGCCTCCATTATTTTCCAGCACTGCCTTAACCCTCTTGGGCATTGAAT
>BLSH010311998.1:176647-188426 GCA_018402905.1 Glandirana rugosa
TTTACACTCCCCACATGAGTGAAAACTGATATACAATATATACATATATACATATAGTCAAAAGTGAGTACACCCCTCACATTTCTGTAAATGTGTTATTATATCTTTTTTTTTTTTTTCCAATAAGAGTTTTATTAGAAATACTGGGTTACAAAGGTGGTACAGAGTTATGAAATATCGCCGGTAGGTAGCGTCTTACATCGGGACCTTATATCTTAGGATCCAACAATAACTGAAGATAATGATACAGTAGGTAAATAGGATCAAACAAGATTTTAGGAGAGAGAAACGGTATACTTATGGTCGACTAACAAGATAACAAATATATCACTTATTACCTGAACGTCTCGCAGCCGCCTGAACTCACATCCTCAGAATGTGAGTCGTCCGAATAGATCAGATTAAGTTCATGTATATTAAAGGAGTTAGAGTTAGTCTCTTGTTAGATGTTTAATTGGGGTGCTAAGATGTAGGAGTGAACTGAGCCTGTAATGTCATCTAACTCTTTTCCCTTAGCGAGAAAAGCTTACTTTAGGGTGATATTATATCTTTTCATGTGACAACACTGAAGAAATTACACTTTGCTACAATGTAAAGCAGTGAGTGTACAGCTAGCATAACAGTGTAAATGTGCTGCCCCCTCAAAATAACTCAACACGCAGCCATTGATGACTAAACCTCTGGCAACAAGTATGTGAGTACACCCCTAAGTGAAAATGTCCAAATTGGGCCCAAAGTGCCAATATTTTGTGTGGCCTCCATTATTTTCCAGCACTGCCTTAACCCTCTTGGGCATTGAATTCACCAGAGCTTCACAGGTTGCCACTGGAGTCCTCTTCCACTCCTCCACGATGACAACACGGAGCTGGTAGATGTTAGAGACATTGCGCTCCTCCCCCTTCCTTTGGAGGATGTCCCACATATGCTAAAGAGGGTTTAGGTCTGGAGACATGCTTGATCAGTCCATCCCCTTTACCCTTCTTTAGCAAGGCAGTGGTTATCTTGGGGGTGTGTTTGGAGTCATTATCATGCTGGAATACTGCCCTGCGGCCCAGTCTCTGAAGGGAGGGAATCATGCTTGTCTTCAGTAGGTCACAGTGCATGTTAGAATTCATGATTTTCTCAATGAACTATAGCTCCCCAGTGGCGACAGAACTCATGCAACCCCAGACCATGACACTCCCACCACCATGCTTGACTGTAGGCAAGACACACTTGTCTTTGTACTCCTCACCTTGTTGCCGCCACACATGCTTGACACCATCTGAACCAAATAAGTTTTTATCTTGGTTTCATCAGACCACAAGACATGGTTCCAGTAATCCATGTCCTTAGTCTGCTTGTCTTCAGCAAACTGTTTGCGGGCTTTCTTGTCCATCATCTTTTATCCCTTCTGGGATGACAGCCATGCAGACTGATTTGATGCAGTGTGCAGCGTATGGTCTGAGAACTGACAGGCTAACCCCCCCACCCCTTCAATCTCTGCGGCAATGTTGGCAGCACTCATACGTCTATTTCCCAAAGACAACCTCTGGATATGATGCTGAGCATGTGCACTCAATTTCTTTGATCAATTTCTTTGGTCGACCATGGCGAGGCCTGTTCTTAGTGGAATCTGTCCTGTTAAACTGCTGTGTGGTCTTGGCCACCTTGCTGCAGCTCAGTTTCAGGGTCTTGGCAATCTTCTTATAGCCTAGGCCATCTTTATGTAGAGCAACAACTATTTATTTCAGATCCTCAGAGAGTTCTTTGCCATGAGGTGCCATGTTGAACTTCCAGTGACCAGTATGAGAGAGTGAGAGCGATAACACCAAATTTAACACCTGCTCCCCATTCACAACTGAGACCTTGTAACACTAACAAGTCACATGACACCGGGGAGGGAAAATGGCTAATTGGTCCCAATTCGGACATTTTCACTTAGGGGTGTACTCACTTTTGTTGCCAGCGGTTTAGACATTAATGGCTGTGTGTTGAGTTATTTTAAAGGGACAGCAAATTTGCACTGTTATACAAGCTTTATACTCACTACTTTACATTGTAGCAAAGTTTCATTTCTTCAGTGTTGTCACATGAAAAGATACAATAAATTATTTACAAAAATGTGAGGGGTATACTCACATTTGTGAAATACTGTATAACTTCCTGATGATCTATCACACAAAGGCCCTGGAGCATCAGGACAGTGGAATTAGCCACAAAATGACCCCACTTTGGAAAGCAAACACCCTAATATATATTTTACGAGGCATAAAATATGTTAGTTTGTCATTTTTTTCCAAATGTTTTTGGAATACCTGGAAAGAAAATGAAAACTTAGCATGTACACAGCAAAAATTACACCCCAAAAAACATTTTGCTACTCCTCCTGAGTATTGCAATACCACATGTGTGAGACTTTTACACAGCCTAGCCACATAGAGAGGCCCAACATTCAGGGAGCACCGTCAGTCATTTTAGGAGCATAAATTACTCATTTAGTTTCTGGACAACCTATCACACCTTTGAAAGTCCTGGAGCACCAGGACAATAGAAACACTCACAAAATGACCTAATTTTGAATAGAAAACACCCCAACGTATATTCTATGAGACATGGGCTGGTGACAGGCACTCGGGTACTCTGATGGGCTGGTGACAGCTACTCTGATGAGCTGATGATAGGTACTCTGATGGGCTGGTGACAGGTATTCTGGGGCTGGTGACTGGTACTCTGATGCTAGTGACAGGTACTCTGGGGCTGATTACAGGTACTCTGGGGCTGGTGATAGGTACACTGATGCTGGTGACAGATACTCTGAAGCTCATGACAGGTACTCTGAAGCTGGTGACAGGTACTCTGGGGCTGTGACAGGTACTCTGATCAGCTGTGAATGGTCCTCTGCTTTGCTGGTGACAGGTCCTTTTCATTTGGGGAGAGAGATTGGGCACATCACTATACTTTTTCTTCCATGTCTCTTCCTCACACACTGAGGAAAATAACCCAGAAACAGCACTACAGCCATTTGTTGACATTTGTGACTGGCTGTGATTGGACACATTCGTTCATGTGATAAAGAGCCAATTTCATTGGCTCTTTACCCTGATTGGGAAAAGGCTGTGTCCAAGGAACACGCCTCATCCCTGATTGCCACACTACATGGCCCCGGGGGGCGCGCATAAGCGGTGAGAACTAGCACAACACGTGTGACCGGCTCTGTATTGGCTCTTTACTCTCATCGGGGATGGGTTGTGTCCTGGAAGGCTTCCATTAGGTTAGGTAGTGATATATGGGTTGTTGTATGTAGAAGAGTACATCATCTGCGTAAGCAGCGTGTTTATGTATTGTTGTACCTACTGTAATTCCATGAATGCTAGTGTTATTTCCAAACTGGGCAAGAAATGGTTCTAAAGAGATGGCAAAAAGCAGGGGCGATAGAGGGAACCCCTGCCTTGTGCCGTTTCCCAATGTGAAAAGGTGGGCTAAGAATGCCATTAATTCTCACTTGTGCTGTAGGGCGGGAATACATAGAGAATATTCTATCGATCATCTTGGGGCCTAGCCCAAAATGAACTAATGTCAGCCGGAGATAGTCCCAGTCCACCCTATCGAATGCTTCTTTGGCGTCTGTTGAGAGGAGAAGGGTGGGCTAGGAGTTGCTCCGGACGTAGTGTATCAGCGAGATTGTGCGTAGAGAGTTGTCTCTGGCTTCTCTAGTGGGGATGAAGCCGGTTTGGTAGGTAACTTCCACAACAGGTGGGGTCCTTGTTAGGTTTGGGGATGACGGTTAAATGTGCTGTAAGTGATTCCTGTCTAAACCTGGAAGCCTTATTAATGAAGTTAGCGTATGTAGTTAATTTGGGTATTAGAATGTCACTAAAAGTCTTGTAATAGAGGGGTGTGAATCCATCTGGTCTGGGAGCCTTCCCTATTTTCATAGATGTTAGTGCTTTTAGGAGTTCTTCCTCTGAAAAGTCCTCCTCAAGAGCTTTAAGAGCTCTTTTGGGGAGTTTAGGCAGTGATGTATTTTGTAGGAAGGATTGAATTCATTTAAACTTATCTTCCAGGGAGGATAGGTGGTCGTTTTCCTTTACATTGTATAGTGCAGCGTAAAAGTTTTTGAAGGCGTCAGCTAACTGGTGTGAGTCATGTGCCATTTCTCCAGTGGGCAATTTTAGCTTGGGGATAAAAGTGTTCGCCATTCATAATATTGCTGTGCTACAAGGTGGAATTTCCTTTTTATTGTGGTGTTCATGAGGTCTCTAAGTTCCTCATGTTTAAGAGATAAAGCCTTGAGGTGTGTGGAGTGAAGTGATCATTTATGTTGCCTGTCTAGCTCCGCTATTTGGTTCAATAAGAGTTTAAGTTGAGCTTTGTGTTCTATTTTTTTCCTAGCTCCCAGTTCAATTAGTTTACCCCTTATGGTGGCTTTATGTGAGTCCCAGATTACAGAGGGTGGGGTTCCCTTTGTAGCATTTTCTCTAAAGTAGATAGAGAGAGAGGTAGCTAAGGTGTCCTTGTCAGTAGGATTGTGAAGCAAGGAATCATTCAGTTTCCAGTTATTACAGCGCCTAGGTAGGGAGCAGAGGGAGATAAATATTGACACTGGGGCATGGTCTGAAATAGTAGAAACTCCTATAGAGGCTGATCTCAGTAAGGGGATGTGGAAGTGGTCAATGAAAATGTTATCGATGCGAGAATATGGTATATGTGTTTTGGAGAAATAGTCCTTTTCCTTTGGGTGTAAAATGCGCCATGCATCTATTAATTGGTTTTCATGTAGTTTTTTTAATTTATTAATTTAGTTTTTTATAGGGTATAAAGGAATGTCCAGAGGAGGTGTTTAGTATGGGATCAAGGGGCATATTAATATCACCTGCTAGTATGGTAAGGCCTTCGGCAAAGTCAGATAGTTTAGCTAGGATGGACACCAGGTATGAGGGTTGGTTGGTGTTGGGTGAGTAAATGTTAGCTAATGTACAGTACATTGGGTGTTTCCAATAAACCCCTGTAGAAAGAGAAATCGCCCATGATCGTCTGCTTTCATTTTAGTGAGCCGAAAAGATATGTCCTTGCCAAACCCGATGGCGACCCCTTTAGCTTTGTTGGTGTGTGATAAACCATAGAACCACACCTGGTGCGAGAAGAGTTTAACATTGGTGGTGTGTGTCAAATGTGTTTCTTGTAAAAAAGCAATTGAACAAGAAACTCGTTTTAATTCTTTCATTACCTGATGACGTTTCATAGGTGTGTTAAGACCCCTCACATTATATGATGTCACTTTGAGGTCCGCCATCGGGATGGTGCAGCGCATCTCCTCGGCTTATAAATGTCGACCGCGCTCCCTGGGACAATAGGGAGAAAGGAAACAGAATAGAGAGTATATAGAGAAAAGAGATAAAAGGGTAAGACTAAAAGGAAAAACCAGTATAACCAATAGAACAAGTAATATTCGAACAAGTAGGACTGTGCTGAGTCACGCAGATATCTGCCGTGTTCCCACAGGGAGTGGTCAGCCTGGATCCCACTAGCATCAACCTTAAAGATCATCATCACCCAGGAGAACAAAACGTGTAAGGGTGACATGAAGCCTATACGGTCCGTAACTGCGTGGCCCAGTGTCCAAAAAAAGGTATATTTAAACAAAACTGTAACCTCTACCCATGTTAAACAGTATTATAAGAGTAGAAGGGGGGGGGGAGTGGTAATACCCCAGTGAGAGAGAGTTGTGGGTAGCTTATCACATTATTGGTGGTAGGTCTCTGACGTCAGTCAAAAATTGGAATAATCTTACGTTTCCAGGAATCTCTTATTGCCCCTTGTGTAAAGGAGAAAAGAAAAAAAGGGGAAAGCCTGAGTCCCTATCACAATGACTTGTTAAGGGTGCGGAATAAGCTCATCCAGCTTTTTTTGAGGAACCCGAGGTGCTAGGGCGTTTTCTTTTGGTTGGTGTCTTCCACCAGTATGTAATCTTGCCATCCTGGGATCTCTATGGGCTCCATGTTGAGATCTTGAAAGAACTTGGGGAGATCTTCTGGGAAGTGTAGTGTAGATGAACAACCGTTCTTGGTGGGCGTTAGACATGCAGAAAATCCCCATCTGTAAGTCGCCCCGTCAGCTCTCAATTGGTCAAGCAGAGGTCTGAGTGCCCTGCGACGTTCCAGGGTTTCTTTGGACAAATCCAGAAAGATAGAGATCTTAGCTCCGTCAAAGTCTATGTCTGGGATATCATGTAGCTTCAGCATAATGTCATTTTTTTTCAGAGAAATAGTGTAAATGACATATAACGTCTCTGGGCAACTCAGAATTAAGGTTGCGAGGGTGAAGTGCCCTGTGCACTCGATCGAAGCTTAGGGGTTCAGTGGTGGATTTTCCCAGGATCGTGTTGCATATGCTGTGAATGGTGTGTTCTAGGTCTGCATCTTTTGCTGCTTCTGGGAGGCCGCAAAATCGCAGATTATTCCTGCGATTTCTATTTTCCAGGTCCTCTAATTTATATAATGAGGCCCTGTGTGCATGAGCCAGTCTTGTAATGACCGTCTGCAGCTCCTTAATCGCATCGTCCTGTGAGGCCTGGTGTTTTTCAGTCTCCTCAACTCTGGATAGTATGTGTGCCATGTCAGTTCTCACAGCCGAGATCTCCTTTTTAATGGATTTCTCAAGGCTATGGAACATACCCGCCAGCTCCTTTTTAATATTCCCCATCAGGGAGGACATCTCTGAGCCCGTGAGGGAGGTGGGGGAGGCAAGATCCTCCATGAGCTCTGACCCTATAGAGGAGGTTGGCGAGCCGCCCCGGGGTGAGATAGTGTGGGCGGATGGTGACCTACTTGAGAGCACGGCTTTGGCCCTGCCGCGCTGTGCTGGAGATCCGCTGTGTTCGGTGGCCAGAAACCGCTGTATGGAGCCGGAGGTGGCGAGCTGTGCTGCAGATCCCCTTCCTTGTTTCTTACGCGTGTTTGTGTGGGTCTTTGTGGGCTTATTCGGCATGGTTAGAGGGTGCTTGGGCCGTTGCTGTGTTGGACTTCGTGCTAGACACGTTCGCTCGGCGCCATGACGAGACCACGCCCCAGAACTAATGAAGTTAAATAGAATGGGACTAAATAGTCCACACAAATGTTTATCCCACCCACTCCCATAAATATGCCTGGGGCTTTATGGACAAAAACAGCAAAGAATATAACAGTAAAGTATATTCAAATGAGGGAAGTAATGGCGCTTAAATAAATGATATGTTGTGATTGCTGCCCCTTTGGATGGGGTAAAACAAACCCACTAGTACTATAAAGTGTCAAGTGCAAAGGTGAGGCACAAACAGTGCATTATTATTACGAAAGGATACCATATATTAACGCGTGTAACAATGATATACAGTATCTCACAAAAGTGAGTACACCCCTCACATTTTTGTAAATATTTTTATCATATCTTGTGACAACACTGAAGAAATTACACTTTTCTACAATGTAAGGTAGTGAGTGTACATCTTGTATAACAGTAAAAATTGGCTGTCCCCTCAAAATAACTCAACACACAGCTATTAATGTCTAAACTGCTGGCAACAAAAGTGAGTACACCCCTAAGTGAAAATGTCCAAATTGGGCATAATTAGCCATTTTTCCTCCCCAGCGTCATGTGACTCATTAGAGTTACAAGATCTCAGGTGTGAATGAGGAGCAGGTGTTAAATTTGTTGTCATCCATTTCACTCTCTCATACTGGTCACTGGAAGTTCATCATGGCACCTCATGGCAAAGAACTCTCTGAGGATCTGAAAAATGAATTGTTGCTCTACATAAAGATGGCCTAGGCTATAAGAATATTACCTAGACCCTGAAATGGAGCTGCAGCATGGTGGCTAAGACCATACAGCAGTTTAATGGGACAGATTCCACTCAGAACAGGCCTCGTCATGGTCGACCAAAGGGGTTGAGTGCACATGCTCAGCATCATAATAAGAGGTTTTCTTTGGGAAATAGACTTAGAAGAGCTGCCAGCATTGATGCAGAGGTTGAAGGAGTGGGGGGGGCACCTGTCCGCGCTCAGACCATATGCTGCCCACTGCGTCAAATTGGTCTGCATGGCTGTCGTCCCAGAAGGAAGCCTCTTCTAAAGATAATGCACTTGAAAGCCCACAAACAGTTTGCTGAAGACAAGCAGACTATGAACATGGATTATTAGAACCATGGCCTGTGGTCCGAGGAGACCAAGATAGTTCAGATGGTGTCAAGTGTGTGTGGTGGCAACCAGGTAAGGAGTACAAAGACAAGTGTGTCTTGCCTACAGTCAAGAATGGTGGTGGGACTGTCATGGTCTAGGGGTGCATAAGTGCTGCCGGCACTGGAAAGCTCCAGTTTATTGAGGGAACCATGAATGCCAATATGTACTGTGACATACTCAAGTAGAGCATGATCCCCTCACTTTGGAGACTGGAAGCAGGGCAGTATTCCAACATGATAACAACCCCAAACACACCTCCAAGATGACCACTGTCTTGCTAAAGAAGCTGAGGGTAAAGGTGATGGACTGGCCAAGCATCTCTCCAGACCTAAACCCTATTGAGCATTTTTGGGGCATCCTCAAACAAAAGGTGTAGGAGCACAAGGTGTCTAAGATGCACCAGCTCCGGGGTGTTGTCATGCAGGAGTGGAGGAGGACTCTAGTAGAAACCTGTGAAGCTCTGGTGAACTCCATGTCCAAGACGGTTAAGGCAGTGCTGGAAAATAATGGTGGTCACACAAAATATTGACACTTTGGGCCCAATTTGGACATTTTAATTTAGGGGTGTACTCACTTTTGTTGCCAGCGGTTTAGCCATTAATGGCTGTGTGTTGAGTTATTTTGAGGGGACATCAAATTTACACTATACAAATATACACTTATATAAACTGTACACTCACTACTTTACATTGTAGCAAAGTGTAATTTCTTTAGTGTTGTCACATGAAAAGATATAATAAAATATTTACAAAAATGTAAGGGGTGTACTCACTTTTGTGAGATACTGTAGATTGTCATATATATTGGCAATACAATACCACTACAAATACCTTAAAACAGTAATAAAAAAAGTTTCTTATATAAAGTGACATATAACAAATAGTATCTGCAAAAGAGGTGATGTAGGCGTTCAACCAATAATTAGCAAATAGTGATGTCATAAATTCATATTAGTCCATATATTAAATACAGTTCCAACACCAATAGTTGTCTGGAGTTTATGATTATCTTCCTTGAACCCGTGCTCAAAAAATAGGTGAAATGGCAACTCACTGGACCTATATGACCCGTTAGTTATGGGAGGTCACTATTGGTCCCAATATGATTACCAGTGCATCCAGTGATCAGTCCACTTGTTAATTCAGGATGATGCTGTGGGTTTAAACATGACTCCGCAGGAGGCATAAGGAATAAAAACTCATAGTGTAATATTTATTAAGATAAAAAAAAAGCAAATTAAGCGATGGTTACACTCACATTAACATGTGCTCAAATGGGCACCAGGGGTCAAAAGCCTGTGGCTATCGATTGCTCCTCTGACTGCAGCATGCGCACCTGGTCTCATTTGAAGTGGGGAGCCCGATATGGTGGTGTGGGACCAGGAACCGTTGACTCCTACGTATGTTTCCCTAGGAAATAGCTTCTTCAGGAAGTGATGTAAGTTCCAGACCGGATGTTATTTTTTTTAAGAGGAAATGGGTTTGTTAAGAGGCTACACCAAAATGGTGGAAAAACGGGGACAATTTTGGTCCGCTGCTGCAGTGCATTGGAGCAATCAATTCCCTTATTCCACAATTAGTGCTACAAACCTTCCTATCAATATGATCAAAAGCTTTATGAAAAAAAACATAAGTTTATTTATATCACACTTTATATCACAGTAAAGGCAGTACAAAGACAACCCTAAAGTGCCATATATATAAGCCACCAGGATTTGGGTAAACCAAAGAAAATCATGCTCAGAGATGTAATATAAATGTAAAATATACTTTATTGATACATTTACACATATATAAAATACCCATGTGAATCATGGATAAAGACAGGATCCCTCCACCACATGAAAGACAATGTTGTCATATAAAATTTCTAAACACAGAAATCCGTACGCCATCCAACTCACTCCCACCTTACCATACAAAAAATACTATGGGGAAATCCAAAAATGGAAAATATCTGAGGTATGTATGGAGTTATGGGACAGAATCACAACTAAGTTGTGTAGAGCGGGGTAGAACAGGCAGGTAGGCTAGGAAGGCACACAGCAGCTGAATGGTCATCGGTCTCTAGGCATCCAGTAAAAAAGGATTGTATATCTCTTTCTCTCAAAATCTGAAAAAGCACAGGAGACAATTAGAGCAAGTCCTTTATGAAAAAAGAAAAAAAGCAATATGTGTACCCCGTTGTAATCCATCATCAATCACGGCAAGCGATGGACCCGAAAAAAAAAAAGCCGCAACAGCTCCTCCTCAATGGGAGTGCTCCTGATGTCTGCTCGCTGTTTGTTGTAGCAGTTTATTTATATGGCAGGGCGGGGCCGCCCGGTGACATAAGCATGTGACCCGCCCTCTCTGACATCACATGGCGCTTAGGTCACCGGGTGGCCCCGCCCTGCCATTTAAATAAATGGTCACAACAAACAGCGAGCAGACGGCGAGAGCCCTCCCAACGGGGAGGAGCTGTGCACACTGTCTGCTGCACAATACATTATGGGGCGCTCTGCAGTGGCAAAGTTGCCTAATAATGTTCTAGGTTGTTTGGGGGGGCCAAACAAATGGTCGAACATCCCGTTTGTTTGGCTATCCACCAAACATCCAAACATAAAAAGTTCGGCCCGAACTAATGCTCGTTCTCCCATCCCTAGTGCTAAGCATGACGTTGACGTGTTTCGCTGGGTAGACCAACTTTGTTAGGACTAGCGCCATCTAGTGGTCAGATGTTTAAATACATTTCATTCATAACCATGAGAAAATGGGACAGGGGCGCTCTACCAGTCATGCACATGCACACATACATATCTGTAGGACTCTGTAGCTCTGTAGAACTCCCTAAATTTGCCATTCACATTAATTAAAATGTATAAGGCCATAGAATCTCTACCTAATAATAAATATCCAGGCCCAGATGGGTTTGCAGGAGAATATTACAAACGTTTTAAATTGATTCTTGGGTCTTATCTAGAAACGATTTTAACACAGCTGCAGCATCTTCATTCTTTCCCCAAGAAATGCATAAAGTGTTAATCATCACATTGTCAAAGCAAGAGAAGGATTACAATATGCCCCAAAATTGTCATTCTGTTTGGCAGACCTATTAGATCTTCCTATTTGAATCCATCTAGATCGATCTGTCACAGTGGCGGCTGGTGAAGTTTTTGGATAGGGGGGCGCCAGGCCCCGCCCTTCCCTTTGACCCCTCCTATTTTAATAAGCCCCGCCCCTTATAGAATCCACCCACTCCATCCCCTGTATTACACATATTGTGTCAGGGGTATACAGCTCAGCATCACAGGACACAGTATACAGCTCAGCATCACAGGACACAGTATACAGCCCCAGCATCACAGGACACAGTACACAGCTCAGCATCACAGGACACAGTATACAGCCCCAGCATCACAGGACACAGTATACAGCTCAGCATCACAGGACACAGTATATAGCTCAGCATCACAGGACACAGTATACAGCTCAGCATCACAGGACACAGTATACAGCTCAGCATCACAGGACACGGTATACAGCTCAGCATCTATGACACAGGACACTACGACTCGACATATGGCACAGGACACTACGACT
>BLSH010312008.1:14733-29947 GCA_018402905.1 Glandirana rugosa
TCCTCAGAGAGTTCTTTGCCATGAGGTGCCATGTTGAACTTCCAGTGACCAGTATGAGAGTGAGAGCGATAACACCAAATTTAACACACCTGCTCCCCATTCAGACCTGAGTCCTTGTAACAATGAGTCACATGACACCAGAGAGGGAAAATGGCTAATTGGGCACAATTTGGACATTTTCACTTAGGGGTGTACTCACTTTTGTTGCCAGCGGTTTAGACATTAATGGCTGTGTGTTGAGTTATTTTAAGGGGACAGCAAATTTACACTGTTATACAAGCTGTACAATCCCTACTTTACATTGTAGCAAAGTGTCATTTCTTCAGTGTTGTCACATGAAAATATTTACAAAAATGTGAGGGGTGTATTCATTTTTGTGAGATACTATATATATATATATATATATATATATGGACAAAAATACACTTTAATGAATTAAAAAAACCCTAAACAGTAAAGTTAGCCCAATTTTTTGTATAATGTGAAAGATGATGTTACTCCGAGAATCGTGATTCTCGTTTTAGCCAGAATCGTGCTTCCCTATTGGATGCTGTGAGGAGGGGAAATGAGGCAGCTGGATATGCATTAGAAGAGTCTATGTCCTCTGATAAAGCCTTGTGTACCATCAACAATTGCCACTCTTTATGTGCAGCAAGGCTCCAGTATTTCATGGTGAGCAGAAACCCACCAGAACAATAAAAAGTCACCGTGGGGGACACACATGTAGGCAGGAAGTGGCTGCAAAGAGGCAGCAAAAGATCGGCAGCACTGGAATACTTCTTTTAACCTTTTTTTAAATTTTATTTAACCACTTGCCGACCGCCCGCCGCAGCGTGACGGCGGCAAAGTGGCTTGTTATCGCGAACCGCCATCACAGGACGGCGGCCGCGATAATTAGCATTGTGAGCGCGCGCCACAGGAGGAGCGCTCACTGGGAGCGGGTAGGGCGGACTCGATCGCTGCCGGCTACCCGCGATGGCTCCCCCGCACTGAAAGAACGGAGGTCCGTGTATGTAAACACGGATCTCCGTTTTGTTGAAGGGGGAAGGGCGATGATCACAGCCTTCCTGTATATGGAAGCTGTGATCATCCCCTTTCCCCAGCCAGGACAGCCCACACACAGTTAGAACACGGCCAGGGAACACAGTTAACCCTTAGAGCGCCCCCTGCAGGTTAACCCCTTCACTGCCAATGGCATTTACACAGTAATCAGTGCATTTTTATAGCACTGATCGCTGTATAAATGCCAATGGTCCCAAAAAAGTGTCAAAATGGTCCGACATGTTCGCTGCAATATCGCAGTACCGCTAAAAATCGCAGACTGCCGCCATTACTAGTAAAAAATTTTAAAAAAATAAAAACCCCAGAAATGAATTCTCATCATCCGTAAATGCGGCAACTTTTGCGCAAACCAATCAATAAACATCGATTGCGATTTTTTTTTTACCAAAAATATGAGGAAGAATATAATTCGGCCAAAACTGATGGAAAAAATGTTTTTTTATATATTTTTTTTTGGATTTGTATTTTATCAAAAAGTACTAAATTTGGGTTTTTTTGCAAAATTGTCGCTCTTCTTTTGTTTATAGCGGCGATCAGAAACGACGCAGAGGGGATCAAATACCACCAAAAGAAAGCTCTATTTGTGGGAAAAAAAGGACGCAAATTTCATTTGGGTACAACGTCGCACGACCGCGCAAATGTCAGTTAAAGCGACGCAGCGCCGAATCGCAAAAAGTGCTCTGGTCCTAAAGTGGGAAATCCTTCCGGGGCTGAAGTGGTTAAAGTGTCACTAAGGCTTCATTTAGATGTGCAGTTGGGTGGTAAAAATGTGCAGTAGAGACGTGTTTTTGCCACCCTTAAGCTCCATTAGGCAGCAGATGAGGGCGTTTTACATGCCGCAGTGACGATGCATTCGGCATAATAAGGAGTTCCCCCCATAACAGGTTTTTAGTGTCACTCTTTCTGGCCGGCCTATAACCCTGATGTAACATTGGAGTTATTGATTGGCTGCTCTGCTGTGAGTAAGTTAGGGTTAGAGGGGCTCAAATTACTTGCCTTACCCCGGGGGGTGCTGACAACCCCTCGCTACCCTATAAAAAAACTGGCTCCTAACTTTTTAACTGGCTCCTAGATTCAAAGCAAATTTGTCAAGCCCTGGCCTAGGCTCATATGTCGCTCTGCTGCAGGCAGGAAGAACCTTTTTCCTCAGTCTCTTCTCCCCCATTAATCAAACTGTTTATTGTAACTTTGCCTAGGGCTAGGCTGCCAAACCAGCTGCTGGCGAGATCTGTGAAGATTACCACACTGGATAAAATTCTATTCAAAGTCCTGTCATTATTCAGTCCTTATACATGGTATCCTATTGCAAGCCCTGATGAAGGTGGTATATTTGGACCCCCAAAATGCGTTGGATACTCCTTTTACTATCCCTTTGACCTTTCCTTGAGCAAAGTTGTATCTGGACTATTGAACAGTGGTGTGGTTCTTTTTGTTGATTTGTACTGCAAAACAAGCAAAACTATGGAGATGTGCCAGAGTTTCTAGTAACCGGATCTCTGGCACCAACATTGCAATACTGTTGGAGAGCAACACCAGTTGGACAACCTAGTGGGTTGAGTGCCATCTTTCCACTTTCTGAAGTAGGCTGACGTGATGTCAGGCTGCTGCAGGCAGGAGGAAGCATTTCCTCACCCCAGCCCCCTGCCTCACCCACCTACCAGTGATCAGACTGTACATTGTAACTTTGTAGCAAGCCACAACATATTAGGATTTAGTAGGGGCTGATTTGTGTCTGGCTTTTTTGAACGCTACCAGGTACCTGGAGCTACATGATTGTATTAATTCAGAGCTGGCGACTCTACCATAACCAGTCACAGGACCCAGTGTTGGGACAAGGGGTGGGCAGGAGGGACAGGGGTCCTGGACGAATTTGTTTATTGCAGTGACGTGTGTGCCCTAACATTAACCCTAAGGGAAGGTGGGGGGGCACAGTTTTGTATCTTTTCCCTGGGCAAGGCCGCTGTTAAGGCAGTACAACCAGACCTCCTGTAATGGGCTCGGGCCCCATCAGTTCAAAAGGGGGGCCCAGGAACCTGATAAACAGGAGGGCTGAACTGTCTTATTGCAGACACCAGTCCTCTTTTACCTTCCCCTGCAACGTTGCCAGCTTCTCCCTCCGGCTGCACTGCAGGGGGAGTGTTTCTAGCACTTGCACCCTTTCCATCTGCTGTCTGGGCCCCCCTGTGTGCCCCATTCCCCAGTAGCACGTCTGGCTTCTTTCCTCTGCTACAGGAAACTGCTGCAGGCATACAGGGGGAATTTATTGGCCCCTTCCTTCCCTGAATGAACACAGTGAGTGATCGGTACCTGTGTCCTTTCGTCACTGAGGAATTGTAGACTATGTTTACTATGCATCAGCTTGTGAGTGAGTGTGAATGAGCAAGAAGCTTCAGAGCGCTTCCAATTCATTCCTCTCTGCAACTGAGGTTGCAAAGAAAGGGACTGCTATGTCCTCATTCCCCTCCAGCCGTGGGGGCCCTGTCAGGTAGGCTGTATGGGGCCCTGTGATTTCTAACAGCAGCCCTGGCCCTGGGCACTGGATGACCTTGTCCCGGCACTGACACAACCAGATTCTCCACCAGAGCAAACCCGGATAGATCCGGTTACCGATAATTACCAGGCCTCGGCGCGTTTAACCCAGCAATTTTTTATTAATCTCTCTTTTGGCATAGGAATTATTGATGCTAAAAGAAACGTGTCCTATTAAGCAGGGGGTTAAATCGAAGGCTAATTTTCCCCGCTATTAAAATATCATTTGCAAAGTGATTTCTTCATTAGACAAGGACCTACTAAATGGGATAAAGATGGAGTTAGCTGGCACCGAAGTGCGTGCCAATCATTAGAATGCCATTATGCTCCTCACAGGGAAGGAATAATCAATTTTCATTTTAATTACTGTATGAAGCGACAGTACATCGATTGCACGGTGTCAGGTGGAGATTCGGTCATTGTTGTCAGTTGTGGATTGGCACATACTCGTCATGGGCCATAGGGTGAGATTATTTGTGGTGTGTCATAGTTGGCTTTATCGTGATCTCCATGAAGAACATTCAGAGCAGCCCGGTTCTCCGGCACATGGAATGCAACCTTGAGGGTCTAGGTGCCAACACCCTTCCTCTACAGCCGGGGTCTCCAAACTTTCTAAACAAAGGGCCAGTTTGCTGTCCTTCAGGCTTTAGGGCGGCCGGACCATGGCCAGTGGGAGTAGAAAATGCCCCATCATCAGTGCCCCAGCATTGGTATCTGTGTGAGGAATAGTGCACCATCATTGGTATCAGTGGGAGGAATAGCGCCTCATCATTGGTGTCAGTAGGAACAATAGTGCCCCATCATTGGTGTCAGTGGGAGGAATAGTGCCCCATGATTGGTATCAGTGGGAGGAATAGTGCCACATCATTGGTGTCAGTGGGAACAATAGTGCCCCATCGTTGGTGTCATTGGGAGGAATAGTGTCCCATCATTGGTGTCAGTGGGAACAATAGTGCCCCATCATTGGTGTCAGTGGGAGGAATAGTGCCCCATCATTGGCATCGGTGGGAGGAATAGTGCCCGATCATTGGTATCAGTAGGAGGAATGGTGCCCCACCGTTGGTATCAGGGCTATCAAGAGAAAAATGAATGGACCTAAAGCAAATAGAAGCAAAGGAAGAGTAATGATATTGTAGTGCAAAAAATTGCAGAAATGTTACCGCAATTTCTTTTCTATGCAAAATAAAAAGCCCTGATGAAGGGGGCAGTTTTTGGCCCTGGAAATGCGTTGGCTTCACCTACAGATTTTGTTGAAATTATTTTAATGGAATCAAAGGATCAGTTGGGTGATAGTTCGGAAAATCCTGGAGATGTCCATTACAGGCAAGGTACAGCAGTACACCCATCTCTGGAACAGCAGGGGAGCAGAGCTCTAAGCAGCATGCTGCATGGACTGGAAGTGACTCAGTGTCCTGGGATCGGGACAGCCAATAGGAACCCAGGGAAGTGCGGGCTGACTTTGCACTACCAGAGATGGCTAGTGGCAGCAGAGCACAGGGCTAGGACAGGCTGTAATAGAACGCATTAGTCAGTATAGTAGCTCAAAACAGCAACTACACTGAAGGATATCTCACTATCCCACCCTCTCCTCTGCTGTCATGTGCAGAGCAGGGAGGGTTTTGCGTGCCACCAGCAGAGCAAGGGGCCAGCGCCGGAGGTTCCAACTGAGAAAACATTGCCTATGCACATCCCTTGCTCCATCCTTGTGCACTGTTGTCAAGCACTGAAGAAATGACACTTTGCTACAATGTAAAGTAGTGAGTGTACAGCTTGTATAACAGTGTAAATTTGCTGTCCCCTCAAAATAACTCAACACACAGCCATTAATGTCTAAACCGCTGGCAACAAAAGTGAGTACACTCCTCACTTGAAGTGAAAATGTCCAAATTGGGCCCAAATTGTCAATATTTTGTGTGGCCAGCATTATTTTCCATCAGTGCCTTAACCCTCTTGGGCATGGAGTTCACCAGAGCTTCACAGGTTGCCACCGGAGTCCTCTTCCTCTCCTCCATGACGACATCACAGAGCTGGTGGATGTTAGAGACCTTGCGCTCCTCCACATTCCATTTGAGGATGACCTACAGATGCTCAATAGGGTTTAGGTCTGGAGACATGCTTGGCCAGCCCATTACCCTCAGCTTCTATAGCAAGGCAGTGGTCGTCTTGGAGGTGTGTTTGGGGTCGTTATCATGTTGGATTACTGCCCTGCGGCCCAGTCTTCGAAGAGAGGGGATCATGCTCTGCTTCAGTATGTCACAGTACAGGTTGGCATTCATGGTTCCCTCAGTGAACTGTAGCTCCCCAGTGCCGGCAGCACTCATGCAGCCCCAGACCAAAACCCTCCCACCACCATGCTTGACTGTAGGCAAGACACACTTGTCTTTGTTACTCCTCACCTGGTTGCCGCCACACTTGCTTGACACCATCTGAAACAAATAAGTTTATCTTGGTCTCATCAAACCACAGGACATGGTTCCAGTAATCCATGTCCTTATTCTGCTTGTCTTCAGAAAACTGTTTGTGGGCTTTCTTGTGCATCATCTTTAGAAGAGGCTTCCTTCTGGGACGACAGCCATGCAGACCAATTTGATGCAGTGTGCAGCGTATGGTCTGAGCACTGACAGGCTGACCCCCCCACCCCTTGAAACTCTGCAGCAATGCTGACAGCACTCATACATCTATTTCCCAAAGACAACCTCTGGATATGATGCTGAGCACGTGCACTCAACTTCTTTGGTCGAACCATGGTGAGGCGCTGTTCTGAGTGGAACCTGTCCTGTTAAAACACTTTATGGTCTTGGCCACTGGGCTGCAGCTCAGTTTCAGGGTATTGGCAATCTTCTTATAGCCTAGACCATCTTTATGTAGAGCAACAATTCTTTTTTACAGATCCTCCGAGAGTTCTTTGCCATGAGGTGCCATGTTGAACTTCCAGTGACCAGCATGAGAGCGCGAGAGCGATAACACCAAATTTAACACACCTGCTCCCCATTCACACCTGAGACCTTGTAACACTAATGAGTCACATGACACCAGGGAGGGAAAATGGCTAATTGGGCCCAATGTGGACATTTTCACTTAGGGGTGTACTCACTTTTGTTGCCAGCAGTTTAGGCATTAATGGCTGTGTTGAGTTATTTTGAGGGTACAGCAAAGTTACACTGTTATACAAGCTGTACACTCACTACTTTACATTGTAGCAAAGTGTCATTTCTTCAGTGTTGTCACATGAAAAGATAGAATAAAATATTTACAAAACTGTGAGGGGTGTACTCACTTTGGTGAGATACTGTATATAGGACAGAATGATGGTGCTGGAAACCCTGAGTTGTTGTCCACAAGTGATGTAGTGTTGGAAATTTGCAACGTTTTAATGTTGGGTAGGTAGCTGTCATGGTCAGATAGGCTTCCATAGCCACTTCCAGGTGGAAACGAAGAAGACACCGGAGCACCGCACCAGGAAGCTAAATGTCCAAAAACATTTACCCCACTGAAATCATTTTAACATTATATGTAGAAGTAAAGTGTTTTGGGGGCCCAGAGACATCCCCTTCATTGGGGCTTGTATTATGTGTAGAAGAGCAAATGAATGGACCTAAAGCGAATAGAAGCAAAGGATAGATAATGATTTTGTAGTGCAAAAATTTTCAGAAATTTTACAATTTCTTTTATATGTAAAATAAAAAGCTCAGAGGAAGGGGGCAATTTTGGGCCCCATAAATACATTGGCTGCACCTATCAATTTTGTTGAAATGATTTTAGTGGAATCAAAGGATCAGTACAGCCAAATGTAATAGTTCTAGGTGGAGTCTCATAGGCTCTATATCACTCACTGGACTCTTTGGTACTGTAGTAGGGTCATCTCCTTGCCATTACCAGCTCTGTTCCTGCCCCATAATCCAATCTTGGAGGCCTATGTGCAAGACAGGACAGACTAATAGAGCAAATGGGATGGCCGTACAGAATGGACTTTCCAGTCTGGTGTGTGGCCATCCAAGTTGCTCTGCAGTGTTTCCAGGTTGCAGCCGAGCTGGCACCGGTTTTGATCTGTACATTGGACACTGAATACCTACCTAGAGCTGAGTATCTATATATAGAACAGACTGGTGGTGCTGGAAACCCAGGGACATTCCCCACAAGTGATGTAGTGTTGGGAACTTTCAACGTTTTGACGTTGGGTAGGTAGCTGTCATGGTCAGATAGGCTTCCATAGCCACTTCCAGGTGGAAACAGAGGGAGAAAGAAGACACTGGAGCACCACACCAGGAAGCTAAATGTCCAAAAACCTTTATCCCACTGAAATTATTTTAATATTATATGTAGAAGCAAAGTGTTTCGGGGGCCCAGAGCCATCCGCTTCATTGGGGGTTATATTATGTGTAGAAGAGCAAATGAATGGCCCTAAAGCAAATAGGAGCAAAGGATGAATAATCATTTTGTAGTGCAAAAATTTGCAGAAATTTTACCACAATTACACAAAATAAAAGACCCTGGTGAATGGGGCAATTTTGGGCCCTGGAAATACATTGGATGGACTTACAGATTTTGTTGGAATGACGTTATGGGTTTTTGGATTTGTGAGAAGGCTGCCCAAGCTGGGCCTATGGAGGAAAATTTTTAAGAGGCGAAGGAAAGACAATTTTCATTATTTTAGTGCATTTTTTATTTATAGGGCTAAATCTCTGGGGAGAAAAAATATTTTTTTTGTAAATCTCTTGGAAGAAAAAAAATCAGGAATCATAGGATCAGTCCACCCCAATGTGATAGTTGTAGGTAGAGTCTCATAGGCTCTATGTCACTCGTTGGATTCTTTGGTGCTCTAGTGAGGTCATCTCCTTGTCAATACCAGGTCTGTTCCTGCCCACCTTGGAGTATCACTCTTCCAACTGTGGCTGTTATTTGCTGCTTCCATCTTGATAGATTTGTCATAAGGTTCAAAAAAGAGAAATTTGGATCTCTCATAATAGCTGTGGGTGGCTTAGTGGTTTGCCTTGGAGCAGTTGGGTCCTTGGTTTGAATCTCAGCCAGGACACTACCTGTATGGATTTTTCATGGGTTTCTTCCAGGTACTATGGTTTCCTCCAACATGCCAAGAACATGTTGGTGGGTTAATTGGCCCCCCGTCTAAATTGTCTAAACTGGTCTTAGTGCGTGTGTTCAAATTCAGATCAGCTGCAAGTTAAGCAATTCCGGTTCAAGTAAGCCTTTCGGTTCAGGAAAGACTTGGCAAACCCTTCCGGTTCAGGAAAGACTTGGCAAACCCTTCCGAAAACCCTTCCGGTTCAGGAAAGACTTGGCAAACCCTTCCGAAAACCCTTCCGGTTCAGGAAAGACTTGGCAAACCGTTCCGAAAACCCTTCCGGTTCAGGAACGACTTGGCAAACCCTTCCGAAAACCCTTCTGGTTCAGGAAAGACTTGGCAAACCCTTCCGAAAACCCTTCTGGTTCAGGACAGACTTGGCAACCTGCCACTGAAGCCCTTCTAATTGGAAAAGACACATAGATAGACATAAAGCACAATAAAGGTAGAAAGAGATGGAACCAAACTAAATTCTGGTCCCGCCCCCTGTATTACTGATTGCATGTCTGACACCTCCTGACCACATTTGTTGGTGGAGGTGATTGATCAAAAAAAAAATAACAATAAACAAATAATAATTCCTTGAAAATGCAAATAGTAATTATTATGCCAAATTCTCTCAAGCGGGGTCACCTGGAGCATTATGTTGCTCTTATATAAATTGATGAACGATTTTATCCTGGATGGAGTTCCCCTTTAAAAGGAAACCTACGCTAGCATCCCTGATCTGTATATTTAAAAACACTGGTTACCTGGTTGTCATCGCCGTGCTGACCCCCTGACTTCAATCATTTTAGCCACTGATCTGGAATAAGATTTTAGAGAATTTGAACAATATTGGATCAGGATTGTGAAAAGTCCATCTTATTATTTGTCTCTTAAACGTCTTAAGTGTTAACCCTCTAATCCCGGAAAAACAAATCTTTTTAATATTCTGAACATAAAAGGTGAAAAAAAAAAAAAAAAAAGTAAAATGACATAGAGAAGAAACATATTTTTTAATTGTATAAGTACCTAAAATAAATAAAATAAATTGTATATGTAAATACAACTATTTACTCGTCTTCAGGAAACTCTGAACACAAGCCTTTATTTATATATCTATTTATTTATCTGTCTATAAATTTGAAAACATTGTAAAGTTAAAAACTCTTGATGTAAAAAAAAATGTAGTCATCTTAAAAGAAAGTTTTTTTTTTTTTGTTTTTGTTTTAATTTCTATCTCTTCTGAATATGATTTTTTTGTAACCCCTGGAATATCTACTTTGGAATCTGTTAAATTGGGAACTGTAACCCCCCGGGAAGGAAGGTGGGGTGGTAGCAATGCCCCTTTATGTGCCTTTTTACATCTTTGAATGTTCACGACTGTTGTTTATGTTTGATTATGGTTTGTTTCCACTCATTAGGAATTGTAAGGCCTGCAACCTTTATATTTTGCCAAAAAAAAATCTTGGCACACAATTATTCATCATCATAAAAAATCATCATAAAAATGTGTGTGTATGTGTATATATTTATATTTATTTATTTATTTACTGTGTATGTTTATCGAGAAAAAAAATAAAATAGAAAAATTCTGTTATTTTTTGTTCACAATTTTCATTTATACAAGTAAAAAAAAAAAAGCACTCTTGGCATACAATTATTCGTTATCATAAAAAATATTCATAAAAATGTATGTGTGTGTGTATACGTGTGTATATATATATATATATTTACTGCATATTTTTAGCAATAAAAAAATAAAATTAGAAATTTCTTAATTTTTTTCAAATTTTTTTATTTATAAAAGTAGGCCTTATACACACGGACGTTTTTTACCACCGCGTTTTATAGCGCTTTTTGCAGCTCTCTATGTTATTCAATGGCCCCATAAAAACGCCAAAGTTTTTGAGCTGTAGATGGCACCTGTTGTTGTAAATCGTTATGGCATTTTTGACGCTGAGCCGGCAAAACGCTCATTAACGGCGTAGCACCGTTCCGGCGTTTTCAGGTTCAAAAATAGCAGAGGAATGTTTTTTTTTTTAAAACGCCTATTGACGCTGACACTCACTAACGCTCATTAACGCAGATGCAAAGCGGCGACGAAATCGCGTTTTTGACGCCGGTTTTTGCCTGACGTCGGTCCTGACATTTTGCTATTACGCCCGTGTGTATGAGGCCTAAGTATCCAACAAAGCAGTGCATGAGAAAACAGCAGCTATGTAGTTTATAATATATATTAAATACATTTCCTTTTCAAAATTAATAAGCATATTAATAATTAATATACGTTAATAATAATTCATTAATTTAAACGTAAAAAAGTCTAAAGGAAAAAAAATATTAATGTTAGGAAAACATATTTATATTATTATTTTTTTATTATTATTAATATAACATATTTATTTTTAATTTTAAGGAATGTAAAATTCATAAAAATCATGGTGTACACAATTAATTTAAGAAAATATCAACAAATATTTATTAATATTTTTTAAAAATCCCACTGCGGAAATATTTCTTTAAAAAAAATAATCTTGGCGTACTCGGGCAAACTGAGGACCTTCCTCCACGCTCAGCTCCTTTCTTCTCTTCGCCTGTCACCAGCTCGGCCGTGTGCACCCCCCCTCCTTTCCCCTGCTTCCTTTCTCTTGTCTTCATGGCGGCTCTCCAGCGCTGCTTAGAATGAGTTTTCCAGCGCCTCTGGAGTCTGCCTTCAGCTGCCATGGAAACCGGAGTGAGAAGGCCTGCAGGAAGAAAAAAAAAAAAAAAAAACTTTTATTTTGGGGAGGGCGAGGAGGATATGGCACCCCTGCTGCGAGGCGACTGACTTATTTATTTACCACACCAGTGGAAACGATTTCCCTGCTATTCGCCACCAGTGTAGTTATTTTATATTGATCTCGCTTTGTTGTTTTTTTTTCTTTTTTTTTTTTTTGTCAATCAGAATCTCTCCACGTTGGAAGTAACTGTGCCTGGCGAAGAGAAGAACACACAAATAAGGCCTACTGATCCAGGAGGTGTTTATGGTCTTTGCCAGCTGTCCACATTTTCAAGGGACTTGGCCTTGCGAGTTTTTCCTCCAGGGGTTTAAATGTTGATCAATTTACTATAAAACAGCCTTTTTTTTTTAACTCAGGCCAAAAGCTAAATACACAGATACACTATATTACCAAAAGTATTGGGACAGATGCCTTTACATGCACGTGAACTTTAGTGGCATCCAAGTCTTAGTCTGTAGGGTTCAATATTGAGTTGGCCCACCCTTTGCAGCTATAACAGCTTCAACTCCTCTGGGAAGGCTGTCCACAAGGTTTAGGATTGTCTATGGCAGGGGTAGGCAACCTGCGGCTCTCCAGCTGTTGTAGAACTACATTTCCCATGAGGCATTGCAAGGCTGCTGGATACAATTACTCCCAGATGCATGATGGGAAATGCAGGTTCCCTACCCCTGGTCTATGGGAATGTTTGACCATTCTTCCAGAAGTGCATTTGTGAGGTCAGGCATTGTTGGATGAGAAGGTCTGGTTCACGGTCTCTGCATGTTGAGGTCAGGACAGTCAAGTTCCTTCACCCCAAACTCCCTCATCCATGTCTTTATGGACCTTGCTTTGTGCAGTCATGTTGGAACAGGAAGGGGCCATCCCCAAACTGTTCCCACAAAGTTGGGAGCATGAAATTGTCCAAAATGTCTTGGTATGCCGATGCCTTAAGAGTTCCCTTCACTGGAACTAAGGGGCCAAGCCCAACCCCTGAAAAACAACCCCACACTATAATCCCCCCTCCACCAAATGGTTTGGACGAGTTCACAAAACAAGGTCCATAAAGACATGGATGAGGGAGCTTGGGGTGGAGGAACTTAACTGGCCTGCTGCCAACCCAGGTAGAACACCATTGGGATAAATTAGAGTGGATACTGCGAGCCAGGCCTAAGACTGGGATGCCAGTTCATGTGCGTGTAAAGGCACAATCCTGTCTACAGTCCCTTCTTTACTCCCACCTCCTGCGCCCCTCTGTTGACCTGACGGGGCCCAGGGAAATATAATTTAAGCCCTAGTAAGCAAGTAGGAGCAGGGGTGTGGTCTAGTAAAATCAATTTAATAATTTAGGCAGAAATTAACAATAAAGCTGCCTGGATCCCCCTGTTTAGCTGCTGGGGCCTGGGCCCAGTACAACAGGGCCAGTTGTACTGCCTTATCAGAGGCCCTGCCCCCAGAACCTGGAGTGCATTGTTATGTCTCAGCGCCCTCCAGTGTATGCGATCCCTAACAATTAACCTCTCTTAACCTCCTTCTTTTGGTCTGTAATATCCACCAATAGAAGTGCAAAAAATCCTATTAACCTGGTTACAAATATAGAGATGTCTTGTGCACACTTCCTGTGTTCTGGCAAGGAGTGTGATTTGCCTCCCATTTTTTATCCTGGACTTAAGGTTGCCACCTCATTCCCCCCCGAACACATATTAATTACACAGGTTGTGAGACTGATTAAGGTGGAAATTAAACGCACTTGTTGCCTTATTTGCATTAAATTAAAGAGGAAGTAAACCCTGATGGGTTTTACTTCCTCTTTGCTTCTCCTGATTACCCTGCAATATAAAAGCATAATAGACTAGTATGCATCGCATACTAGTCTATTATGTGACACTTACCTGCCATGGAAACCCGCGATGGCTCCAGGAAGCGTCCATCTTTGCCCCTCTTCCTTTCGGGGGCCACAGACTCCGGCTCCGGCCGCGTGATGTCACTCCCACGCAATCGCGGCACTCTCAGTGAAGGAGCGGCACGGAGGCAGTTTCTTCACTGCACATGTGCCCGATGACGTGGGCACATGCGAGTACACTGCCTATCTCCTGAACCGTGCAGGTTTAGGAGATATGCAGGGAGCCTACAGGTAAGCCTTATTATAGGCTTACCTGTAGGTTAAAGTGGTTGTCAAGACTTGATAGCCACTTCAACCTCAGAACCTGTGTAATTCATATGTGTTCGGGTTTAAAGGGATGAAGTGGCAACCCTACCTGGACTACAAAATAATAAGTGCTGTTGTGTAGATGAGAAGAAGGGGCAAGACTGGGGTGCCATTAAAGTTCATGTGCGTGTAAAGGCAGGTGTCCCAATACTTTTGGTAAAATAGTGTATATAATATATTCACATCAGTCCCTGCCCTCAAAGACTCTTACCATCTAAGGTCCCTAACTCAAATTCATATACTAGGGCCAATTTAGACAGGAGACAATTAAACAAGCATGTCTTTGGAGTATGGGAGGAAACCGGAGTACCCAGATGAAAATTATATGTTTATTTGTAAAGTAAGGATTATACAAATTGAATAATTAAATAAAAACACCAGTTTATAACCTTGTAAACTAAAGGATTGAAAAAAATAACCAAAAAATATAATTTTAATGTTTTTTTTTTAAAAATCTTCTCAACCCACCAAACTCCACCTATAACTATCATCTAATTTTTCTGTAAATGAATGGTGTTTTTAGTTCCCTGGTAGGTTTTACTCCTCGCTTGGAGTTGTTTCGTAAAATGTGTGTTTTTCCCCTTGTAATTGCCATGAAATATGGTACAGTCCAGGCTATGCCCCTCAGTGTTACAAGATGCATTTAATCTCTGTGACCATATGGAAAGCATTAGGTCTTCCTGTGCCATGTGCTGAGGACTCTGACTCTGATTCCTACACATGGAACATTACCTGCTGCTCCTGTGATTCAGATAGGGAGTTCTGCACACTGCTTATTGCTAGAAAAAAGGACTAAAGCCTCGTACACATGGGACGACGATCGTAGGTACGATCATCTCAAATCGTATGTTGTCTGTTGTATCTAGCATACTGACTGCACTACACGATCGTACGACCACAGAAAGAACGTTCAGGTGCATGGTAATTAGCGTCCGGCCGTTCCTGACTTCTGAGCATGCGTGCTTTGCACAATACAACTTGTTGTACCAACTGCTCTGTACACACGATACAACGGTCGTATGACCGCTTGTTGGTACGACCAAGTTTTCTAGTTTGCTCCTACAACTCCCCTTGTACGGCCGTCGTATGTCGGCTGTTCTAATCGCGCGTACGAACGATCAGTTTTGCATACAATGGTCGTTCGTACGACCTGTTTTATACGATCGTCGCCCCGTGTGTACGAGGCTTATGGGATGTGATCACAGATGTCCTTATTTGTTGTTAAGACCACTTGTACTAACGAGAAAGTATCTAAACCTGCTCCAACCACTTGCTCCAAACAATTCAAAGAGTTGTACTCCTTCCAATGGATTTCATTTTCATTTTATTTATATAGCAATACCCTCTAGAGGGCCACTGGATTTTTGGGACGTCCTGTTACCGCACAGCCAGGCAACACGCATTTTCCTCTTTCAGAGACAAGGAATCTGTTCATGGACTTGTTTTTGTTGTTTTATTGGGGGAAAAAACTTGGATAGGGTGTAGGGATTATGGGATGCCCAACTCGATTTGACGAACAACCAATGAGGACAACTGCAGGACAGATCCTTGACCACATTCCCTTTTGGAACAGCAACAGTCTCTCAGGAAATG
>BLSH010312008.1:31140-48426 GCA_018402905.1 Glandirana rugosa
CTCGAGTAACCAGTGTCAATTTTCACATTTACACACGTGGTCGCTCCGTGTGTGTGAGTGTGGCTAACCGACAGGACCAGTACAGTGCCACGCCCCCCGCTTCCACCCTGTCACCACCTTCACGACGACCCACACATTAGTGACTACTGGTTTGTCCGTCCACGTCGTGGGCGGCCCATGGGGAGGCAGGTAAGTGGAGCGACGGCGACCGGTTGAGTCAGTGAACGGCACGGGTTCTGCGTCGGCGGGCCGGGTTCGTTCGAGGGTTCCGTTAATCGGCTTGTGATGATGATCATCGTGTGTGTGCCTCGCTGGTGCACACATTTACACTTTTAACTGTGACCAATGAGCTCACCAGTCTCTGTCAGCAGACAGCAAGGAGCCGAAAAAAAATCCAGGGAAACACTGTACCGGCGCCACTTTTAAAGTGGTCGGTTGTTTTTTTTTTGTTTTTTTTTCCATCATTCCCAGAAGGGGGCAGCGCCCAGGCGCCCCCTATAGACGAGCTGCCACTGGACTGCACACTAGAGGGTGCTACATATAATAGATGATATAATGGGATGGATGCCTTGCTTGGTTTCCAGGTGGCTCTAGTGAGGCTGATTCAAACCTACTGAGTCCATCCAAAATTGTAATATTGGCAAACTTTTAATGTTGGAAAATTGTTCTAAGTAAAATACAGGCACGCGTAATGTACCATCACCTCAAAACACCTAGCTGCTCTAATCAGGGCCAGGGGGGTTTGGGTGAACTTTAGCTTTTTTGTCTTGGGTGCTGAAGGACCTTGTTCCAGCCCCGCCTCTAAAAGACCAGCCTTAGAAAGTTGCAAGCTGGTCCACCTCCTGGCATCTCTTGCAAATCACAATTGGTCCTTCATTGTGATTGACCATCTGCGTGATCAATATCGAGCTCCAGGAGTGGCAGGACAGCTTTCAACTTTCCTTCCTGGCAGGTGCTCTGACCGGACTGCCATCTGATGGAAAGTGAGTGGGACGTTGTCTTACAGCGAGAGAAATGGAGAGCCTGCACAGCCTAGGCTGGGGACATTGAATCTTGTATGAGAAAAAAACCTGCAAGGGTTAACTTTGGGTTGACCAAAATTGGTATTGCTTGTGGAGTTGCGCTCTTTGGCCATGGGTGCCCAGACCCGACATGGGAGCCATCTCTTCTCTCAATATACAGGCTTTAAACATTCAGGTTGCAATCCATTGAACTTCTTTTTTTCAATCAGTTTTTTGTAGCAGTATCATGGCTTTTATTGTACAGCCTCTCTTGACAGACGTGACTCCTTCTGATGTGTTTCACCCCTGATCGGGTCTTAAGCTGCCCATACACTGATCAAAATTCAGCCGGTCTCTGAACTGGCTGAAATTCGATCAGTGTGTTTCAATCCCTGTTTAACAGAAGTTGACTGTCTGATTGACTTTTGTCGAAGGGATAAATTGGAAAACGTCTTGATCAGTGACTGCAGCCGCTGATCCGTTTATTGTGACATCAGCGGGAGCCGTTGTCCCGGCATGGGGACGTCTTTCATTCTGCATGGAGCCCACTGGCTGAACAAAAAAACAAAAAAAACTAACAGTGTATAGCCAGCTTTGATCATAGAGATAGATCTCTATGATTATTACTCAGGGGTGAAATGAGTCAGAAGGAGTCATGTCTGGTAGGAGAGACTGTGTATTACTATGCTACAATAAAGTTAATTAACCACTTTAGTAGCCAAAAGTCAGCTACAGCGTGGTACTATAGTTCTGGGAGGGCGTCTATAGATGTCCAACCAGAACCCCGCCCCCTGTGCACCCATCGGGCGTGCTCTGTGACCGCTGTGTCCTTAGGGCCTGAAGGGCCAATCACAGCAGCCCTTTACCTTGTGATCGGCTGTGTCCAATCATAGCTGATCACATGTAAACAGACTTGCCGATTATCGGCAGTCCTTTCCTTATGCGTTGTTTCTGTGTGAAGAAAGGAGTGCCGATAACCAGCAAGCCTGTCAGCACACTGTTTACACTGATAAGCAGGGCACTGATCATTAGTGTCTTTATGATCAGTGCAGCACCATCCGTGCCAATCAATGCCATTTAGCGCTGCCTAACATTGCCCATCAGTCAGTGGTGTATTTAGGTTTTGTGCTGCCCTAGGCTTGACTAAACTCGTGCACCCTCTTATTTAAATATGACCCACTCCATCCTGTTTAAGACCTGCCCTCACACAGTGGAAAGCTCTTCCTCCTTCACTCTACTGGCCCGCGCCCGTCAGCTGACTTTCTCCCCCAGGCAGTTTCAGCCTCCCAACATGGCATCTATCTCTCTGTAGTTGAGAACTCAGGTGAGAAATCCACTGTGATGATAGGACAGTCAAAACTTGGAGCGGCGTGCCCCCCCTAGTTGCCAGTAGCCCACATAACTCACATAAGGATGCTCGGGCCCCCTACATATTTATGGGCTGTCCCCCGCCCATGACGGCCCTCCTGGTAGTATCATACCGCCAGCAGTGCACCCACTTAATGGGGGCGCAAGACCGATTTGTCTCTCAGCCCAGTCCGCCCCATAAGAGTGGCGCTAGAAGTGTAGTGCAAGCCGGCGGGGACTTTTTTCGTGCTGCCCCCCTTCAAAGTGCCGTCCTAGGCCTGGGCCTTGTTGGCCTAGGCCAAGATACAGCATTGCCATCAGTGCCGCCTCATCACTGCAGCCTTATCAGTGCTGCCTCAAAGAAAAACTTTTTTTTAGGTTTAGTTTTTTTTTCCAAAAATTTTGAAATCCATTGGTAATTAAATACCACCAAAAGAAAGCTAAAAAGATAGGAATTTAATTTGGATACAGTGTTGCATGACCTCGCAAAGGTCATTCAAAGGGTGACAGCGCTAAAAGCTGAAAATTGGCCTGGGCAAGAAGGGGGTGAAAGTGCCCGGTATTGAAGTGGTTAAAAAAAAAGAACTCAACTTAAATGTTTGTTGAGGGTAAACTCTGTAAAGTTACTTTTATTGATGAATAAAAGTGGCCAGGAGCCTTAAAACAGACTTTACAGAGAGAACAAAATCTGTCAAAACTCTCCATTTGCAGTTAAATCTCCGTTTCATAGGAAATGAATGAGCTGCTGCAATGCAATGCAAGATGACGCATCAGAAATACAAGCACAGCGTGCAGATGGGCTCTTTTTGAAGAAAGAATGCTTGCACCCTCATTCCAGGAGCGTTAATGATTTTCTGGCTCGGGTGTCTGACTCTTTAGCACGGTGTAAGGATGATTACTGACAAAGTCTGGCCGTAAACTGAAATATACATGAGCAGGAGGATAGAGGGGAGAGGTGGCTCATTAGCATCTTGCTGTTTATGTGTGTGCGGAGGACAGGAACCGCCGCTCTCCAGTATATGCGTGATAATGACCTCTCTGTTATAAATAATAAGGTTATTAGGAATCACAGAGGAGTTCAAAGGCACAGAGCAATATGTCTCATTTATACAGCACTGACACGTTCCATAATGCATCATAGAGGACACTGCACCTTTCACATTAGACTATGCCGCCTGAGGAGTCGCACACAAGCACACTGGGGCGAATTTATCTACCAATTTGCAAAAAAAACCTGTGCAATCAGAAGAAGAACCTATGATCTGTAGGGGGTGTACCTGCAGAACGTTTATGCATTTGGATGGTTGGTAATCACCAGTATGGGACATGGTGGGGCATTCAGTAGTTGGCTTTTTTTATGGCGGCTTTCTGAATTCTTGGCACTGGTTTCCTTTGGTGGTCTTCCTGGTTCTTGCCCTACTTCATGGCTCTCTGCTGCACTGCAAATTTCTTTCTTGTTTTCAACACGTTCTTGCATCTTGTCATCAGGTGTGCTTTCTACCTGGCTGAGCATACGTGGGCATTGTCAAGCATCCTAATTGTGTGCCCTTTTTAGGGACAAACTTAAATCACAGACTTTGTTAGCCCCCATAAGTGTGATTGTTGCTGTTTTTGGGGTTTACTTTTGTTGCTGACCTTCATTGACCTGACCTTGCTTAAACTCCCCATCCTAACCTTTCTTTATTGGCACTGTGGTTATTGCTGCTCTGGTTTTAAAAGGCAGTTACCTCTTACAGCAACCACTGGATGGATTCCTACGTATGCTTCTGTCTCATCCCATGGCACTTATCTATGCCCAGATGGTTTTTGGCCCCATGCTAGATTCCCAGCTATGCTCTGTCAACCCTCTGGTTGATTATTGTTGACTTGTTTTTAGACTGCCAATCCATTTGCTGGATCTGGTAGTGTCCACTTAGCCCTCTCTCTATAATCTGCTGCAAAAGATATGGGGGGGGGGGGGTATCCAAAGCCCACCAGTGCCTACTCTTGAGAGAAATATGGAGGCTACCATTGCTCTGGTTTTAACAGTCAGTTACGCCTGGCAGTGACCATTGGATAGACTTCCAGATATATTGTTTGTCTCTTCCTTTGACACTATTGATGCCCATTTGGTTTTGGCCCCTGCTAGATTCCCAACTATGCTATGTCACCTCTCTGGTTGACTATTGTTAACTTGTCTGTAGGCTGCCAGTCCATCTGCTGGACCTGGTAGCTTCCACCCAGCTCTTTCTCAATAATCAGCTGTAAAAGTTCTAGGAGGCACCTAATGCTCAACAGTGCCCATCTATAAGAGAAATAAGGAGGCTGCTGTTGCTCCAGTTTTAACAATCAGCTACAGCAGTGTCCACTGGATAGACTCCCAGGTTTGCCTCTGTCTCATCCTTTGGCATTATATATGCCTTACTGGTTTAGACCCCTGTTAAATTCCCAACTTTGCTATGTTAACTCTCTGGTTGACTATCGTTGAGTTGCCTGTAGGCTGCCAGTCCATCTGCTGGACCTGGTAGCTTCCACCCACTCTCTCTATAATCGGCTGATAAAGGTCTTGAGGGCACCTGCTGCTCACCAGTTCCCACCCATAAGAGAAATATGGAGGCTACAGTTGCTCCAGTTTTAACAACCAGCTACAGCTGGCAAGGACCGCTGGATAGACTTCCAGGTATGCTTCTGTCTCAAGGTTTGGCATTATCTATGCCCAGCTGGTTTTATCCCCTGCTAAATTCCAAACCATGCTATATCAACCCCCTGGTTGGCTATCATTGACTTGATCTAGATTGCCATTCTGCTTACTGGACTTGGTAGCTTCCACCCAGCTCTATCTCTATAATATGCTGCAAAAGATCTGGGAGGCACCCAATGATCAACAGTGCCCATCTAAAAGATTAATAAGGAGGTTGCCATTGCTCTGGTTTTAACAGTCAACTACAGCTAGCAGTGACCACTGGATAGACTCCCACTTATACCCTTTGTCTTATCCTGGTATTATCTATGCCCAACTGGTTTTGGCCCCTGCTAAATTCCCAGCTATGCTATGTCAACCCTCCAGTTGGCTATCGTTGTCTTGTCTTTAGACTGCCATTCCAGTCAGCCTGCTGGAAGCTGGAACTGGTAGCATCCACCCAGCCCTCTATCTATAATTGGTTGCAAAAGGTCTTGGAGGCACCCACTACCCACCAGTTCCCACCCATAAGATAAATAAAGAGGCTGCTGTTGCTCCGATTTTAACAATCAGCTACTGCTGGCAGTGACCACTGGATAGACTCCCAGGTATGCTTCTATCTCATCTCTGGGCGTTCTCTATGGCCGGCTGGGTTTGGCCCCTGCTAAATTCCAAATTATGCTATGTCAACACTTTGGTTGACTATCATTGACTTGTCTCTAGACTGCCATTCCAGTCCACCTCTTGGAGCCCATAAGTGTGATAGTTACTGTTTCTTGGGCTGAGTTTTGTTGCTGACCTCCGTTGACCTGACCTTGCTTGAACTCCTCATCCTAACCTTTCTTCATATTGCTACTCTGGTTTTAAAAGTCGGTTACCTTTTGATAGTGACCACTGGATGGAATCTTAGATATACTTCTGTCTCATTTTTTGGCACTATTTATGTCCAGCTGGTTTTGACCCCATGCTAGAATCCCAACTATGCTATGTCAACCTTCTGATTGACTATTGTTGACCTGTCTCTTGACAGACAGGCCACCTGCTGAACCTGTTAGCAACTACCCAGCCCTCTCTATATAATGTGCTGCATAAGATCAAGGGGGCACCCATAAGTACCCTCATAATCTGTTAAGATTAAAGAAGGGTGCTAACGTGTCTACAGACCCTGAGATAGCACCAACCTCATATGTAGGTAGACATCAAACTGAGAACCCTAGCACTGCAAGGAAACAATGCATACCTCTTAAAAATAGATGAAAAACCTTAACTGGATGACATTAAGATTGCTAGAGCACTGTGCATCATAAACAATTTTCTTTTCATACAATCCAATTTTTAAAATTTCATTAGCATAAAGCTTATTAGAGATTTTAATGATTGGATTTAAATCCACTTTAACCATCATCTTTGCCCAATGGCTAGCGGGCTCAAAATTATTTTTTGATGTTGCTGGTTATTATAAAGAAAAATTTGTATTCACTCCGCCGCCTAAGGCTGCCCATAGATCAGCAGAGAACAACAGACAGGCAGATATGTACCTGTCCTCGCTTGGCTTGTTCAAGCTCTAGGACCCGCCACAACCCTAACCTCGACCATAACAGCAGTGCACACAAAGTGCTCTACATTGGCAGGTGAAGGATTGGAAAATGCTTGCTTAAGCGCTCTTTTATTATATCCGTACAGAGAGAAATGCAAAGGCTGCCATTGCTGGCCTCCTTATGAAAAAGCTAGTTGCTTGGCTCATATATTGATACACTATATTACCAAAAGTATTGGGACGCCTACCTTAACATGCCCATGAACTTTAATGGCATCCTAGTCTTAGTCCATAGGGTTCAATATTGAGTTGGCTCACCCTATGCAGCTATAACAGCTTCAACTCTTCTCTGGGAAGGCCGTCCACAAGGTTTAGGAGTGTCTATGGGAATGTTTGACCATTCTTCCAGAAGTGCATTTGTGAGGTCAGGCACTGATGTTGGATGAGAAGGTCTGGCTCGCAGTCTCTGCTCTAATTCATCCCAAAGGTGTTCTATCGGGATGAGGTCAGGACTTTGTGCAGGCCAATCAAGTACCTCCACCCCAAACTCGCTCATCCATGTCTTTATGGCCCTTGCCATAGGGGGGAGGGGCTCTGCTTTAAAATATCAAACATGTTGATAGGCGTACGCACAGGGTGTGCCAGGTGTGCCTGGGCACACCCAAATCACCCTGTGCTGGGCAGATTCCACAGGTTCTGAGGCTAATTTAATGCAGATGAGGCACCAAGTGAGTTTAATTACCACTTTAATCAGCCACAGAACCTGTGCAATATAATGTGTCCTGGATTAAAGGGATGATGTGGCAACCCTAGTTTAGACCCCTTTCACCAAAGCCCCCCAATGGATCTCCTAAAAAAAAATTGTAAAAAAAATAATAAAAAAAATTGTAAAAAAACCATAATAAAAAAAATTGTAAAAAAGTAATAATAAGTAAAATATAAAAAAATAAACTGACAGCAACCTCTGCCCTACTGACATCGTCCACTGCTCTACCAACACTGTCCATTGCTCTACTGCCCTATACACTGTGTATATATATACACACACACATGCATGTATGTTTGAGCCTTGGGGTGCACACCCTAATGCAGTAGCCTGCGCACACCTATGAACATGTTATACTTACCTGCCCTGTGCAATGCTTTTGCACATAGCAGCCCCAATCCTCTTTTTTTGGGGTCCCCCGCCTGCACTCCTGGCTCCTCCTCTTCATCTGGTACCCCCACGGAAAGCCGCTTTCCATGGGGTACCTTTGCGGGCGCGCTCCCGAGTCCCGCTGCTGCATCCATTGACACAGACAGCGAGACTAGGCCCCGCACCCGTGTCACAGGATTTGATTGACAGCAGCGGGACCCAATGGCTCCTGCAGCTATCAATCTGTCCAATGAGGAGAGAGACAGTGGCTGGAGCCTCTGCGCTCGTGCACCTCCCTGGATTGGATCCGGCTCATGTAAGAAAAAAGGAGGGCAGCTGCAGCACAGAAGTTTTTTTCACCTTAAACGCTTGCCGCCTGGCTTGCGTACATTTACTGCTGCAGAGTGGCAGGGTAGCGCGAATCGGCGTCTATAAACGGTGATTACAGGCGCAGCTAGAGTGAGTGTGGCCGCGGGTCGGGCAGACTCCATGCCTACTTTGCCTACTACGCCTACTTCAGAGGAAGAACGGGGAACCGCGGATGTAAACAAAACGGTTCTCCGTTCTGACAGGCGGCATGACAGTGATCTACTGATCAGTTAGATCTGTCATGCCCCTGCCAGCCCAGCCCCCACACAATTAGAACACAACTAGGGAGCACAGTTAACCCCTTGATTGCCCCCTACAGGTTAACCCCTTCACTGCCAGTGACATTTATAGTAATCAGTGGTTATTTTTAGCTCTGATCGCTGTATAAATGTCAGTGCTCCCAAAAAAATTTCAAAAATGTCCGATCTGTCCGCCGCAATATCGCAGCCCTGATAAAAATCGCAGATCGCTGCCATAACCTGTAAAAAAATAAATAAATAAAAACGCCATAAATCAATTCCTATAGTTTATAGACACGATAACTTTTGCACAAACCAATCAATAAATGCTTATTGCGGTTTTGTTTACCAAAAACATGTAGAAGAACACATTTTGGCCTAAAATGATGAATAATTTTTTTTTTACAAAATTGTCATTCCTTTTTTGTTTATAGCGCAAAAAAAAAAAACGCAGAGTTGATCAAATACCACCAAAAGAAAGCTCTATTTGTAGTAAAAAAAAGGACATAAATTTAGTTTGGGTACAACGTCGCTCGACTGCGCAATTGTCAATTAAATTGACGCAGTGCCGAATCGCAAAAAGTGCTCTGGTCAAGAAGGGGGTAAATCCTTCCGGGGCTGAAGTGGTTAATGTATAGAATGCATTAAAGTGTTACTAAACCCAGGACCCTGCATTCACTTTATCTGGTCTCCCACAGTACACAGAACATGGAAATATATAGCAGTCTTGGGACTTCTATCAGTGTCTGGTTAAAGCTTGTAGGTGGAGTTTTCATTCTCCTCTGACTGTCCGATGAGGCTGCAGGATCCCTGACCCTCTGTCTGGACAGTGTTGATTGGCCCTGTGCTGATCACATGCACCCTCCCAAGAAAACAAAAAACTCTCTAGCAATACACACCAAACTGAGCATGTGCAGCCTGTCTCCATAGGCTCTGTGTTATCAGGAAATTATCAGGAGACAGTGGAAGAACACTCCAAAGACATGCTGGTAGGTAAATTGGATCCTGTCTAAATTGGCCCTAGTATGTGTACGAATGTGAGTTAGGGACCTTAGATTGTAAGCTCCTTGAGGGTAGGGACTGATGTAAATGTACAATGTATATGTAAAGCACTGCATAAATTGACAGCGCTATATAAGTACCTGAAATAAATAAAATAAATAAGAAGGGGAGGATCAGAGACGACAGGATCAAACAGCCTTTTTACACAATGCGGAGGATTGACCCCTTAGGGTCCTTTCACACATCCAATCGTTGATCCCCGTTGAGCCGACGGATGACAGGACAGTCTCTGCACTCGGTGCAGAGACTGACCTGTCAGAGCTCCATTCTCCTCTATGGAGAATCGGATGGACACGGACCGTCTGTCCGTGCTCATCCGATCCGTCAGGCGGATGGAAAATAGGGCTTCCATCCGTCTGTTTCTGGTGGATCGGAGCGGATCGGGTGTCAGCGGACATGTCACCGCTGACATCCGCCGCTCCATAGAGCACAATGGAGCGTCCGTTTGGGTCCGCCTGAAAAACCGACAGGCGGACCCAAACGGACCGTGTGTGTGGAAGAGCCCTTAGGCTCCACTGTGCGTATAAAAAGCATGCTATACTGCATATACAGACAGATTTTACTGTTGTGGGCTTAGTAACATTTTAAGGTGAAGAACCAAAGTGGAACTTCAGTCCTTTTTTCATCTTTCCATCTATTAAATCTTCTGCCCTTGTTGTTTTAACTTTGGATAGTGAAACATTTTTTTTCTGCCAGTAGGTACCTTATACAGCCCCCTTCCTGCTTCTTGTCTGGTCATTAGCCTGGGCTTATGACATCATGCACACCTCTCTGCCAAAAGGGAGGGGGGATGAGTCATAAGAGGGCCAATAAAAGCTGCAGGGCTGGAGGTGTGCCTCTGTGTGTCCGTGTAAATCCAGGAAGTGAAGAGGCAGCAGCTTCAGCTGCCCACAGTTAAAATGGCTGCAGCCAGACTTAGTGGAGGGAGATTTCTGCAGCATATTTGGCAAGTACAGAATCACAGTATATATAAAATAAAATGCAAAGTGGTTGGAGGGAAGCTTCAGAATGGCAAAGATGTTTTTATTACAAATTATGTGAGCAGACTGCAGTTCCTCTTTAAGACTTTACAACCACTTTAATTGAACAAGTTGACGTTAGAAGCTGATTGGCTACAATGCACATTTTGCACTCTCTAGTTTTGGTAAACCAATGTCATTAAGTCCATGTGTTAACAAGAAGCCTGCTGACAGGAGGGGGGAGCAGTGTGACAAAAAGATGAGCGTATCGCTGTGCTGCTTTCTTCATTCACTTGCAGGTTGAATTGGAGGAAGTGGGTTGAATGATGCAGGCCATAAGATTGAGGACATCTAGTGGCAAACAAAGGGTACTGCAGGGGGCAATCTCTGGACTGAATGTGAATATTGCAGCAAAAGCCGTTTTATTATTTTATCTTTTAATGAGCTGTTCATTAATGTCTTGCTATTTTATTTTATTTTTTGCATCTTCCAGCTGCACAGACTGGCTTAAAAATAAATGTGGATTTACTATGTTATTAAATAAAATGTATATATATTTTGTACATTGAATTTTCTCCCGGCTTGCATGTACTGTATTTTTTTTTTTCTGGCATTGTTGCACCCTGGCACGCCGTACGTCAGCCCAGTGGTTAGGTGGGTGCCCGGGCAGAACATTGAACCTGCTGACTTTTGCCTGACCTTGGGATTAATGCTCAGAAAATGGGGCACACACAGCTCGGCTGGTAGAGAGCCGAGTGACCTAGATTAGTACTTGTGTAACCTGTCCGTTGGGACCGCCACTCACACCACGGCTTTGGGAAAACAAATGAATTTGCCATGGAAGCTCTTTCATATGTAAATCACACGCCTACATCTTAGCCCCGTGTCCAGAGAATGGAAATGGATAAGGGGGGGGGGGTGAAAGGGGGCTCACTGCGTAGAAGATCCTATTACACGTGAACTAGAATTCACTTCTCTAAAACGATTTGTTTTTTAAAAGGAATCTGTAGGGCTCGTTCACACATTGTCCGTTGAGCTGCGTCGGTGTGCATAGATCATCGCGGGCTCAACGCAAGGGCACGCGGAAAACGATAGAACGCCATACATGCGCGCGTTGTGAAAAATGTAGCATTTTTTTTAATGTTAGGCATTGCAATGTTCGTGCATTGAGTTGAATGAAGTGTGACGTTTCAATAATGTTATAAAAAAAAAAAAAAAGAACTAAACACGGCAATGCCAAAACATCGCACCGACCTTCACATTGCATGCCAGCGCATAGGCGTTATGCAGAGCATGGACTGCTGTGAATGAGCGCTAACACTTTTATATACTGTATTATATTTTTTATATATAGTTTGTAATGTAATGGGGGTTATTTACTAAAACTGAAGAGTGCAAAATCTGGTGCATAGAATCAGCTTCCAGGTTTGGGCTGGATTCACACCTATGCATTTTTAGTGCATTTTTGTTTTTTGCAGATTTGCACTGCAGAACCTGTTCCATAGGAAACCAATGGACTGGAGTGCAAATCTGCAAAATGCAAAAAGCACTAAAAATGCATAGGTGTGAATGCAGCCTTATTAGATGAAGTTAGAAGCTGATTGGCTACCATGCACAGCTGCACCAGATTGTGAGTGCACCAGTTTTAGTAAATCTTCCCCAATATATACATGGAGGCAGCCATAGTTGGTCGTTCAGTGTGCAGGCTCCTTTTTAGTAGTGCTGTACAATGGCTGTGCTTTAAAGCAGCGGTCTCCAAACTGTGGCCTGGGTGCCCGATGTGGCGCTTTGCTTTATCTGGCCCTTGGGGCGCTTTTCTGTCCACTAACACCAACAATGGGGTATAATTCCTGTTGTTGGCACCAACAATGGGGCACTGTTCCTCCTACGGACACCATCAAAAGGACACAATTCCTCCCACTGACACTATCAATGGGGCACAATTCCTTCCATTGATACCAACAATGGGTCCCTATTCCTCCCACTGAGACCAGAGGAAGGGCATAATTCATCTTGCTGACACCAACAATGGGGCACAATTCCTCCCATTGACAACAACAATGGGGCACAGTTCCTCCCATTGACACCAACAATGGGCCCCTATTCCTCCCACTGAGACCAAAAATGGGGCCCTGTTCCTCCCATTGACACCAGAGGAAGGGCACAATTCATCTCGCTGACACCAACGATGGGGCACAATTACTTCCATTGACATCAGTGATGGGGCACAATTCCTTCCATTCACACCAACGATGGGGCACAATTCCTTCCATTGACACCAACGATGGGGCACAATTCCTTCCATTGACACCAACGATGGGACACAATTCCTTCCATTGACATCAACGATGGGGCACAATTCCTTTTATTGACACCAATGAGGGGGCACAATTCCTCCCATTGACATCAACGATGAGGCACAATTATTTCCATTGACGCCAACAATGGAGCACTATTCCTCCCACTGACACCAATGAAATGCCACAATTCCTCCCACTGATACCAACAATGGGGCACAAATCCTCCCATTGACACCAATGATGGGGCTCTGTTTACTCCCACTTGACACCAGGACATTTTCTAACTACACTAGCTTTAGGCCGGCCCCCTAAAATCTAAAGGATGGTAAACTGGCCCCTTTTTTAGAAAGTTTGGAATCTCTGATTTAAAGGATAACTATGAATAATATAATATGTAATAATATAATTAGCCTTTAACGAGATACTTCACTTTTTCTGAAAAAAAGGTGAACTGATACCCTACACCCTCCCCACCCCATTGGCTTGCGCTGTACTTACCACTGATTGGTCAACGCCGACTCAGAGCATCATTCTGATCCATCCCAGAAGTGCATAAAGAAGAAGGAGAATAATGGGGGTGGGGAGTGTGTATGGTGTAAGGCTCCATTCGCACTAGTGCGTTTTTTGATGCATTTTGCAGAAATGCAGGGAATTTTTTTAACATGGGTTCCTATGGAAGATGTTCACATCAATGCTTTTTTGTGCCTCTGCGTTTTTGGAAAGGGTCGGGGACTTTTTTTCATGCAAAAAGCAGCTTTTTTACCGCGTTTTTACCATGTTTTTGCATTTCTGCCTAGCAACAAGATTTAAAAAAAAAAAAAAATTATAATATTATAAAAAAAATGTTTAAAAAAAAAACGCAAAATGCAGCAAAAACGCGGTAAAAAAAAATGTGGAAAGCACAGCAAAAAAACAGTGAAGAAAAGCTGAAAAGCAACATGCATTGATGTGAATCGAGCCTTAGGCCGGATTCACACATATGCATTCTTAGTGCTTTTTGCATTTTGCAGATTTGCACTCCAGTCCATTTATCATGGTTTCTATGGAACACGTTCTGTAGTGCAAATCGGCAAAATGCAAAAGGCACTAAAGATGCATAGATGTGAATAGGGCCTAAGTTCACCTTTTATTTTTTTCTGAAAAGTTGAACCCTATTCTCACCTGTCCATGCTTCTGTCGGATTTGCACTGTGCGCCATTATGGAAGTTGTGCCAATGAAAGCTCTCTGGCTGATCCCTCGCTTTTTCTGAGCATGGACAAAGAAAATCCCATTCATTCCAATGGAGAGGTCATCTATGATGGGTCCCAACAATAGGCAGCCTCTCCCACAATGGGACACACTCTATACAGCTGAACAAGGGCCCTATGGGACTTAGGAGTCCATTTTCACTAGATCGGGCCAGAACGGTACTTGAACCCCACTATCACATAACTCTGGACAATGCTCACTGCTATGTAGCTATCAACTGATACACAGTGAATTAAGTTAAATGGGGGAAAGGGGGGTACAGGGTTCCTAGCACCCTCCATCATTTACTGTATATCCCCAAGTCGTGAGTAATTCTTGGAGATGTGGGTAAGGAGAGGGGTGCCATGCTCCAAATATTTTGGCAATTCCCGATAATAAAACCCTTTTAGCAAGAGGTGACGAGTGTAATCCAGCAACTCACATCTATAGACTTATTTGACAACCCATCAGCATTTCCTTTTGCTCCTGAATGCCGGGAAGCACTTCTTGAAGCTTGTTGAGAGCCTGCTGAAGCCTGCTAGCAGCTTGCTTAAAGTGGCAATCAGCACTCCCATTAGGAGCTGTGTTCAACGTTTACAAACTGGAGCTGAATGGTTCTTTAAAAGCTTCAACAAAGCTTGCCAAAAGCTCTGCAAATGCTTTATCAAATCTTGTTCTTCACACCGCTCTTATACAAGCTGAAGCCCTGTGTGAAACAGACCTAAGGCTGGATTCACATCTATGCATTTTGCAGCTTTGCACTACAGAACGTGTTCCATAGGAAACCATGTTAAATGGACTGTAGTGCAAATCTGCAAAATGCAAAAAGCACTAAAAATGCATAGTTGTGAATCCAGCCTAACTGCCAAATATTTGGTGCATTTGGTGATTAAATCTAAACCAGGAAAAAAAAAAAACTTTAGCTTTTCTGACAGTCAGCCAATTGTAGGGGTGAAAACCAACACATCATTTAAAAGCATGTAAGGCGCTGGAGAGGAATAGGGAATAGGGGTTTTGGCTAAACTGATATTGCAAAGAGATTTTATAAATCTACAAACCATCAGGTTCACCCTTTTTTGTGTATTTATTGTAGTTTAGTTTATGTAGTTTTCTTTGTGTTTTTCTTCTTTTATTTTGTGGTTCTCTTTTCATTTTTTTTCTTGTATTTGATCGGCATTTGTGTACTTTTGTTACTGTTTTTTTTTTTGTGAAATAATAAAAAATAATGGGGATATTGAGGATTATTGTGAAAAAAATAAAAAATAATGGGGTTACTGAGGATCATTGTGAAATAATAAAAAATGGGGTTACTGAGGATCATTGTGAAATAATAAAAAAATGGGGTTACTGGGGATCATTGTGAAATAATAAAAAAATGGGGTTACTGAGGATCATTGTGAAATAATAAAAAAAAAATGGGGTTACTGAGGATCATTGTGAAATGATAAAAAAATGGGGTTACTGAGGATCATTGTGAAATGATAAAAAAATGGGGTTACTGAGGATCACTGTGAAATAATAAAAAAAATGGGGTTAATGGGGATCATTGTGAAATAATAAAAAAAATGGGGTTACTGAGGATCATTGTGCAATAATAAAAAAAATGGGGTTACTGAGGATCATTGTGAAACAATAAAAAATAATGGGGTTGCTGAGGGTCCATTTTTTTTAGGGCAACAACAGGTCTAGGATGTTTAAAATGATCTTCTGTATCCCCTGGGAACCATGTATAGCCCATTGCATCTTTAAAAAACATTTTGCCTTCCCCATTGGTTCAAAAACAGTTTGCCAAAATGATGACATTTTGGCACTTCTCCAAATTTTCATTAAAATTTCAGGGCCCATTCACACGTGTCCATTACCACACATATTATTTCAACGTGAGGTGACGCATTTAGTGTGTTGCAGCATTGCATTCATTTTTTTGAATGGCACCCCATAGCACTAAGCCAATGCACCTGTATTGCAGCTCACTGAAGCACATGACAATGCATGGTAGTTGAGTTCCAAAATCAGGGTCAAGTATGATTTTTCGCATGTTGGGGTACATTGGGCAGTCCAATCATTTCATTAGGCTGCCTTAACGCAACGCACATTGACGCTCGGCGTAACGCATTTGCATTAACAGACCACAAAGAAGTAAACAGGCCCTCTGGGAAATGAAGATTCTCAATTTCACTCATCCTTAGAGCTGCCATTAGCTGCTCCCTCATTGATGAAAGCATGTGAACATGTTAATTGGGTTTATTTAGTGATTTCATCGTCTCCTTGTTTACGCTGATTTTAATTAGACTGAGTTCTTCATTAATGTGTTGATGCTATAACGTAATGCTGGAATGCTGGATTTCAAACAGTCGTCAATGTTTTAAAACAATTCTTGAATATAACATGAAATAATTTAATCTAAACACATTGTGCACTGTATTAATTTTGACGTCTATATACCTAAATATAATATAATTATTATATAATAATTATATAATATAAATAAATATATATATACTGTATGTACTGTATATAGATATATACAGATATTAATATGTATTATATTTTTTTTTTTTTTAGAATATATATGTATATATACAGTATCTCACAAAAGTGAGTACACCCCTCACAATTTTGTAAATATTTTATTCTATCTTTTCATGTGACAACACTGAAGAAATGACACTTTGCTACAATGTAAAGTAGTGAGTGTACAGCTTGTATAAGGGCCGGTTCACACAGGGGAGACCCAACGTCAGGGGCGACTCCACACAGCACGGCTTGCAAACAACTTTTGTAATAGAGGTCAATGCAAGTCACCTGAATTTGCCCCCTAAGTAGTACAGGAATCTTTTCCTAAGTCGGAGCGACTTGAGTCGCTTCTATTAGAACGGTTCCATTGCAATGCATGGAGCGCGACATGTCAGGTGACTCAAGTCACCTGACAAGTCGCCCCTGTGTGAACCGGCTCTTACAGTGTAAATTTGCTGTCCCCTCAAAATAACTCAACACATAGCCATTAATGTCTAAAACAAAAGTGAGTACACCCCTAAGTGAAAATGTCCAAATTGGGCCCAAAGTGTAAATATTTTTTGTGGCCACCATTATTTTCCAGCACTGCCTTAACATTCTTGGGCATGGAGTTCACCAGAGCTTCACAGGTTGCCACTGAAGTCCTCTTTCCCTCCTCCATGACGACATCACGGAGCTGGGGGATGGTAGAGACCTTCCATTTGAGGATGCCCCACAGATGCTCAGTAGGGTTTAGGTCTGGAGACATGCTTGGCCAGTCCATCACCTTTACCCTCAGCTTCTTTAGCAAGGCAGTGGTCATCTGGAGGTGTGTTTGGGCTCGTTATCATGGTGGAATACTGCCCTTCGGCCCAGTCTCCTAATGGAGGGGATCATGCTCTGCTTCAGTATGTCACAGTATATGTTCCCTCAATGAACTGTAGCTCCCCAGTG
>BLSH010312008.1:62632-79340 GCA_018402905.1 Glandirana rugosa
TAACGGCGGGAAGGTACTCGCAGTGTACAATCAATAGATAAATGAGCCGCATTGTAGGAGAAAATGTGAAATGTTTTTGCCCCCCCCCCCCCCCACAAGCACAAGTGTAATCAAGGGCTTAACCACTTGAAGACCAGTCTTTTTCTGGCACTTTTCAAGTTTAAATCACTATATTTTGCGAGAAAATTACTTATATTACCCCCAAACATTAACCATTTTTTTTAGCAGAGACCCTAGGGAATAAAATGGTGATCATTGCAATTCTTTACGTTACACGGTATACTCACAGCAGCTTTGCAAACGCAATATTTTGGAAAAAAATAAATTTTTATTAATGAAAAAAAAACACAATATATACCCCATTGTTTTGTAAAGTGTAAAAGAGGATGTTACGCCGAGTAAATAGATAACTAACATGTGACGCTCATGGAAGGGCGGCAATCTATGGTAGTTAAAAATCTCCATAGGTGACGCTTTAAACACCTTTACAGTTGCCAGTTTAGAGCGCACCACCGGAGGTGTGCTTGCATGCTCACTCTGTCCGGGGGGGGTGGGGAACGGGTAGGGCGGATTCGATCGCTACCCGCAATGGTCCCCCGCAGTGAAAGAACGGAGGTCGGTGTAAGTAAACACGGATTTCCATTCTGTTAGAGGGGGAAGGGCTGAGATCACAGGCTTCCTGTATATGGGAGCCGTGATCACTCCCTTCCCCCAGCCAGGCCAGCCCCCATACAGTTAGAACACGCCTAGGGAACACAGTTAACCCTTAGAGCGCCCCCTGCAGGTTAACCCCTTCACTGCCACTGACATTTACACAGTAATCAGTGCATTTTTATAGCACTGATCGCTGTATAAATGCCAATGGTCCCAAAAAAGTGTCAAAATGGTCCGTCATGTCCTCTGCAATATCGCAGTACCGCTAAAAATCGCAGATCGCCGCCATTACTATTAAAAAAAAATATATATATATATATATATATAAAAACCCCAGAAATGAATTCTCATCATCCGTAAACGCAGCAACTTTTGCGCAAACCAATCAATAAACGCTGATTGCGATTTTTTTTATCACAAATATGAGGAAGAATATAAATCGGCCAAAACCGATGGAAAAAATGTTTTTTTTATATATTTTTTTGGGATTTGTATTTTAGCAAAAAGTAAGAAATTTGTTTTTTTTTGCAAAATTGACGCTCTTCTTTTGTTTATATCGGCGATCAGAAATTACGCAGCGGTGATCAAATACCACCAAAGAAAGCTCTATTTGTGGGAAAAAAAGGACGCAAATTTTGTTTGGGTACAACGTCGCACGACCGCGCAATTGTCAGTTAAAGCGACGCAGTGCCGAATTGCAAAAAGTGCTCTGGTCCTAAAGTGGGAAATCCTTCTGGGGCTGAAGTGGTTAAAAATATAAATATATTTACTTCCAGCCTGGACTGGAAGTGACGTCATAATGTTACTCCGGTTCTCCAAGGCCATAGAGGTGATTAAAGAGGATTTACTCTTTTATCGCCTCTGGAAGTAGCTGGCACAATGCCCAATTGTTTCTCAAGGTGAACCGGTGGAAATGGTAAGCCCGAGAAACACCGGCGAGCGGTGGCCTAAAGTAAAAAAATCATGTAAAATCATTATATTCATTTCCATATTGTATTCCGGTTATTTCTAGCTTACTCCTATTCATCTGATCCATCTTAAAGTCTGTAAACTTACTTTGTGAAGACCCCCACACATTTACTTCCTGGAATTCTGTGACGCGTAGTCACTGTGGGTAGCACTGCTGTGTCACACATTTCAGAGCCTGTGTTCCATCAGATTAGTCAACCCGTCAGATCTGGAAATTGAAGTGACGTTCCGTCACCGCCATCTTGGTACACCCAGCACTTGGCAGCATTAAGCCCACAGTTAGAAGGCGGCAAGCAGACATCTTTTTACGCCCACCGAAGACTTGCATTGCACACTTATTTTCATAAGTAAACTGAATTTATATAGGGAAATACAGTACAGTGGAACCTTGGATTATGAGCATTATCCATCCCAGGAGAATGCTTGTAATCCAAATCACTCGTATATCAAAACAAGTTTTCTCATAGGAAACAATGGAAACTCAGATAATTTGTTCCACAGTGACTGCTTGTCTATGCAGCACTGTATGTGGCCATAGGTACAGGGGCGCTGGTGTATGTAGTACTGCATGTGGCCAGTGGTGTGGTGGCGCTGCTGAGGCTCGGAGACGCTCAGGAACTGTTTACACTTTCAGTATTTCCGAATGCTTCTGAGCATCTCCGAGCCTCATCAGTGCCCCCACACCACTGGCCACATGCGGTATTGCATGCACAAAGGCTTAATCCTGCTCGTTTTGCAAGACAGTGCGAGTGCAATCCGAGTCGCAATTTTTTTTTAAAAACTGCTCGTATTGCGAAATGCTCGTTAACCTCGTTACTCACAATCTGAGGTACCTCTGTATTTTGAAATCCGTCAGACTGTTTTGATGTTGAATTGTTAACGCAGCGGTGTTCTGGCAGATTAGCAAACCTGTCAGATCAGCAGGCTTGCCGCTGCTTTTCAAATTCAACATCAAAACAGCGTCACAGATTTCTAAATACTGTATTTCAGTATATAAGCTCAGTTTACTGGTAAAAATAAGTGTGAAATGCAAGACTTCGGTGGGTGTAAAAAGATGCCTGCTTGCTGACTTCTGACTGTAGGCTTACTGCGGACGAGTGTGGGGTGTACCAAGATGGCGTCACTTCCGTTACGAAATCTGACGGGTCACCGATTCTGACGGAACACCTGCCTTCTGATCTACAGAGGTGATGAGAGGAGGAGTTTCAGGAGGCGGAGTCAGTGCAGGAGTGACTGCTTGCAGGCAGCAGGGTACCCTGGGATATGTAGTCTTTAGAGATTGAGAAGCTGCAAAGGATGCTGGGAATCCAGGATGTTGGGATGAGAGACGGCCAGCGGAATTCACAACATGAAAGGAGAGTAACTGTATATGGGAGTTTGCCAACTATAACTATTGTTTGTATTGCTACTACAATGCTGACGATATAAACTGAATGTGTATGCTGTGACCATAGAACTCCTGTAGGGCCCTTCCACACTGACGCGTTTTTACCTTGGTAAAAACACAATAAAAATATTTCCCTTTAAATCCTATGGGGCTCTTCACACCACTGCGCTGTGGGTGCGGTGCGTTTTGAAAAGTCCTGCATGTTGCATCTTTGGTGAGCTTTTCAAAAGCACAACATAAACACCGCTTCCTATAGAAATGACTGGAATTTGCAGCAAAGACGCATAAAAACCGAACAATGTTTGGTGCGTTTGAATCACATGTGCATGGTTAGAGTCAGACAACCAGAAAACACACTGGAAATGGAAATGTGCTTTCAACTCGTTTTTCAACAGAACATTGTGAAAGCACCCTTATCCACTAATGACCGCCCTATACAGCTACAGGGTGGCCATTCTGTCAGTGGCGGCTGGTGGTTTTTTGTTTGGGGGGGCGGCAAACATCAAATCCCCCCCCCCCCCACCTCTGTCTGCCGGTCAGTCCACTGACACTTTCCCCATCTAGGCGGTGGGGATGGGGCATCGGCGGGCATCCGAGGAGCGGCGGGGGTGGGGCATCGCCTGGCGTCCGAGGAGCGGCGGGGATCGGGGCACCAGGCAGCGGCGGGGACCCGGCATTGGCGGGCATTCAGGCATAGGTGTGCAGTCTATTGCATTAGGGTGTGCACCCCAAAGCCCAAACACACATGCATATATATATATATATAGTGCTGTAGAGCAGTGGACAGTGTCAGTAGGACAGATTGGTGTCAGTAGTTTATTTTTATTATTTTTTTATTGTTACAATTTTATTTATTTTATTATTTTTTACAATTTTTTTTTATTAGAAACTTGTTATTATTTTTTTTTTTTTATAATTTTTCAAATTTTTCAGGGGCTTTGGTGAAATATCTTATTGACCCCACATCTCTCCATAAAGAGGACCTGTCATGCACTATTCCTAATACAAGGAATGTTTACATTCCTTGTAATAGGAATAAAAGTGATTAAAAAAAAACATTTTTTAAAGGGAACGTGTAATGATAAAAAAATTAAAACAAAATAAACAATAAAAAAAATGTAATCGCCCCCGTTCCCGCGAGCTTGCACAGACGCATATGTAAACAACATTCAAAACCACATATGTGCGGTATCACAGCAAACGTCAGAGCGAGAGCAATAATTCTAGCCCAAGATCTCCTCTGTAACTCTAAAAATGTAACCTGTAAAAATTTTTAAAGCGTCACCTATGGAGATTTTTAAGTATCGAAGTTTGGCGCCGTTCCACAAGTGTGCACAATTTTAAAGCGTGACATGTTGGGTATCTATTTACTCGTAACATCATCTGTCACATTATACAAAAAAATGGGCTAACTTTACGGTTTTGGGTTTTTTTATCCATAAAACTGTTTTATTTCCAAAAAAATCGTATTTGAAAAATTGCTGCCCAAATACCGTGTGACCTAAAAAGTTGCAATGACTGCCATTTTATTCCCTAGGGTGTATGCTAATATATATATAGTATCTCACAAAAATGAAGTACACCCCTCACATTTTTGTAAATATTTTATTCTATCTTTTCATGTGACAACACTGAAGAAATGACACTTTGCTACAATGTAAAGTAGTGAGTGTACAGCTTGTATAACAGTGTAAATTTGCTGTCCCCTCAAAATAACTCAACACACAGCCATTAATGTCTAAACCACTGGCAACAAAAGTGAGTACACCCCTAAGTGGAAATGTTCAAATTGGGCCCAAAGTGTCAATATTTTGTGTGGCCACCATTATTTTCCAGCACTGCCTTAACCCTCTTGGGCATGGAGTTCACCAGAGCTTCACAGGTTGCCACTGGAGTGCCTCTTCCCCGCCTCCATGATGACATCACAGAGCTGGTGGATGTTAGAGACCTTGCGCTCCTCCACCTTCCATTTGAGGAGCCCCACAGATGCTCAATAGGGTTTAGGTCTGCAGACATGCTTGGCCAGTCCATCACCTTTACCCTCAGCTTCTTAACAAGGCAGTGGTCGTCTTGGAGGTGTGTTTGGGGTCGTTATCATGTTGGAATACTGCCCTGTGGCCCAGTCTCTGAAGGGAGGGGATCATGCTCTGCTTCAGTATGTCACAGTACATGTTGGCATTCATGGTTCCCTCAATGAACTGTAGCTCCCCAGTGCCGGCAGCACTCATGCAGCCCCAGACCATGACACTCCCACCACCATGCTTGACTGTAGGCAAGACACACTTGTCTTTGTACTCCTCACCTGGTTGCCACCACACACGCTTGACACATCTGAACCAAATAAGTTTATCTTGGTCTCATCAGACCACAGGACATGGTTCCAGTAACCCATGTCCTTAGTCTGCTTCTCTTCAGCAAACTAAGGGCTTTCTTGTTCATCATCTTTAGGAGAGGCTTCCTTCTGGGATGACAGCCATGCAGACCAATTTGATGCAGTGTGCGGCGTATGGTCTGAGCACTGACAGACTGACCCCCCATCCCTTCAACCTCTGCAGCAATGCTGGCAGCACTCATGCGTCTATTTCCCAAAGACAACCTCTGGATATGACGCTGAGCACGTGCACTCAACCTCTTTGGTCTAACACGGCGAAGCCTGTTCTGAGTGGAACCTGTCCTGTTAAACCGCTGTATGGTCTTGGCCACCATCCTGTAGCTCAGTTTCAGGGTCTTGGCAATCTTCTTATTGCCTAGGCCATCTTTATGTAGAGGAACAATTCTTTTTTTCAGATCCTCAGAGAGTTCTTTGCCATGAGGTGCCATGTTGAACTTCCAATGATCAGTATGAGAGCGTGAGAGTGATAACACCAAATTTAACACACCTGCTCCCCATTCACACCTGAGACCTCGTAACACTAATGGGTCACATGACACTGAGGAGGGAAAATGGCTAACTGGGCCCAATTTGGATATTTTCACTTAAGGGTGTACTCACTTTTGTTGCCAGCGTTTTAGACATTAATGGCTGTGTGTTGAGTTATTTTGAGGGGACAGCAAATTTACACTGTTATACAAGCTGTACACTCACTACTTTACATTGTAGCAAAGTGTCAGCTCTTCAGTGTTGTCACATGAAAAGATATAAGAAAATATTTACAAAAATGTGAGGGGTGTACTCACTTTTGTGACATACTGTGTGTATATATATATATATATATATATATATTGTTTGGGGATTCTGAGTAATTTGCTAGCAAAAAAATTATGATTTATACATGTAGGATAGGATTGCTGGAATTCGCGTGGTAGGGAAGTGGTTAAACAAAACAAACCTTTAATATATTTCAGTCATTTTAATGCTGTTTTGTGCTTTTTTTTTTTTTTTTTGCCCGTATCCTTGCATTTTAGAAGGCATTTGCTGTACAGGAGCCTCTTTGGGTCAGGATCACTTGTTTCGGGTCTCATAGATTTTATGTTAAGGCCACCTGCAAAAAAGCATGTAACGTGCATTTTCTCGCCTTATTTTTTTTCAGGCGCTCCCATTGAAGTGTATGGGGCCAAAAATGTCCAACTCGATCCGAAGCTCCTGTTTTCTGAACGCTCAGGTGTGAAAAGGCACCGTTTAAAATGACGGGATTTTTTAATGCTGAGTTACAAAATGCTCAGGTATGAATGGGGCAATTGCCCCTTTTGCCCTCTTAAAAATCCAGCGCTGGTCTTAGTGTAACTAAGAATTGTCACACTCCTTGGATTGCTCTTTATAAAGCTAAAAAAATTGAAAGTTTAAAAAAAAAAAAAATCCAGCGCTGGTTGAAAGATGATAGGTTTATAAGGCAACAAAAGAAAAGAAAAAAAAAAACCGCATGAAATGACACATGGAAAGGTGTGACGCCAACCTGGTGCGGGGAGACCCCTAAAGATCCGCCGCGCTCAGGAGTGAGACTTCCCCGACTTTGCACAATGGCGCGTTCTCGCCAAGCTGGGGTATGCCGAACTCTCCCGACATTTTTTTTTTTTTCGAATAACTAGAACCCATCTTTATTTGTTGGTATAAATGAGATCGTTTAGTTTAATGAGTTCCCGGCTTAATTAGCAGTAATTATCCCAACATGGGAGTAATATCAGGGCAGGAAGTGTGGAGTCCTATATTTAGATGGATCTCTAATTGTCGTTACAGTTTTGTAATTACTTCGTGTTTACAAGGCCGAGCCTCGACGAGCGTTTGTTTCACGTCTGATTAAACAGGGAGCCCGGCAGTTTGGAGCAGGGCGTGAGTTGTAACCTAAGAAGCCTGATTACTTCCAGATCTCCTCCAGGAGTGCGTGTTTGCACACAGTGGCGAGCGGCGTATCCGCGCCGAGACAACGAAACCGCTAGTTACAATCAGGCTGGGGCCGCTCCAGCTATTAGCCAAAGCGTGACGGGTCCAATTCATGTGGAGCGCTACGCACTGGCGGAAAGGCCATCACAATTAGCACCCCATCAAGAAAATGCTACCGAGCGGCTATAAACTGCATTAATGATCACCTGACAGATACAAAAAAAATTGTTCTTTTTTAAAGACCTTACTGTAACTTTTTGAGTCCGCATTTATGAATTACTGGCGTGTCGCCTTGTATCAAAACAATTCGGAAAAATGTACAATAAAAATCATAAAGTTAAATGCAGATACAGAAACAATGTCATTATTTTTTTTTAACTCCATCCCTTATGAATCCTTTAAAGCCCAAGTTCGGGCAATAGAAAAAAAAGTTTTTCCATGCAGTGGGGCTGTGCCAGCACTGCATGGCTTAACTGCTCATAATGTCCAAGGATGACCAGAGAGCTTATACTCACTTGATACTCCACTCTAGCGGCAAACTCTGCTCCCCCACGATCCAAAGGTGGACTGTTCATGACGTCCTCACGTTCCAGAGTCTATGTGCGTGATGACGTCAGGAACAGTTCACGTCGACGATAGACCACAGTGGGGGGGGGGGGCAGGAACTGCAGGGACCATCTTGTGCGGGGAGGATCAAAGGATTAGGTAAGTATATCTCCAATCCCCTAGACCAGTGATCTCCAAACTGTGGCCCTTTGCTTGCTGTTATCCGGTCCTTGATACACTATTTTCATCCACTGATACCAACAATGGGACATAATTCCCCCCCCACTGACACCAATGAAGGGGCAGAATTTCTCCCAATGACACCAACAATGCGGCCTAATGACCATAATGATGGTAAGTATATCTCCAATCCCCTAGACCAGTGGTCTCCAAACTGTGGCCCTTTGCTTGCTGTTACCCGGCCCTTGGGACACTATTTTCATCTACTGATACCACCAATGGGACATAATTCCCCCCCACTGACACCAATGAAGGGGCAGAATTTCTCCCAATCACACCAACAATGTGGCCCAATGACCATAGTGATGGGACCAATTCCTCCCAATGACACCAACGATGGAGCACAATTCCTCTCACCAACACCAATGATGGAGCACTATCCCTCCCACTGATACCAAATATGAGATATTGTTTATTCCCAAAGATGTCAGGACCTTTTATACTCCTAATGGTCACAGTCCGGCCCTCCTTAAATCTGAAGGACAGTAAATTGACCCTTTGTTTACAGAGTTTGGAGACCCCTGCCCTAGACCAATGGTCTCCACACTGCAGCCCACGGGCCACATGTGGCCCTTTGCTTGCCTTTATCCGGCCCACTGATATAATGCACTATTCCTACCACTGACACCAATGATGGAACACCATTTCTTCTACTGACATCAACAGTAGGACACTATTCTTCCCACTGACACCAATGATAAAGCACTATTCCTCCCACTGACACCAATGATGGGGCACTATTCCTCCCACTGACACCAATGATGGGGCACTATTCCTCCCACTGGCACCAATGTTTGGACACCATTCCTTCCACTGACACCAACCCAACAATGGGGCACTATTCTTCCCACTGACACCAACAATGGGACAATATTTCTCCTCCTACTGACCACAGGGATAATTTATTTACTCCCACAGACCACCAAGACTGAAACCTTGTCTACTCTCACTGACACCAATGATGGGGCATTATTCCTCCCACTGACACCAATGATGGGGCATCATGTGAAGGAGTATTTGATTAATCCTGCCAGAAATCCTGTTAGTTGATAACTTCCTGTTTTCTTGGCCTGTGCTGCACTGTTATCAATTAGATTTGTACCAGCTATCTCTGAGGCCTGCAAGCCATGCCCCTCTATACTACTCATTCATTAAAAAAAAGGAAAAATAAAATAAAACTACCCACACTGCAGAATAATTCACATTGTCTAACGACAATTCCCACCAGTCACAATGAGCAACAACTGACAGCATAGGCCCGCCGCTGCTCCCATTGCAAATGCCAGCTCCCTGCTGGAACCTTGGTGATGTCAGTGACGAAATGTGGTCACAACCATATTTTATCAATCTTGTCATGTAGTATCCTCACCGGCTCATTTACAATTTCAAACGGAAGCTGGTAGGGATCTGTCATTTAGAGGCAGTGGTGATACCATCACTAAATGACAGACATCCACCTACATCAGCCAGAGGTTCAAGCAGCAGCAAGTTAGTTGAACTCAATATTGTCGCCCAGTATCCTTGCTGGCCAGATCACAATTTCAAACAGAAGCTGGCAGAGATCTGTCATTTAGAGGAAGTGGTGATACTGTCGCTAAATGACAGATATCCACCTACATCAGCCAGAGGTTCAAGCAGCAGCAATTTTTATTTGTCAACCAGCTTGGTCGCCCATTCGCTAAACTGTGAACAGGCAGGGCTCTGGTTGAACTCAATGTTTTCACCCAGTATCCCCGCTGGTTTGTGTACAATTTCAAAGCAAAGCTGGTAGGGATCTGTCATTGAGAGGCAGTGGTGATACTGTTGCTAAATGACAGACGTCCTGCTACATCAGCCAGAGGTTTAAGCAGCAGCAAAGTTTGTTTTCCCACCGACTTGGCCAATAAAGTCATCCAGTACCCCCGCTGAATCGTTTACAGTTTCAAACAGAAGCTGTCAGGGATCTGTCATTTAAAGGCGGCGATGATACCATTGTTAAAAGACAGACATCCAACTATATGAGCCACAGGTTCAAAACACTCCTCTCATCAGTCGGGGTTAATAGTAGCAACTATGCCAAAGAGAACGCGGATTTGTTGCTATGGGTTACTGCACATTGCAGACCATGGTGGTTGCTGTGCGTACCGCCGTGCTGAATGAGCCGTCTGAGATCAGAAATCCCCCCCCCCCCCCGTGTGCTCTGCACATCGATTCCACGAGTGGCGTTATCATCTCCTCTGATTACGGCGGGCATGGGGGGTGGAATGAGTCTCCTTTTAATTTTTCGATAAAAGAGAAATGTCAGTGATCTAATGGAACACGAGGCATGCGGTGGTTTCTTTCTTTCGCAAATGTCACCTGTCAGGGGTCAGCCAATTATTTTATGCCGCCAGAAAGAGCACATTGCAAACGTGTCCTAATCGGTCTCCGGCGTGCGGCTGCAAAACATGATCTTCTGCCGTGGTGAAAAAAAGAGACATGAAAGGTGGAACGGAACACAGCCGCATGTACAAACAAACTATCCAAATAAGTGCTATTCTTTTCCCCATAGGCAGACGCCACTCCTGAAAGATGAACTTTAAAGTGTTACTAAACCCAGGAGCCTGCAGTCACTATATCTGGTCACCCACAGTACACAGAACATGGAAATGCAATTATTTTAGTAAATATAAACTGCTAAATACCTTTTCTCATCAGCAGTATATAGCAGTCTTGTAACTTCTATCAGTGTCTGGTTAAAGTAGGAGGAGTTTTCATTCTCCTCTGACTGTCCTATGAGGCTGCAGGATCCCTGACCCTCTGTCTGGACAGTGCTGATTGGCCCTTTGCTGATCACATGCATCCTCCCAAGAAATAAAAAACTCTCTTGCACCACACACACACAAAACTGAGCATGTGCAGAGTGCCCCCAAGGTTTTGGAGATGGATTGGGGACAGTGGAAGAAGGGAGAATCAGAGAAGACGGGATCAAACAGCCTTTTTACACAATGCAGAGGATTAACCCCTTCGGTTCCACAATGAGTATAAAAAGCATGATTTACTGCATATACAGACTGATTTGTTGGTTTAGTAACATGTTAAGCATATTGTAAACCAAAAACAAAGATATTAAAAATTGCAACATATCAGTTCTTAGATTTGGTGGCCGCATTCTTTTTTCCATTTTTTTCTTCTTTATTTTGACCTGGTGATCCTGCCAGTAACATAACTCTAACCCTTTTGATGCCACCAATTCATATCATACGTCAGCAGCAGTGGGTGGCTTTTACTGAACTACCCCTTGGTAGTGTACTGGCCCTTTCCCGCATGACTTCCCTGCCCTTCCATGTTTCCTGGGCTCCACTATCTCACCTGCGGACGTGGGAGTGCATGGAACAACAAGCTCCCAGTCAGGTGGAAACCCCCAATCACTTCTTTGGATGTCCAGTAGTACACCAATCCAGTAGTGGATTTGGGGGTCTAAAGTGCTTGGGTCATTTTATCATTTTTTTCACTAAACTTAATTTTTATCACATCAGGGACCAAACGTCCCCTGTGTGATAGCATTTCGTTATGACAGATTCTCATTAAGGAGACATCAGGGGTCTATTGGACACCTGATATCTCACCTGCCTTCCAGTGAAGCCAAAGGAGTGCAGATCACGCCCCATTAGCTTCTTCCCTGGCCACAGCGACCCAGAAGTGACATTAAAGATATTCTTTTGGATCCCATCTGTGGGCTGAGGACCCCCATGGAGGTGTTGCCAGGTAGAGGGGAGGTAGACAAATGAATATCTGTTATGCCACTTGTGGGTCGCTGTGGCCAGGAAAGAAGCTAATGGGGCATGACCTGTGCTCTGTTGGCTTCAGTAGAAGACAAGTGGGATATCACTTATACACCCCTGATGTCTCATTAAGAAGAACCTACACAACAAAATGCTATTGCACATGGGACTTTTGGTCCCTTATGTGGTAACAATAAAGATTAGTGATTTTTTTTTTTAATTACCCAAGCACAAAAAAAAAAAAAAAAAGCAAAAAAAATCCACAAAAACTTTTGAGCCACAAACCCACGTACATATAAATGTAAAAAGATGCACGGTGGGCGCCTATACAAAAACGTAGATTGCGCTACACGTGTTACATATCTCTGCACATGCCAGAATGAGAGCAATAATTCTATGGCCACAATTAACTCTAAGCTGATGACCTGTAAGACCTTTGAAAAGTTTTGGCTGCGTAATTTTGGTGCACGTCCATTTTAAAGTGTTACTAAACCCAGGACCTTGCATTCACTATATCTGGTCTCCCACAATACACAGAACATGGAAATGCAATTATTTTAGTAAATATAAACTGCTAAATACCTTTCATCAGCAGTATATGGCAGTCTTGTGATTTCTATCAGGTTAAAGTAGGAGTTTTCATTCTCCCATGATTGTCCTATGAGGCTGCAGGACCCCTGACCCTCTGTCTGGTCAGTGCTGATTGGCCCTGTGCTGATCACATGCACCCTCCCAAGAAGAAAAACTCTCTAGCAATAGACATTAAACTGGGCATGTGCAGAGTGCCCCCTAGCCTCTGTGCTATCAGGAGATACAGTTGTGCTCATAAGTTTACATACCCTGGCATAATTTATGATTTCTTTGCCATTTTTCAGAGAAGATGAATGATAACACAACTTTGTTTACTCTTTTTATATCATAATGACATCAGAAACTACCCAAATGACCTTGATCCAAAGTTTACATACCCCAGTTCTTAATACCGTGTATTGCCCCCTTTAACATCAATGACAGCTTGAAGTATTTTGTGGTATTTGTGGATGAGGCTCTTTATTTTCTCAGATGGTAAAGCTGCCCATTCCCCTTGGCAAAAAGCCTCCAGTTCCTGGAAATTCTTGGGCAGTCTTGCATGAACTGCACCTTTGAGATCTCCCCAGAGTGGCTCAATGATATTGAGGTCAGGAGACTGAGATGGCCACTCCAGAACTTTCACTTTATTCTGTTGTAGCCAATGACACGTCGACTTGGCCTTGTGTTTTGGATCATTGTCATGTTGGAATGTCCAAGTACGTCCCATGTGCAGCTTCCTGGCTGATGAATGCAAATGTTCCTCCAGTATTTTTTGATAACATACTGCATTTATCTTGCCATCAATTTTGACCAAATTTCCTGTGCCTTTGTAGCTCACACATCCCCAAAACATCAGCGATCCACCTCTGTGTTTCATAGGCCTTGCTAACTCCTCTCCAAATGTAACGTTTATGATTATGGCCAAAAAGCTCAATTTTGGTCTCATTGCACCAAATGACTTTGTGCCAGAAGGTTTGAGGCTTGTCTCTGTGCTGTTTGGCGTATTGTATGCGGGATACTTTGTGGCATTTGCGTAGTAATGGCTTTCTTCTGGCGACTCGACCATGCAGCCCATCTTTCTTCAAGTTGCACCAGGTGTAGGCGCACAACCTAGCTACCCCATCTCAAACCTGACATGAAGACATGAAGCCTCGTTTTTGGCTTCCACAGTCAGCACAGCCGTGCTTTACATCTCAGGAAGCCGCAGCTTCTACACCATCATTGGTTGGGGACAGACAGTTCTCCACTGACAACCACATATATTATATTGACTGATGTGCCTGTTTTTTCCTTTGGAATTGTGAGTTGCCACTTGTCATTACTTTTAATAAAACTATTTTACAGTCTACACTCAGAGGCGCCTCTCCCCTTGTTGTCATCTTTCTTCAAGTGCCTCCTTATCCTGCATCTTGAAACAGCCACACCACATGTTTTCAGAGAGTCCTGTATTTCACCTGAAGTTATTTGTGGGTTTTTCTTTGCATCCCAAACAATTTTCCTGGCAGTTGTAGCTGAAATTTTAGTTGGTCTTCCTGACTACCTGTTTGGTTTCAACAGAACCCCTTATTTTCCACTTCTTGATTAAGAGTTTGAACACTGCTGATTGGCATTCTAAATTCCTATATTCCAATTTATACAGTTCAACTACCTTTTCCCACAGATCCTTTGACAATTATTTTGCTTTCCCCATGACTCAGAATCCAGAAATATCAGTGCAGCACTGGATGAAAGATGCAAGGGTCTGTCAGGAGTCCAGAAACTCACTGATCTTTTATACACACACACTAATTACAAGCAAACAGATCACAGGTGAGGATGGTTACCTTTAATAGCCATTCAAACCCATTTGTGTCAACTTGTGTGCATGTTATCAGGCCAAAATCACCAGGGTATGTAAACTTTTGATCAGGGTCATTTGGGTAGTTTCTGTTGTCATTGTGATTTAAAAAGAGTAAACACAGTTGATTGATAATAAATGGCTTCAGCCAAACACTAACCATGAGTGAAAGAAATGTTTTTGTGTTATCATTCATATTCTCTGAAAAATGGCCAAGAAATCATAAATTCTGCCAGGGTATGTAAACTTATGCGCATAACTGGGGACTCTGGAAGAAGGGGAGGATTAGAGGAGACAGGATCAAACAACCTTTTTTTATAATGCACAGGATTATCCTTTTAGGTTCCACAGCATGCTTTACTGCATATACAGACTGATTTTACAAAAAAAAAAAAAAAAAATAGATAAGTGCTTTGCTTATATACACAACGGGAGCAATAAAAAGCAGCTGGCACAATATTGATGAACAACAATATAAAGAATGGTGCAGCGTTTAGAAAGCCAATGAGTCCATAGAAAATCAATCCAAAGATGGTGTTCAGCACTCTTCACATCAAAGGTGGTTATCAGAAGGTAAAAGAAGAGGAAACCATCACCGGCACCCGATAACAATGCCACTTACCCTCCTTAATGGACCCTCATCACAAAGGTCACATCAGCATTGGATAGTAAAGGATGCCCTTCAATCTCCATACATCTCAATCAGGGGCAGGTACAAATGAATGCAGATTTAAACCCCCCCCCGGTCTCAGCCTTCCTTTTCCTGATACTTCAGTAGTGACCACCATAGATGAATCCATCCCATGAAAATGCAAAGAGATAGACCTCACGGTGCAGTATTTCCAAATACATTTATTGGATTAAAAAGGAGATTCACTCACATGCTCCGCACCCCAGGGGAATAACCCTCCTGCTGCAGGAATTGGTCAACCGATGGAGAGTCGAGATGTGGCAGATTGGGTCTTTCCCCATGGACAACTGGCGCTATAGAGAGCTCCAGCATTTCGTTAGCAGCCTACCCCAGGAGATTCGCTCCCCTACCACTGCCTCTCCCTTTGAGCGGCTCTGCATTTCTACCTTGGCTATCCCTCATGCTATATCTGTATTGTATGAGATGCTACAGTCATTGGGAGCAGGGAAAAACCCATTTACCAAAACGCAATAGGACCATCTCACATACATGAGTTCGGTGGACACGAAAATGCAGGAAAAAAGTTTTAAGATCCTCACCCGGTGGTATAGGGTTCCTTCTAAGCTTGCCAGGATTCACCCCTCTGTATCTGATACTTGCTGGAGGGAATGTGGCCTCAGAGGCTCATTCCTCCACATCTGGTGGGAGTGCCCTAGGATTCAGCCTTACTGGCGGGATATACAATCTCAAATCAAGGCTATCCTGGACATTGAGATTCCTGACTCCCCGTTGGAGTCGTTGCTGCCCGTCCCCACCATTCCTCAACCGTTACCGCAAATCCATTTTGCCTCACCTACTCAATGCGGTCAGACGGTTACTTCCCATATACTGGAAGAGACCGCAAATTCTTACCTCTAATGAATGGATCCTCATGGTGAATAATATAATGGTTGCAGAGGAGTGGATGGCGCCGTGTAAAGATCGCTATGATAAGTTTTATAGTATATGGGCTACCTGGATACAATATATTGGCAAGACCACGTCGGGCTCCCAGGGAGCCCCGCACATCGCAACCCCTATCCCTGATGGGGTGGGGAATGTGGTAGCTCCTGACCTTTAACCGCACCAGATTAGTCCCTGAACCCACACACATGATGGCTTTGATCATCTCATGGAGTGCTGTTTTGTTATGTACTGTTTAGTTTATTTCATTTTATTTTATGTTGTTTTGTTTTATCCCCGTTCTGGTTATTCCTCCCTAGTCTCTTGTCCACTTAATGGAGTCTAAGTCACCTTATAGCATCATGCAGGGATGGGCTATTTGAGGCGACACATTTATGCTTATGTTCATCAGATAAAGCATGGTTATGATGTTTTTTTGTCTCGACCCCCCACCCCTTTGTTTTTTTCATTCTGTCTTTCTCTGTATGCTTTTATTCTTTTCTATAGTATTCTGTTTGTCTTAGTATGTCTTATGTATGTTGTATGGAAAAAAGAAAATTCTAAAATAAAGATTACATTAAAAAAAAACACGCTATGTTCAGTGTAAACATTCTGTTCCCCATCAGCAAGATGGCCGCCACGTCCCAGCATACACCAATGTCACGCCGAGTCGGCGGCGGCCCTCTTACTGGTGGGGAACGCTGAATGTTCACATTGAACATAGCGTGGTTTTGTGCGGAGCATGTGAGTGAATCTCCTGCACCGTGAGGTCTATCTCTTTGCATTTTCATGAGATGGTTTCATCTATGGTGGTCAATACTGGAGTATAGGGAAAAGGAAGGCTGGGACTGGGACCGGGGGGGGGGGGGGG
>BLSH010312008.1:124895-135027 GCA_018402905.1 Glandirana rugosa
CCTCTCTCATCCCTCTCCCCCCCCTTCCACTCCCCTCTCTCTCTCTCACCCTGCTCTCTCCCCATAGTAGTAGTGCAGTATGTAGGTGGGGCATGAGTGTGGGTGGTTACTGTGTATGCTCTATGTGTTCCAAACACTTCATGATCTGACAGGTAGTGGTAATCTGATAGAACACCCATGCAGACATCTTACTACACCCAGCTATGTCTTTAATTTCAGAGTAATTTTAGCAATAAAGTGAGGCGCAAGCTTATATAAATAAATATAGTATATTGATACCTGTGATGCTGTTTGAATGTGTAATTTTGAAAGCCTAGGTTTAGCGTTGAGCAGTGCGGGGTGTACCAACATGGCCTCCGCCACCTTCCTACTGCTGGCATCCAACATCACAGACATCAATATACTATATTTATGAATATTCGCTCACTTTATTGCTAAACTTACTCTGGAATTCAAGACATAGGTGGGTGTAGTAAGATGTCCGCATGGGTGTTCTATCAGATTACCGCTTCCCGTCAGATCATGAAGTGTTTTGAGTGCATGCGCAGTAAGTATTTTTTGGTCGGAGCGTCACTTCCGTTAGCGTTAATCTGATAGAACACCAGCAGCAGGATGTGCTTAGCTGAGAAACCCCTCCTCCCCTCCTCCAGATTAAAGACCATTAAGACCAAGTATGACATAATTTTGGGCTAGGCTAGAAACCAGGAAGCAACTGAAGAAATATAAAAAAAAAAAACCTTCCTATCTATGTATTCATGCTAGCAGCATAAGGATTAAAAATAGTTCATGTTGATTGAGAGAGTTTAGTTCCACTTTAACCGCTTGTGCAGAGCGGCCATTCTGCGCCGGATCTCGTACCTATATGTGATCCGCGCCCAGGGGTAGAGAGCGTGCCCCCACTGCCCCGGCTGTGCTGCAATTGGCTGCAGCACCAACCATTCAGCGGGTGGGGGGCGCTGATTGCTTGCCGACACCCGCTGATTAGCGCCGGACATTACCCAAGAGAGCCCTGTGTAGATAAACAAACACAGGGCTCTCTTCTGACAGCAGCAATGTGCTGTTTTTATCCTCCTGCAAAGCACATTGCTTAGTAAAAACAGCACACAGTCACACATGTTGGCCACACATTTAACCCCCTGATGTTAACCCCTTCCCAGCCAGTGTCATTAATACAGTGACAGTGCATATTTTTAGCACTGATCACTGTATTGGTGTCACTGGTCCCCAAAAAAGGGTCAGTTAGTGTCTGATTTGTCCGCCGTAATATCACAGTCCCCCTATAAGTCACTGATCGCCGCCATTACTAGTAAAAAATAAATAAAAATTCCATAAATATAGCTCATAGTTTGTAGACGCTATCATTTTGCGCAAACCAATCAATATACGCTTATTGGGATTTTGTTTACCAAAAACATGTAGCAGAATACATATGGACCTAAACTGATGAAGAAATTGGATGTTTTACATTTGTTTATTGGATAAGTTTTATAGCAGAAAGTAAAAAATATTGTTTTGGATTTTTTTTTTCAGAATTGTTGGTCTTTTTTTATTTATAGTGCAAAAAATCAAAACTGCAGAGATGATCAAATACCACCGAAAGGAAATTCTATTTACAGTGCCCTGAAAAAGTATTCATACCCCTTGAAATTTTTCACATTTTGTCATCTTACAACCAAAAAGATAAATGTATTTTATTGGGATTTTATGTGATGGACCAACACAAAGTGGCACATAATTGTGCAGTGGAAGGAAAAGGATAAATGGTTTTCAAAATGTTTTACAAATAAATATGTGAAAAGTGTGGCGTACATTTGTATTCAGCTCCCCTTTACTCTGTGGAACCAATTGCCTTCAGAAGTCACCTAATTAGTAAATAGAGTCCACCTGTGTGTAATCTAATCTCAGTATAAATACAGCTGTTCTGTGAAGCCCTCAGAGGTTTGTTAGAGAACCTTAGTGAACAAACAGCATCATGAAGACCAAGGAAAACACCAGATGGGTCAGGGATAAAGTTGTGGAGAAGTTTAAAGCAGGGTTAGGTTATAAAAAAGATATCCCAAGCTTTGAACATCTCACTGAGCTCTGTTCCATCCATCATCCGAAAATGGAATGAGTATGGCACAACTGCAAACCTACTAAGACATGGCCGTCCACCTAAACTGACCAGCCGGGCAAGGAGAGCATTCATCAGAGAAGCAGCCAAGAGGCCCATGGTAACTCTGGAGGAGCTGCAGAGATCCACAGCTCAGGTGGGAGAATCTGTATACAGGACAACTATTAGCCATGCACTCCACAAATCTGCCCTTTATGGAAGAGTGCCAAGAAGAAAGCGATTGTTGAAAGAAAGAAATAAGATGTCCCATTTGCCGTTTCCGAGAAGCCATGTGGGGGACGCAGCAAACACGTGGAAGATGGTGCTCTGATCAGATGAGACCAAAATTTAAATTTTCTGCCTAAAAGCAAAATGCTATGTGTGGGGGAAAACTAACACTGCACATCACCCTGAACACACCATCCCCACCGTGAAACATGGTGGTGGCAGCATCATGTTGTTGGGATGCTTTTCTTCAGCTGGCACAGGGAAGCTGGTCAGAGTTGATGGGAAGATGGATGGAGCCAAATACAGAGCAATCTTGGAAGAATATCTGTTAGTCTGCAAAAGACTTCCACCATGACAACAACCCTAAAGATACAGCCAGAGCTACAATGGAATGGTTTAGATCAAAGCATATTCATGTGTTTGAATGGCCCAGTCACAGTCCAGACCTAAATCCAATTGAGAATCTGTGGCAAGACTTGAAAATTGCTGTTCACAGAGGCTCTCCATCCAATCTGACAGAGCTTGAGATATTTTTCAAAGCTGGTAGAGACTTCCCCAAAAAGACTTGCAGATGTAATTGAAGTGAAAGGTGATTCTACAAAGTATTGACTCAGGGGGGCGCCATACAAATGCCCCCCACACTTTTCACATATTTATTTGTAAAAAATGTTGAAAATCATTTATCATTTTCCTTCCACTTCACAATTATGTGGCACTTTGTGTTGGCCTATCACATAAAATCCCAATAAAATACATTTATCTTTTTGGTTGTATTATGACAAAATGTGGAAAATTTGAAGGGGAATGAATACTTTTTCTAGGCACTGTATGGGAAAAAAAGGACATACATTTTATTTGGGTACGCTGGAATTACAACCCTCTGCCCATGGAAGCACAGGCTGTAGACAGTGCTACTCTTTACATCTGAGAGCCCTCGGCTTCCTCTCAAAACAGAGGAAGGGTATCAGGACAAGGATCACCGGCTCGTGGCTACCAGCAGGTGGTCCTGATCCTGACACCCTTCCTCTGTTTTGAGAGGAAGCTGAGGGTTCTCAAATGTAAAGAGTGCACTGTCTACAGCCTGTGCTTCCATGGGCAGAGGGTTGTAATTCCAGTGTCCACCAGCGAGTGTGTCCCAGCAGCCAACAAACCCCAGTAATCAGTTTCCACCTGATGCTGGCTGCTGGGAGGGTATTTAGATCCACCACTATTAAGTTCCCCTTGCTCCAGTGTTTTGCTGTTGCCAAATTCTGTTTGCCTAGATCAGGGGTCTCCAAACTGCTGTCCAAGGACCAGGGTTGGCCCTTTGCTAACCTTTTAACCGAGCCTTGGGGGGCCATTCCTGCCAATGATATGAGGCACTATTCTTCCCACTGACACCAACAATGGGAAAGATGTCTTCTACTGATACAGGTAGTGTTTCCACTTCATCCCTTTAAAACCGAACACATATTAATTACACAGGTTCTGAGGCTCATTAAGGTGGTAATTAAACTCACTTGGCACCTTATCTGCATTAAATTAGCCACAGAACCTGTGCAATTCATATGTGTTTGGTTTTAAAGGGATGAGGTGGAAACCCTATCTATATAAGTAGAAGACATCTTCCCCATTGGCAACCCTAGATACCAGTTATAGGGTACTATTACTCCAACTAATACCAATGATGGGGCACTACTCCTCCTCCTACTGACCACAAAGACTGTGGCCATGTTTATTCTCACTTAATGGCATTAACGTGTTACTAAACCCAATGGTATGAAAATAGTTCATCTGCCCCAACCCCCCCCCCCCCCCCACAGTGCCCACAGGTTATAAATCTTCTTTTTACAATAATATACTGCCACTATATACCTTTTGGGATTATCTGTATACCACGGTTTTCCTGATAACCTGCACAGTTTGTCCATAGCTGTGTGTTCAGGTAGGAGGAGATTTTCACTACAGCCTCTATACACGCCCACATGTGTGATGTCAATATCATGTAGCCTGAACAGTTCAACAGAAACAGGAAATGTACTCTCCAGCATAAGAGACCAAACTGAGCATGTGCAACTTTACCTCCCTGCTGTGTATTATATGAACTTGCCCAGATTGAGAGTGCAGAAGGGAAGAATCTATACATACAGGATAAAACAGCCTTTTTTAAACAAAGCTGAGGATTAACTCCTTAACCACTTGCCGACTGCCCGCTGCAGCGTGACGGCGACAAGGTGGTTCGTCACAGATCGGCGGCCGCGATAACTAGCATTGTGAGCGCGCGCGCCGCCGAAGGTTCGCCCGTGCGCTCACGGTGTTCGGGGGGGGGGCAGGGAGCGGGTGCGGTGGACTCGATCGCCGCCGGCTACCCGCGATGGCCCCCCCGCATTGAAAGAACAAAGGTCCGTGTAATTAAACACGGACCTCTGTTCTGTGAGAGGGGGAAGGGCTGTGATCACAGCTTCCTCTACATGGAAGCTGTGATCACTCCCCTTCCCCTGCTAGGGCAGTCCCCCCACAGTTAGAACACGCCCAGGGAACATAGTTAACCCTTAGAGCGCCCCCTGCAGGTTAACCCCTTCACTGCCAATGGCATTTACACAGTAATCAATGAATCAATGAAAAAAAATGTTTTTTTTGGATTTGTATTTTATCAAAAAGTAATAAATTTGGGTCTTTTTGTAAAATTGTCGCTCTTCTTTTGTTTATAGCGGCGATCAGAAATGACACAGAGGTGATCAAATACCACCAAAAGAAAGCTCTATTTGTGGGAAAAAAAGGACGCAAATTTCATTTGGGTACAACGTTGCACGACCACGCAATTCTCAGTTAAAGCGATGCAGCGCCGAATCGCAAAAAGTGCTCTGGTCCTAAAGTGTGAAATCCTTCCGGGGCTGAAGTGGTTAAAGCAGAGTTCCACCCTGTTAAAAGTCAGCAGCTACCAAAAGGGTAGCTGCTGACTTTTAACAATCGACCACTCACCTGTCCCTCGTTTCAGTGATGCGCCTGCCCGAATTGCCTTTACGTTACCACTTTGCCGACATGCCAATTGTGGCATGTCGGGGGATTCACGTTCCCTTAAAGCGGAAGTTCCACTTTAAGGCTGCCCATGTATAATGCCAATGCTTGTCAACAGACCATAAAATGCACATGACCTTTCTGGGGCGACACAGCTTACCGTTGGTCACTACTGCATGGTGTGTTGGGCAGCCATTCACAATAAGCCCGGGTTCACACTGCAGGTGCCGATCACATGCGATCTCTGAGCAATGCGAGTTCAGCTATACAGTTATACTGTATGGCTGAACTCGCATTTGATTTGCACAAAAAAAGGTGCAGGGACCTTTTTTCTCCCGCAGTGGAATCGCATCGCATGGGGGTTCCCCAATTCATGTGCGAGTTCACAGTTCGCACTGCAGTCCGTGAAAAAAACTGGGGGTGTCATTAACTTTTTAAGCGGTTCGCAGAAGGCAGTATGAACTACCTGCGGAAAAAATGTGATGCGGGAACGGCTCTGTAATTGCGCCGATTTCCGCATCGCACATATGTGAATCGGGGCTGAATGAAACCTCAATGCACCACACTAGGACGTGTGTTAATATACATTATCGCAACGCAAAAGTTTGACTGGGTCTTTAACCACTTGCCAACCAGTCATGTACCTGGTACCAAGTGGTTATACCGGTATGATGGCATCATACCAGTACTGGTTTTTAGAACCAACAGTCATCCACTGGATGTCTTTTACAAGTAGCGGGGACGTCCCCCCCTGCCTGCGACTTTACCAGGATCTCCCGTCCCACCGGGAGTCCCGAACGACCAGCTGGCGCTTCCAACCGTGATCACAGAGCTGAACAAAGACCGGATCTGCGTTATTCAGCTCTGTGATATAATATCCCAGAAGTGAAGACCTTACATCACTTAAAGTTTACCCAGCTGTAAACGGCGCCATTTTTAAAATCCACAGCATTTGATCACACCAATGTTGTTGTGATCAAAAGCTTTCAAAAGATCCCAGATCTCTCCATAAAGAGTACCTGTCACATGCCTATTGCTGTCACAAGGGATGCTTACATTGCTTCTGACAACAATAAAAGTGATTAAAGAAAAAATGAAAGTGACATTGTAAAAATAAAAAAAAAACATTTTAAAGTGTCTCCGTCCCCCCAGTCTTCACACGCATAGGTGAACGCACATGTCGGTCCCACACGCATGCAAACAGCGATCGTCCCACACATGTGAGGCATCACCACAAATGTCAGATCATGTGCAGTAATTATAGCACTAGACCTTCCGTGTAAATCCAAAGTGGTAACCCGTAAAGGCTTTTAAAGCATCGCATATGCGCAATTTTAAAGCGTAACATGTTTGGTATCTGTTTACTCGGCGTAACATCATTATTCATATTTTACCAAAACATTGGGTTATGTATTGTGTTTTTGCATTAACATTCAAAAAAGTATATTTTTTCCCAAAAAATTGCATTTGAAAACCACTGCACGGATATGACATAAAAAATTGCAAAACTCACCAAATATGTAATGTTTGGTGGTTCTAAGAAATTTTCTAGCAAAAAACACTGATTGTTACGTGCAAATAAAAAGTGCCAGAAAAGGCCTGGTCTTAATGACTGGAAGTTCACACCTGATACTGCACCAACACTACAGCTGATAGAGCGCAATAGAGAAGGCTGAACCCACATAGTGAAACTCTTGTGCAGCCTTTTTTAACCTTTTTTTTTTACCAGTGGAAACCCTTAAAATAGTTTAAAGATTTTTTTGGGGAAACCATTGATAAAACCAATTCATTGGGGACCAGTGAGAAAAATGCCCCCCTTACAATGGTGGTCAGATTGCCATCCTTACCACCCACATAGCAAGGAATTGTGCTGCAAGTTTGAACATGACTTGCTAAGCTATTGCTAGACTTGCCAGGCTTCACAAGTTTGTTGCACAATTGCAGCAAGTCCACATTGCATGACTCCACATCAACTTTCTTTGCAAACATTCTGCAAGTCTGCTGCAAGTTCTGGTTCAGTTATGTTGTGTAATAGTCATCCCACCACAGGGGTCACTGTGACTTGCAGAGCGCTCGCTGTAGACTCCCCACCAGTGGTGGCCTGTCTATAAGGGGCGCAGGTGCCCCCCTAATCCATGCGCCCAGCACCTAATATACATGCAGGGTGCCAGCTGCATGGATTTCAATGGGGTCTTTTTTTTTTTTTTAAGCACATGACTAGAGCCTGAGGGTCTAATTGGCTTTAAAAAAGGGTGGACTCGGGGCACAGAGTACTGCGCCCTGAGCCCACCCAGTTGTGTGACAATAGCGAAATAATATTCGCTATTGTCTTCTTGATTCTCCTCCCGGCCAATCGGGAAGCAGGTCCTGAGACCTGATTAGCCAGGGACTCCCGGCCAATCGGGTCTCAAGACCCACTTCCTATTTTGCCGGGAGGAGAAGCTATGGTCCCGGAGCGAGAAGTAGCTGGAGCGAGGAGCAGTAGCCCTACCCTGGATCCTCATCATATCTGCCTCCTAAGGTAAGGATCGCCGCCTTCCTGTCCGTCTCCCCTGGGGGGCGGGCACCGCTGCCTTCCTGTCCGTCTCCCCTGGGGGGCGGGCACCGCTGCCTTCCTGTCCGTCTCCCACGCGGGGGGGGGGTCATCAGTTTGCTGCATGCAAATTGGAAAAGTGTCACTAGAACTTGTGCTTCAAGTGCTCTGCAAGTGTAAAACTTGCCAGTGAAAGTGTGCAACAAGTTAACAAGACTTACAATTCAACACTACCACAAATTTGTGGCAAGTTATCCTATCTGGGCAATAGCTAAAAGCATCATTGGTGTTATGCCACTTTCTCTGCCAAGTGCTATTGGCCCAAAGCTATGCAGGCACCATCAAATTGGAGGTCAATCAACGATAGCTCAAGAAACCCTTAAAAACCTCTGGAGGGTTCTCTAGTTAAGAATGGCTGCTCCATTGCATCAGACCTCAGTGCCCGAGGCCCCATAGAGTGCAATGTGTGTTACTTAATAACATAAAGGACTGTATGTTGAGGACATTCTGCTGTACAGCCTGAGGTAGGGAGGCAAGTACTTAGAAGACTAACACCAAGGAGTAAATAAATGAATACCAATTTATTGTATAAATAAATACAAACAAGTTAATTCATTTTATAAATGTATGGAAAAAGACCAGTATTTAACATTTTAAATGAAACTCAAATTTGCATTTTTTTTTTACAACATATGGCATGTTGCAGTGTCCAGGTTCACATGACCTAGTTTTCATAGATCCCTGCGGAGGAATTCACTAAGAATACTCTCCGTTCCTTTTTTAAACTCTTGACAGGCCTTGAACAACGCTTGTTCTATTTTTGGTCCATCAGATGTTTGATAACAGTCTTAAGCAGTCAGCTACTGAGTACCAACCTCAAAAAGGTCTTTATTTATTTTTTCCATTTTACAGTGAGTTTCATAGAAGTTATGAAACCTTCTAGTTATTGTCAGGATGAAAAAAAAAGACATAAGTCCTTTGAGTTTAGCCTTACAAAATGCATTCTCATGAGACAGTATAACCATAGGGGTTATGGCTGACTAAAGGAATCAAAAAGCTCTCCAATGGAATCTTCGTAGGACAGTAGAGCCTTCTTAGAACACAAGGTATTCTCATGTCTCATTCTAACACATATCAAAAGATAAGAGGATAATTCCTCATTTCGGGACGGCGAGAGGAGCCATGCAAATCATTCATTTATGATCCAACAGCCAAATGCACATTCAGGTGCAAACAAAACCTAATATTATAGAGCCATTTATTCCAAACTGCATGCTTCAGGCTATTTGGCCATCTTCCGTGCAGTTTATAGAAACCACAGCTTCTATGGAGAGGGACTTGGGACCCAGCAAGACAGTATAAAGGCCCATACACATAGTCAAATGGTTTTTAATAGGGATGAGCTGCTGGTTCAGTCTAAGCCCATGTTCATACCGAAATGTTCCTGTTTGGAAGTTCTGCAAACAGTCGAACCAAAATGATGTTAGGCCGGCTCTGGCATGGATCATGGGGAACCTCATGCTAAAAACAAGAAAAAGAAAGTGTAAGGTCTCCCAAAAACCCACATCAGGCCTTTGTCCAAGCATGCAGCCTGGCTGGCCAGGAAATAAAGGGATGGGGCCAAGCTTGCGCCCCTCCCCCCACACCCCCCGTTCTGTACCATACTGGGAACCCCACTTTGTGAAAAGGCAAAAGGCCAAATCACTTCTTTTTTCTGCATTGCGCCTCCATGGGCTAGGCCTTTTGGCTAAGTCCAAGGCAATTTTTGTTACCAGGCCTCAGGGCCTAGCCTGGTACGGGCACTATTTATTTCATTTGTTTTTTACCTCACATTTTGTCACTTTGCACTTTTGTCTGAGTTTCGTTTCTCACTATGATGGAGGGTGTAAGTCATCTGGCCTAATTTAAAGTCTCAGGGGAGGATGTGTGGCCATTAGGTAAACTGGGAGGCATGCCTCTCTTCGGGAGAGCCCCTCACCTAGTACTCGTTGGTCGGCTTGGGCTGACCATGAGGAGAGGGGTCTGCCAGGTGTTTGGGCTGAGTGGACCAAGTTGAGCCTTGCCCCAGTCAGGAGCCATGCGCCCCAGGGGGTCAAGGTAAGAGACACACACTTAAAGCGGAGTTCCACCCAAATATGAAACTTCCACAGATCTGAATTCCCCTCCAGTGCCACATTTGGCACCTTTCGGGGGGGGGGGGGAGCGGACACCTGTCAAAACCAGGTATCCGCACCCACTTCCTGAGAAAGATTGCCACAATGTCCGGCCCTCCTCCTCCAACC
>BLSH010312008.1:153939-166592 GCA_018402905.1 Glandirana rugosa
CACCTAAACGATCAGAAGAACCCTCTCCTCACGGCACACCCCCACCTCATTGATAGCACAGTGCCCAGGGCAGTGGTCCCTCCTGCCCACTACTTGTCCCGGCCCTGCACACAGCTGCATCTACACATCAAAAATGTGCTTGATGAGAATATGGGGTTGATTTACTAAAGCTTGAAAGTGCAAAATTTGGTGCAGCTCCACAAAGAAACCAATCAGCTTGAAGGTTTTATTGTCAACGCTTGATTGAACAAGCTGAGGTTAGAAGCTGATTGGCTACCATGCACAGCTGCACCAGTTTTTGCACTCTCCAGCTTCAGTAAATCAACCCCTACGAGTCCATCTGTCCAAAAGTTGAATTTAAACTGGAAATGTATTTTTTTAAAACGATAATAATCCCAAGAAGACTAGCAAATCCACCAAGGAATGGCTCAGTAAGAGAAATAGAGAGTTATGGACAGCCCTAGTGAAAGTCCTGATTTGGTTCCCATTGAAATGTTGTGGGGGTGATTTTTAAACGGCCGGATCATGCCAACTACCATCTACCAACTATCAGCTTGCATCTGAAGGGATTTTGCATGAAGAGGTCAAATATTTCGGTTGATGTCAGAGACTGGGGGCAGTTATATAAAAAGCCTACAAGAAGTCATTTCTGTTTTTGGGGGCAATGCCGGCTTCTGATGCCAACGGTGTACCTACGTTTCCTACAGTCTACTATTACACCTTGAATAAATCGTTGAAAAGACAACTTTTTCTTGTGTTCCTATTCAAGTATTATTATCACTTTTATTCAGTAGCAGAGATATGTACAACAAAAAAAATTGTTTTGGTTTGTTTCAGGTTCATTAGTTTCGTAAGTAATTTTGTTTCGTCACATTCGTTATGTTAAAAGGATTGATTTTCGTATCTTTTCGTTGTGCGGAATCAATTTTCTAATTTTTGGAAGTTATTTCAGATTCATTCATTATGTTGTTTGATATAAAAAAAAATCCAGCCCAGAATAGCTGGTTGTTAAGGATCAGGTGGCCTTTACATCTTTAACCCCTTCCTTACTGGGCACTTAAACCCCCCTCCTGCCCAGACCAATTTTCAGGTTTCAGCGATGTCGCATTTTGAATGACAATTGCGCGGTCATGCGGCGTTGTACCCAAATAAAAATGATGTCCTTTTTTCCCCACAAATAGAGCTTTCTTTTGGTGGTACTTGATCACCTCTGCGGTTTTTATTTTTTGCGCTATAAACAAAACCAAGAGCGACAATTTTGAAAAAAGAACAATATTTTTTACTTTTTGCTCTAATAAATATCCAAAAATAAAAAATAAAAAAAAATTTATTCATTGGGTTTAGCCGATTTATATTCTTCTACATATTTTTGGTAAAAAAAATCGCAATCGGCGTTTATTGATTGGTTTGCGCAAAAGTTATCGCGTCTACAAACTATGGGAATTGATTTATGGCGTTTTTATTATTATTATTTTTTTTACTAGTAAGTGCGGCGATCTGCGATTTTTATCGGGACTTTGATATTGGGGCGGACATGTCGGTCATTTTTGACACTTTTTTGGGACCAATGACATTTAATCAGTGATCAGAAATTTAAATGTCCACTGATTACTGTATAAATGTCATTGGCAGTGACGGGGTTAACACTAAGGGGGCAGTGAAGGGGTTAACAATGTTCCCTGGGTGTGTTCTAACTGTGGGGGGGATGGGCTGGCCGGGACATAACAGATCTAACTGATCCCAGTGACAGGGATCAGTAGATCTGTTTGTCCCCTGTCACAGAACGGGGAACCGCCGTGTTTACATCGGCGGTTCCCCGTTCTACAGCTCTGTAAGGCGATCGCGAGTCAGGAGCGGACATCGAGTCCGCCCGACCCGCGGGCACGCCCGCCGCCGCTGCCCAGTGCGCGCAGGGGGCGTGTAAAGGGGCGGACGTCCATGGACGTCCACCCGGATTTTCAGATCCGCGCTGTAGACGTCTTTCGTCTATAGCGCGGATCTCTAGTGGTTAACAACTATGACTCATCTGCTGTCAGAGGGGTTTCCCACTGACAGCAGAATGTAAAAGAAAGGAGAGCCGACATTAAGAAAAAAAAAAGAAAACAGTGCGGGGTGACCCCGAATCCATACCAGGCCCTTCAGGTCAAATTTAAAAAAAAATGTCATGGGTTTCTCCCTCCTGAAATCTATACCAGACCCTTATCCGACCATGCAGAAGGGGGGGGGGGGGGAGCGAGAACAAAAAAAAACCCGCTTACCCCCCCCCCCCCATACCCTCAACATAGGTAGGTTGCTTTGGGCCTCTTCCTCACAACCCTGCCTGGTTGTTCTGGGGGTGCAGATGGGTAGCTTATCTGAATCTGGAAGCTACTCAGATCCTGTCCCCCCCCCCCCCATTCGCCCAAAAAAAAAAGGTGAAAAGTAAATACAAACACAAAGACAGCTTTTGACAAGTGCTTTATTAAAACAAAAAAATAATTAAACATGTCCCCCAATGTAAAACCACGCCACCCGTCGAACATGACCAGAGACACTCGCCGAATGACAGTTGCTTTGGGCCTCTTCCCATAACCCTAGCCCGTTGGTTGTATGGGTGACCCCGCAGATCCTGGTTCCCCCCTATGTGATTGATTGGGGGGTACATAGTACCCCAACTCATTCACCAAAAATGTGAAAATAAAAAAACAAAAACAAAAAGACAGCTTTTGAAAAGTCTGATGTAAATCCTGCCGCCCGCCGAACACAACCGGTCTCATCCAGAGACATTCACTGAATGACAGCTACTTCTCCCTTGCCGGTAACTAAACATGGGGGCAGGGTTTCACTGTGACATCACCGGGTGACCACGTCCCCATGAAGTCACTTGGAGACCACGTGCATGGCGTCATAGTTGTTAAGGACTCAGCGGCCCGGATTTGGGATAATTTGTTACTTTTGGAAAATCAAACATCAGAATGAAACAAATTAATTTTGCTTTAATTTATTCTGGATTTGTTGAAATTCGTTACTACAGGCATACCCCAATATGAACAACACCCGCTCCAATCTGCTCCAACCTGTCACACCAGTCCGCTAATCCTTAATTGGGTGCAGGCTCTGCAAGGCATCTCAAAATGAAGAAAGTCACTGGATGGCCGTACTACAAAAGATATCACCTTTATTCGAGAAATTCAAAATTCCATAAAATCCATACGGTCACAACAAAGAGCACATGAATGGACCTAGGGGTAGGGCACAAGAGCTGTGCCCTACCCCTGGGTCCATTCATGTGCTCTTTGTTGTGACCGTATGGATTTTACGGAATTTTGAATTTATTGAATAAAGGTGATATCTTTTGGAGTACGGCCATCCAGTGACTTTCTTCATTACAGGCATACCCCGCTTTACGTACACTCACTTTACATACACTCACGAGTATGGACATACCCGCGAATGTAAGTAAAGTGCCTTGCAAGTATAGACATTCTGGACATTCCTGTGCCGCGCAGCCACAGTATGGCCTGGAAGAGGCCGCAAGGGAAGAGGTAAAGTTCCCGCCAGCCAGCCCAGCGTTGCCGCCTGCCCGCCGGCCCAGAGTTGCCTGCCAGCCAATCCAGTGTTGCCATCTGCCTGCTGCCTAAACGTAAGCGGATTACTGTACAGTACTATAAACTTCACTCCCTGACCCCCCCACTACAGGCCCCGGACCCCCCCACTACAGGCGCTGGAACCCCCCCTAACGGGCCCTGACCCCCCACTACAGGCCCTGGACCCCCCCCCCACTGCAGCCCATGGCCCCTTACTATAGGCCCTGACCACCCTCTACATCCCCTGACCCCCTCACTGCATTGAGATGTGAAAAAAGGTATTGATTTACTTTAAGTACATTTTCATTTTACATAGGCGCTCTGGTCCCATTGTGTACTTAAAAGTGGGGCATGCCTGTATTGTTCTTCAGAGATTTGGATACATCCGAATCTTCGAATAACGAAAATTTAGTCTGAATTTGATTAGTAACAAAATAAACCACACATATCTATTCGGTAGGCACTGTTTGAGTAAAGATGTAACGTTTTCCTGTTCTAATATATTGAAAAAGCCAACAATTTCCTCGGGTGTTCTTCATATTTTACATGACTGTATCTCCTCTCTCTCTATGGCCTGCATACTTTGACAACCAGAACATGAATGTTTATGTACAAAGCTCTAGGATCCTTCCTGACAGCAAGTACATGATTTATAAAGTGGATTTGATTTCCTGATTCGATCTAAGAGCATAAAGAGGGGGATTGTATAGTCACTGGAGATTTACTGTTAACAACCCCCAGATGTATTCACTGGTTTGTCTTTGTGGTGTCAATGATCACTCACTATGAGGAATGGAAATATAAAAAAAGTCAGAAATGCAACATTTACATTAATTATAAACTCAGTTTCAATTTACATTTTCTTTCGAAGCAGCAATTAGAACGGATAAGAGGAGTGTACTAGAATTGTGTTCAATCACTGACTATAGTGGGCATACAAATAAAGCTGGCCATAGATGGATCGAATCTTGGCTGCTTTAGCAGGGATTGGCCGAGATTCAATCCATCTATGGGCAGGCTGATTGTACCCAAGTTGACCCATCTCTAGAACCAGCCTGTGGGTTTTTTTCATGCAATCACTGCCGGCGGCTATAGCACACAATAGCACAGAACACAATAGCGTGGTTTCAGGAAAGAAAATCAAGTCATCAATGGCAGTGCTCTCCAAACTATGGCCTGGGGGTCAGATGTGGCCCTTTGCTTGCCTTTATCTGGCCCTTTGGGCACGATTCCTCCCACTGACACCAACAATGGGGCATTATTCCCATCACTGATATCAATTGGGCACTATTCTTCCCACTGACACCAATGGCAGAACTTTATTCTTCCCACTGATACCGATGGCAGAACACTATTCTTCCTCCTGACACCAATGGCAGAACACTATTCTTCACACTGACACCAATGGCAGAACACTATTCTTCACACTGACACCAATGACAGAACACTATTCTTCACACTGACACCAATGGCAGAACACTATTCTTCACACTGACACCAATGGCAGAACACTATTCTTCACACTGACACCAATGGCAGAACACTATTCTCCCCACTGACACCAATGGCAGAACACTATTCTTCCCACTGACACCAATGGCAGAACACTATTCTTCCCACTGACACCAATGGCAGAACACTATTCTTCCCACTGACACCAATGACAGAACACTATTCTTCCCACTGACACCAATGGCAGAACACTATTCTTCCCACTGACACCAATGACAGAACACTATTCTTCCCACTGACACCAATGGCAGAACACTATTCTTCCCACTGACACCAATGGCAGAACACTATTCTTCCCACTGACACCAATGGAAGAACACTATTCTTCCCACTGACACCAATGGCAGAACACTATTCTTCCCACTGACACCAATGGCAGAACACTATTCTTCCCACTGACACCAATGGCAGAACACTATTCTTCCCACTGACACCAACGGCATAACACTATTTTTCCCACTGACACCAATGGCAGAACACTATTCTTCCCACTGACACCAATGGCAGAACACTATTCTTCCTACTGACACCAATGGCAGAACACTATTCTTCCCACTGACACCAATGGCAGAACACTATTCTTCCTACTGACACCAATGATGGGCACTATTCTTTCTCCTGATATTAACAATGGGGAAATATTCCTCCTATGAATACCAATAATGGGGAATTGTTTAATCCCATTGACACCAGTGCATTTTCTCTTCTCATTGGCACAGACCAGCCCCCTCAAGTCTGAAAAATAGTAAACTCGCCCTGTGTTTAGAATATATTTTTTAGAGACCCCTGATCTATGGGTTGCCTTACAATATGATCAATTGATACAATCATGATCTTAACAAAAAAAAATTGCATCTTTAACTCCTTCCTCCCCAGTCCTGGCGTCTCTCTAACTGGTTTGTCATGCCTGTGGGGTGGGAAGCTCTGCATGATCATCAAACCACTGTGATTGGCTGTCACATGGTCACATGATTGGGAGCTGGTTCCGCCAGCTCCCAGTCATTACTAGGGCCTCGGAGCTGTCTTTGACAGCTTGGTCCCTGTGCTGGGAACACTCAGTGAGCGCGCTCTCAGCACAAAAACCTCAGCCGCCCATGGACACATATGTGTAGTGTTTGGGCATTAAAGCCCACCCTATTTGCTGCTGCATATATGCATTATGAGGGCGGCAACAGGTTAAGAAAAACAGAACATTGACAGTTCAGTCCGTTAACAATTGCTTTGGCTTTTGATGAAAGGCAATCAAATTAAACCAAATCAATCTTATTTTCAACTATTATTTTTAAAGGAGAGATTATAAAGCGGTGCTCTCCAAACTGTGACCCGGGGGCCGAATGCGGCCCTTTGCTTGCCTTTGTCTGGGCAGTGGGGCACTAGACTACCCGCTGACACCAATGATGGGGCACTATTCCACTCACTGACACCAATGATGGGACACTATTCTTCCCACTGATACCAATGATGGGGCACTATTCCTCCCACTGATACCAATGATGGGGCACTATTCCTCCCACTGATACCAATGATGGGGTACTATTCCCCCCACTGATACCAATGATGGGGTACTATTCCCCTCACTGACACCAATGAAGGGGCACTATTCCTCCCACTGACACCATTGAAGGGGCACTATTCCCCTCACTGTCACCAATGAAGGGGCACTATTCCTCACACTGACACCAATGAAGGGGCACTATTCCTCCCACTGATACCAATGATGGGGCATTATTACTCCCACTGATATTAACAATGGGGCACTATTCTTCCCACTGGCACATAGAAAACAATTGTTTTTTCCATACCCTTGCATTGATCAATGCAGATCAGCACATTTGATGTGAGCGACCCCTTAAAGCAACCATTTGAAAATAGCCATATCTGAAGGCCTTGGTGAGCAGCTAGTGCAGTCGCTATTGGTTCTCGTGAGTTGTTGAGATTTGAAGCTGCTTAAAGTGCTTAATATGTGCTTTGTATTCAATTCTTTAAATGAGTTTATTATAATTGTTCTATGGCAGCCGCATTGTTCACTGGTGCTAATGCATGCTGAATGTTGACTGTTTCTATGTTTAAAAAAAAAAAAAAGGAAAATAGCCATATCTGAAAGAGAAGCAAGTCAATATTTAACTTTTCTGCTGCCCTCACTGCCAGAACTTGGCTCCATTCACAGTTGAAGTCCGCAGGGAAACAATTCCATTACAGGATTCAGTAGTGACGTGTGATTTGTTAATGCTGACATGTGCCTTGTGGATTCATGTAAGCCATGAATTTTAATGACAGGTCCACTTTGTGCTGCTGTGGCACATGGCCTTATGGGTGAGTGCCACGTATTATCAGTGATGTAATTGGCCATATTTGGACTTATACTGTTTTTGGCAGTTACACCGACAATGAGGGGTGGAATGTTTACCAATTTATTTTGCTTCAGTAAATATTTGGTCCTGCAATGCAAACTACAGGCTGGATTTAATGGATCACTGGCATCACTATTGTTTATTAAGGGGTCAGTCCACCCAAAAGTGATATCTTGGTAATAGGTAGCACCTGATTCAGCCCCTAGCTTCTCATATGTTTTGGATACTCCAACACCCAACACTAATTGCCAGCTCTATCCACCTGGGAGCCTCTGTCCACCTAGGATACTCCAACATTCAACACCAATTCCTAACTCTAACCGCCCGGGGTACTCTATCCATTTGGGATGCTCCAACATCCAAAGCAAATTCCCAACTCTATCTACCTTGAGTACTCTATCCACCTGGATACTCCAACATCCAAAGCAAATTCCCAACTCTATCTACCTTGAGTACTCTATCCACCTGGATACCCCAACATCCAAAGCCAATTCCCAACTCTATCTACCTTGAGTACTCTATCCACCTGGATACTCCAACATCCAAAGCAAATTCCCAACTCTATCTACCTTGAGTACTCTATCCACCTGGATACTCCAACATCCAAAGCCAATTCCCAACTCTATCCATCTGGGATATTCTACCCACCTGGATGCTTCAACATCCAACACCAGTACTTAACTCTATCTACCTAGGATCCTCAATCCACTTGGGATACTCCAACATTCAAAATTAATTGCCAACTCTATCCACCTGAGTTTCTCCAAAATCCAACACCAGTTCCTAACTCTAACCACCCGGGGCACTACCTGGGATACTCCAACATCCAAAGCCAATTCCCTACTCTAACCACATGGGATCCTCCATCCACCTGGGATACTCAAACATCCAACATCAATTCCTAACTCTAACCACTTGGAATACTCTACCCACCTTGAATACTCCAATGTCCAATGACATTTGCAAACCTTAACCACATGACATCCTCTATCCACCTGGGATACTCCAACATTCAACACTAATTCCCAACTCTATCCACTTGGAATACTCCAACATCCAACAGCAATTTCTAACTCTATCCATCTGGGATACTTTACCCACCCGGGATACTCCAACATCCAATGCCAATTTACAATTCTATCCACCTAGGATACTCTACCCACCTGGAATCCTCCAAAATCCAACAGCAATTTACAACTCTTAGCAATATGGGATACTCTACCCATCTGGAATACTACAAAATCCAATGACAGTTTCCAACTCTATCCACCTGAGAGTTTAAAGTGTTCCTGTCCACATTTACATGTTTTGGATCGTCCTTTTACATTGTTCTTCTGTTACATTAGGAGCCCCTCACAACAGCAAAACCCAGGAACTCAGCTCTGAGATATCACCAATAAAGTAATTGAGGAACAGCAAAAACTGTCTGGGTCTTAACCCTTAACCAATATCTACCAAAAACTGAAATCACTTTATGACAGCACCAACATATGTTACAGTTCCTTGCATCCTTGGAAAATCAAAGATTAAACACACAATGAACATACCATGTTAAAGTAGTAGAAAATTGAGGAAGGGGCCCTGTCCATAAGAGCTTGCAGTCTAAAGTAATTTAGCAATCTTGACAAATTGGCAAATTAAGACACAAAAAGAACACTCATGCCTACAAAAGACTAGACTGCGTCTCATTGTAAATCATAACTTTTACCTACTGATTCTTTATGAATTAATCCTGCAGCTAGATTAGAGAGGAGGCAAAGAGGACCTGTAATGAAGCAGGAAGTGAGCACTTGCCAGGCTGCCTTTACAGATTTGTCCACACACTTGTGTATTGTGCCTTTCCTGCTGCCAGCCTGAGCTGATGGTTTCCTGTGTATACGGCAGCAGAGCTGAGATCTGACATTTACTTGGCACATTGTGTGCTGCACTTAACATTTAGCTTGGGACAGGCTTGCACACCATCTGTTTTTATTCCGCTTCATACTGGTGCTGCACGACTGTGTGCCGTGTCTCCTCTGACTCCTACACAGCGCTGGGGCTCCACAATGATACCCAGGAAACCCTGAAGCTGGTTAAGGAACCTATAATGGCTTTTGGCCAATTATATTTTATGTTTTATAATCTAAGTATATATATTTATTATTATTTAATTTATTTGTTTTTAATATTGTTTTTTACTATTACAGTAGTTAGTATTAGTTCATTCCAATTACTATATATTATACATATGCCAGTTATACGTATGTGTATATATATATATATATATATATATATTTATTTTATTTTTTTTAATTAGTTATATTATAATTTATTTATTTTTATTATTTAAAGAAGGTTTGTATTTGACAGATGTACATTTAATACATTATAGAGAGCAGAGCAATGGATATTTCCTTTCAGAGCGTCTCTCTCTGATTGAAACTTTATATGCACCCATCGTAACAGAAGGCTATTCAAATCGGGAGTAGGGAATCCCTACTCTATTCCTTCATTGGTGTCTATAATTTGAGCTTTAGCTATTTAGCTCTATAATAATAATAATAATAACAATAATAATAATAAGGCTTTAATTGAGTGGGGGAGTTAAAAAGAATCTGGTGACAGGCTATATATATTCAGGTGTTGGTTAGGCATAGGAGCAATTATTAGTTTTTGCCTTATCAGAATTTTGGCAAAAACTGTGCTTTCTTTTTAATTTCTTAATTTTAGTGAAATGAATTAAAGTAAATGATGAAGATCAAATGTAGGTGTTTTAAATGGTTTTAATGTATAACTAAGGCCAAAACATGTATTTTCATCTTGGATGGAGCACAGATTGGTAAAAACCTTTGTCAGCTTTTTCTTTCCATCTGTGCCCAATTGGGGAGATTTTCATTTACTTCTGGTCTTGCAACAGGAAGTAAGAGAAAATCTCTTCAAAGTGAGGGAAATGCCCTATAGATAGATGTTAAAATTCAATTTTGATTTTGCCTCTATTCTTGTTCTGTTCAGTCAGCAAAAAAACAGGGATTCCAACCCTTCACCATTCTATCCAAACCTAAAGTAAAAGTTCTGGATTTAGATATACACTATATTACCAAAAGTATTGGAACGCCTGCCATTACCCTCATATGAACTTTAATGGCATCCCAGTCTTAGTCCGTAGGGTTCAATATTGAGTTGGCCCACCCTTTGCTGCTATAACAGCTTCAATTCCTCTGGGAAGGCTGTCCGCAAGGTTTAGGAGGGTGTCGATGGGAATGTTTGACCATTCTTCCAGAATTTGTGGTAACAGTTTGGGGATAGCCCCTTCCTGTGCCAACATGACTTTGCTTGTGCACTGGTGCGCAGTCATGTTGCAACAGGAAGGGTCCATCCCCAAACTGAAACTTCCCCACAGAGTTGGGAACATGAAATTGTCCAAAATGTCTTGGTATGCTGACACCTTAAGAGTTCCCTTCACTGGAACTAGGGGGCCAAGCCCAACCCCTGAAAAACAACCCCACACCATAACCCCTCCTCCACCAAATGATTTGGACCAGCGCACAAAGCAAGGTCCATAAAGACATGGATGAGTGAGTTTGGGGTGGAGGAACTTGACTGGCCTGCAAATAGTCCTGACCTCAACTAAATAGAACCCCTTTGGGATGAATTAGAGCGGAGACTGCGAGCCAGGCCTTCTTGTCCACATCAGTGCCTGACCTAACAAATGCTCTTCTGGAAGAATGGTTAAACATTCCCATAGACACTCCTAAACCTTGTGGACAGCCTTCCCAGAAGAATTGAACCTGCTATAGCTGCAAATGGTGGGCCAACTCAATATTGAACCCTACAGACTGGGATGCCATTAAAGTTCATGTGCATGTAAAGGCAGGTGCCCCAATACTTTTTGATATATAGTGTAGTTTAAGGGAGAAATTGGTTTTAAATAGCACTTGAGACCTATACCCATTTTTTTTTTTTGTTTCAAAAGGATTTTATTTGAAGGTAAGGTCTATTGATCATGTTGACTTGTGGTTTTCACATTGTCTTTAACCCCCTCCCACTGCCACCCCGCAGCTCTTTAAGAGGCTTTAGATGCTGGAACGTGGGGGCGGGGATTCTGATCATGTGGGATTGGCTGCAACAGCAGTCACATGATCAGATGCTCCCAATCATAAGTATGGATCGGGAGTTTCCCATGTTACTGTGCAGTGAGCGCACCCTTAGCACAGTAAACTGTTCCCCATGGATGCATGTATGTGGCCGCTCTGTGTGTTAAAGCCCATCCTTCCAGTGGCTGAATAAATGCATATGCTCATGGGGAACAAGTTAAAGCCCAAAGTCATAGGAAGAAACATGCAGTCTGATAGACCTCCAAACATATTCTTCCAATTTTTCCAGGTCTCAGAGCCTAGCATTAAGAGAGAAGACCACCAATAGTGTAATGCTGTTTTTTGTTATCGCATAAACCCAGCAGATTGCACACTTACATATAACTAATGGAGATGGGCACTTTAGAGAGAACTACTGGCACCTTTAGCAATATGGCTGTGTGTTCCACCGCAGAGAAAGTAACGTAGTATGTGTGGCTCCGCCAATCGTGTTTCGTCTGTATGGTGTCTTCAGGGGATAGATCTATCTAGCACTTTAATTGACAGCACTTTATTAGAGATATTGTTACTGCAAGTATGCAGGAGAAACTATGCACATATGGACTGCTTGACTGGACATTGAGTTCATTCTCATAATGGCACAATAGCACTTTATATTACTGTGGAATGCATTAGTCACATATGAATTTCTGTGCTTAATTTAAGTTTTAGTGCTACGCCAATTTATTATTCAGTGTTTGTACTATTTCCCCTTGGAAGTGGCGGCCTGTCCCTAATCTAAATGAAGGGCGCCGAACGCATGGATTCCATTGTTTTTTTTTGGTTTTTTTTTAGAAGTACATGATTAGAGCCAGAGGCTCTAATTGGCTTCAAAAAGGGTGGGCTCAGAGCACTGTGCCCTAAGCCCACCCAGTTGTGTTATATCAGCAAATTAATATTCGCTAATGTCTTCCTGTTTCTCCTCCCGGCCAATCACGAAGCGGGTCCTGAGTCCCGATTGGCCGGGAGTCCTAAGATCCTATTGGTATTGAGTCCTAACTCCTGATTGGCCGGGAGGAGAAGCGACCTCCGGGATACGGGAGGAGACGCGGGTGGGGGAAGCCGTGCCACCTGGATGGGGTAAGTGCAGCGGCTGGCGGGGGGGCCTGGTG
>BLSH010312008.1:170588-181006 GCA_018402905.1 Glandirana rugosa
GGTATCTGTGTGAGATTTGGAACACCTGTCGGAAGGGTCTTCTCAACTTCGACAATATCGACGATTCCCACCCGGTTGAGTTATAACTTGGGATACCTGATTCTGACCCTATGGTAATTTCAAGTAGACGTACATTTCAGTCCGTAGTGTTATGAAAACTGTTATATTATATTATATATATATATATATATATATATATATATGTGGGTGTGTATATATGTTATATGTGATGTATATGTATATCGCATGGTGGGGATTAGTTGCGAGTCATGGTGGAGAAAACTTCTTATGGCTTGGCTCATAATAATACACCACGGTATTAGGGGTGGTACGCTATATGTATATGTAGTGTATATTGTATATATGTGTGGGTGTATATATATATATATATATATATATATATATTATATTATATTGTCAAAAGTATTGTGATGCCTGACTTTACATGCAGATGAACTTTAATGGTATCCCAGTCTTAGTCCATAGGGTTCAATATTGAGTTGGCCCACCCTTAGCAGCTATAACAGCTTCAACTCTTCTGGGAAGGCTGTCCACAAGGTTTAGAGTGTGTCTATGGGAATGTTTGACCATTCTTGTCCATCATATCTTTATGGACCTGGCTTTGTGCGCTGGTCCAAATCATTTGGTGGAGGGTGGATTATGGTGTGGGGTTGTTTTTCAGGGGTTGGGCTTGGCCCCTTAGTTCCAGTGAAGGGAACTCTTAAGGCGTCAGCATACCAAGACATTTTGGACAATTTCATGCTCCCAACTTTGTGGGAAGAGTTTGGGGATGGCCCCTTCCTGTTCCAACATGACTGTGCACCACTGCACAAAGCAAGGTCCATAGAGACATGGATGAGGGAGTTTGGGGTGGAGGAACTTGACTGGCCTGCACAGAGTCCTGACCTCAACCTGATACAACACCTTTGGGATGAATTAGAGCAGAGACTGTGAGCCAGGCCTTCTCATCCAACATCAGTGCCTGGCCTCACAAATGCGCTTCTGGAAGAATGATCAAACGTTCCCATAGACACTCCTAAACCTTGTGGACAAAAATACAGAGACATGTTCCTTATTTTCACATCTCTGTTAATGTAGAACACCAGGATGATAACAAATGCCTTGCTTAAGGACCTGATCTGACATGTGAATGTATTCTCTACATCCTATGTGATTCCTAACTGTCAAGATATGTACCATGTCTATGTTTTTTCTTTATGATGCTAATAAACTTGTTTTTTTTAATTAAAAAAGAAAAACCCTGTGGACAGCCTTCCCATAAGAGTTGAAGTTGTTGTAGCAGCAAAGGGTGGGCCACCTCAATATTGAACCCTACGGACTAAGACTGGGATGTCATTAAAGTTCATGTGCGTGTAAAGGCAGGTGTCCCAATAGTTTTGACACTATATTGTATATATAATATAATATGGAAATTCTTTATATAATCAGAGTATTGGCCCATTTACAGAGTAGCACATTATGGCATAAACATTCTGGGGGTCATTCAATTTTTAAAAAAAAAATTGAGTTTATTACCGCTTTAAAAGACCAAGCTATGTATCTGGCATTATCGTTCCTTGGTGTACTACTTGGTGACTTGCTGACCTGGAACAAGCATGTACATATCAGGTGCTGGGACTACTGCAGGCCGGTCCCCCTCTGCCTATTCACCTCTTACATTCACACCTGGGTGTAGCGTTTTCAGGCAGAAATACACGTGTTTTTACCGCGATTTTTACCGCAATTTTGTACAGGTCAAAAAGGTCACCAATGTAAAAAGTAGAGAAAGTCCAAATCAAGCTACAAAAATACCTCCAGAACTTTTTTGAGCTTCACGCGTTTGGCTTCAGGCGTTTTTGAGTGGAGATGTGAACGGACTCCATAGAGAATGATTGTTTTTTTTCACCTCAAGCGTTTTGCAGCTTCAGGCTTCAAGTTACAAAACGCTCAGGTGTGAATGGGGGCTAAGGTAGAGTAGTGGGTGTCAAGAGCAGAAGAGTCCAGGCATGTTTGGGAGGCACGTTTGAAGCACACTGCCATATTTATTTGAATTTACCGGACATTTGATGTATTTGCGCCCCTTAAGAAATGTGTCATATACTGTATGTATAAAACTCACTGCCTTCAAGAATCAGCTTCGTATTGGGGAGCATATGGCAGAATTTGGCAGCATTTGGAGCCTAGGTCAAAGGTGCTTTCCATAACCCAGGGATGGGGCAGGAGGGGCAGCTGCCAAGGCCGCATTGTCTATGTGTTGGTGGGGGCGATGCAAGGCAGCAGCCCATGAAGTACATTCAACTAAGCTGAAAGCCTGCCCTCACCCCTTCTATCCCATATTTACCTACCCTGCTGACCTACGTGATAGGAGGAACCCGAGCAGTGGAGCAATGATGGCTCCAGTGGTAAGGTTCATTGTTTGCACCAGTGGTCTACTTAGGGGAATGTGCTCTGCACCAGCAACCAGCACTCTGGGGTGCCATACAGCTTTTTTTTTCTATTGCACCTTGTAACTGTCAGGACTATAGAACACCTCTCCCTCTTCTGTTATCCATAACACGAAAGGGGGGTGTTCTGTAGAACAAAAAGAGAACTGGGAACAATGTAAGAGTGCAGCATGGGCAGAGCCCCAGGAAGTTGCCAGCTCGCAAGATTTCAGGCAGGATCAACAGTGGCGCCAGGACAAGATCCTCTAGAGCCCAGGGCGAACATGCCAAACTGCGCCCAGTGGTAAGGTCCATTGTTTGCACCAGTGGTCTACTTGGGGGAATGCGGACTGCACCAGCAACCAGCACTCTGGGGGTGCCATACAGCTTTTTTTTTTTTCTATTGCACCTTGTAACTGTCAGACAGGAAAAAGCAATGCTGTAGAGCTAGTATCATAGATCCCAGCTGCAGAAGACAGCGCCCACATCAGGATGAGAGGGGGAGCAGTTTGGCATTTTCTCGCCCAACAGCCCAACCAGTAGAGCATACAGTCTATAATATTTTTCATTTTCTCAAAGAATAAACTTGGGATACATTTGTGGTAAATATTTGAGAATCCTATTATAAATAACACTGGTCATTAATATTTAATGGCAGTAAAATATTTATGGACACTAAATCCCCCTGCATTGAGAGGCAATTTCTGAATTAATTAAGCTGAAGGCCCCACTGGAAAATCATGAAATTAATTCATATAGTAGCATCTAACAATTTCCAGGACTGAGCTATGGAAATATAGACAGATCTGGCGCACGCGGAGCTGGTTTCAGCTGCAATTTTTAGGTCGTTGTGTGCACTACGCGTTTCAGTGCAGTCCGGGCGCAGATTTGTGTGATGGGGGGGGTTTGACATGCTGTTTTATGAAATATGTTCTATTCGTTTATAATGATTGCTGAACCTAAAGAAAGTGGGAATGCATTATGGAGACTTGGCAGATTTATAAAGCAGTGAGTGAGACTTTCAACAAACGTTTACCGATGTTGGTCAGCATGGTCACATGGCTTTGCTGGCCAATGGTCATTTGCCATTGCGAGCATTGTGATGGATATTCACTTCAGGGCTGTGTATAGCACTATATGGTGTATGGACCACTGCATATGGACAGGAGTGGCCTGTCAGTTTAGGTGCATGGCCATGTCTTGGTAGGTTCGCAGTTGTGCCATACTCTATACATTTTCAGATGATGGATTGAACAGAGCTCGGTGAGATGTTCAAAGCTTGGGATATTTTTTTTTTATAACCTAACCCTGCTTTAAACTTCTCGCCAACTTTATCCCTGACCTATCTGGTGTGTTCCTTGGCCTTCATGATGCTGTTTGTTCACTAAGGTTCTCTAACAAACCTCTGAGGGCTTCTGAAGACAATTGGTTCCACTAGATTTTAGTTAGGGGTATCAGAGTAAAGGGGGGTGAATACAAATGCACGCCAGACGTCTCACATTTTTATTTGTAAAAAATGTTGAAAACCATTTATCATTTTCCTTCCGCCTCACAATTATGTGCCACTTTGTGTTGGTCTATCACATAAAATTCCAATAAAATACATTTATGTTTTTGGTTGTACTATGACAAAATGTGGAAAATGTCAAGGGGTATGAATACTTTGTCAAGGCACTGTAGCTCACAAAGTTTTAACACAAGGATAAGGATCGTCATTTTAGCCAAGGTGCTGTAATTGTCAAATCTCCTTATAAAAAAATCTATCTATCTATATATATATATATATATATATAATGCTAGGTCCGCTTTAACCACTTGCCGACTGCCCGATAGCAGATTTACTGCTACGTGGCGGCCATTCTGTGCAGAATCACATATAAATACGTGATTCTGCACTTCCGCCTAGGGGGCGCACGCAAATGCCGATCAGTGGGTGCTGGAGAATGGATGTCGGCTGGTATCCACTGATCAGGGAGGAGAGACACAGGACATAGCTCTGCCTATGTAAACAAGGGAGAGCTTTGTCCTGTCAATGGGGATTGTGGTGGATTTTCTTTACCTAAAAGCAGAGAATAACATTCATCACATCCATTAGTAAAAACAGCACACATAGTACACATAAACACTGGCTAGGCACACATTTAACCCTTTGATCACCCTAGATGTTTAACCGCTTCCCAGTCAAGTGTCATTCGTACAGTGACAGTGCATATTTTTAGCACTAATCACTGTATTAGTGTCACTGGTACCCACAAAGGAATAAATGTGTCAGTGTCCTATTGTCCCCCGCAATATTGCAGTCCCGCTATAAGCCACTGATCATCGCCATTACTAGGAAAAAAATAAATAAATTCGAATTCCAGCATATATCCCATAGTTTGTAGACGCTATAACTTTTGTGCAAACCAATCAATATACGCTTATTGAGATTTTTTTACCAAAAGCATGTAGCAGAATATACAGTATCTCACAAAAGTATATATTTTCATGTGACAACACTGAAGAAATTACACTTTGTTACAATGTAAAGTAGTGAGTGTACAGCTTGTATAACAGTGTAATTTTGCTGTCCCTTCAAAATAATGCAACACACAGCCATTCATGTCTAAACCGCTGGCAACAAAAGTTAGTACACACCTAAGTGAAAATGTCCAAATTGGGCCCAAAGTGTCAATATTTTGTGTGGCCACCATCATTTTCCAGCACTGCCTTAACCCTCTTAGGCATGGAGTTCACCCGAGCTTCACAGGTTGCCACTGGAGTCCTCTTCCACTCCTCCATGACGGCATCACAGAGCTGGGGGATGTTAGAGACCTTCCGCTCCTCCACCTTTCGTTTGAGGATGCCCCACAGATGCTCAAATAAGGTTTAGGTCTGAAGACATGCTTGGCCAGTCCATCACCTTTTCCCCCAATTTCTTTAGCAAGGCAGTGTTCATCTTGGAGGTGTGTTTGGGGTCGTTATCATATTGGAATACTGCCCTGCAGCCCAGTCTCTGAAGGGAGGGGATCATGCTCTGCTTCAGTATGTCACAATACATGTTGGCATTCATGGTTCCCTCAATGAACTGTAGCTCCCCAGTGCCAGCAGCACTGATGCAGCCCCAGACCATGACACTCCCACCACCATGCTTGACTGTAGGCAAAACACACTTTTCTTTGTACTCCTCACCTGGTTGCTGCCACACTCGCTTGACACCATCTGAACCAAATAAGTTTATCTTGGTCTCATCAGACCACAGGGCATGGTTCCAGTAATCCATGTTCTTAGTCTGCTTGTCTTCAGCATATTGTTTGCAGGCTTTCTTGTGCATTATCTTTCATTACAGGCTTCCTTCTGGCATGACAGCCATGCAGACCAATTAGATGCAGTGTGCAGTGTATGGTCTGAGCACTGACAGGCTGACCCCCCATCCCTTCAACCTCTGCAGCAATGCTGGTAGCACTCATACGTCTGTTTATCAAAGACAACCTCTGGATATGACGCTGAGCATGTGAACTCAACTTCTTTGGTCCAAGGCAAGGCCTGTTCTGAGTGGAACCTGTCCTGTTAAACCACTGTATGGTCTTGGCCATCGTGCTGCAGCTCAGTTTCAGGGTCTTGGCAATCTTATAGCCTAGGCCATTTTTATGTAAAGAAAAAATAGTTTTTTTCAGATCCTCAGAGAGTTAGGTGCCATTTTGAACTTCCAGTAACCAATATGAGAGAGTGAGAGCAATAACACCAAATTTAACACACCTGCTCCCCATTCACACTTGAGACCTTGTAACACTAACAAGTCACATGACACTAGGGAGGGAAAATGGCAAATTGGGCCCAATTTGGACATTTTCACTTAGGGGTGTACTCACTTATGTTGCCAGCAGTTTAGACAATAATGGCTGTGTGCTGAGTTATTTTGAGGGGACAGCAAATTTACACTGTTATACAAGCTGTGCACTCACTACTTTACATTGTAGCAAAGTGTCATTTCTTCAGTGTTGAAAAGATAGAATAAAATATTTACAAAAATGTGAGGGGTGTACTCACTTTTTTGAGATACTGTATATTGGCCTAAACTGATAAAGAAATTCGATTTTTTTTTAAATTTCATTGGATATGTTTTATAGCAGAAAGTAAAAAATATTGTTTTTATTTCAAAATTGTCCTTTTTTTGTTTATAGATCAAAAAAAGTAAAAACCCCAGTGGTGATCAAATACCACCAAAAGAAAGAGCTATTTGTGGGGAAAAATGACATAAATTTAATTTGTTCACATTGTTGCATGACCACGCAATCGTCAGTTAAAGTAACGCAGTGCCGTATCGCAAAAAATGGCCTGGTCATGAAGGGGGGGGGGGGGAAATGTTCCAGAGGTCAAGTGGTTAAAATAGTAATCTGAATTTTATTTAGGCAGTGTAATGTTTTATAATGACTTGCTAACAAAAAATGACACAGGCTAACAAAAAAAATGAGCCCTAATTTTATGGAATGATGTATAGTTGTGACCTAATAGATAACAATGTCCGAATGTCCTTACAATGGTGGTTCTGCCTGCCCTTACGAAGGATGAAACTGTGACACGACGAGCTTCTAATTTGCTATAAGAGGCCTCAATAATATCAACAGCACCAGCTTTATTGACAAGCGTAGCGATCAATTGTACGACTCTCAGCCTATTGATTCATGCTCGAGTGGATTCCAGTTTGAAAGGTAGACTCCTCCTCCAATGTAATGATTCTGCAATTATCTAAAAGAATGACAAGTAATGTTTTCCAATAACAGTGTTTTGGGTGAGATGTAAAGAGCACCTGTCCTTTTGCTGCAAAGGGAAATATTAAGAAAGACAGACAGGGGACTGTTTTTCCTTATTTGAAGGTTTTATTGTATTGCAGAAATGTAATTGTTTTATCCTATACAGCAGAGGTTTTCAACTTATGAGGTAAAGGGGGCTTTAACTGCAGCCTTCTACGGCAGCAAAGGCCCACATATGATTTTTAGTAAATGTATGGCTAGAGAGAGTTTTCATAGACTGCAGAGATGATAGAGAAAATGAAGGCCAGAGACTGGGGACATACTAGAGAAATTAATGGCCAGAGACTGGGGACATACTAGACGAGATCACCAGAGATTGTGGACATAATAGGAGAGATGATGGCCAGAGACTTGGGACATACTAGAGCACATATGTCAAACACAAGGCCCGCGGGCTGAATGCGGCCCTCCAGGCCTTGTCATGTGGCCCTCGCACCCAATTTTGCAGCCAGAATGTGGCAGAACTCCATTTTGCCACCTCCAACTTTCACCCTCTGCTTTCGCTCCCTGCAAGGTGAGACAAAGCCGCCTACAAAGGGAGGTAGTAGAGCCAGGGAAGGTAGAAGAGAGATGCAAGGATGCTTCGGAGAGAGGGTTGGTGTTGCACATTGTGCATTGCGCACCCTTATACCCTGCATTCTGTACACTGCACACCCCTGAACTTTGTATGTAACGCATTCCTGAACCCTGTACATAGCATAAACCTCAGTTCTGCACTCTGTACATAACGTACTCTTGAACCCAGCACTTTTTACGTATCGCACCCAAGATACAAACAGCCCTTTTAGGGCAACCATACGGCTAATGCGGCCCTCGATGAAATGGAGTTTGACACCCCTGTACTAGAGGAATTGATGGTCAAAGATTGCTAACATACTAGAGGAAATGATGGTCAGAGGCTGGGGACATGCTAGAGGAAATGATGGCCAAAGACTGGGGACATACTAGAGAAGATAATGACCAGAGACTGGGGACATACTTTAGGACAGGGATATGCAATTAGTGGACCTCCAGATGTTGCAGAACTACAAGTCCCATGAGGCATAGCAAGACTCTGACAGCCACAAGCATGACACCCAGAGGCAGAGGCATGATGGGACTTGTAGTTTTGCAACAGCTGGAGGTCCGCTAATTGCATATCCCTGCTTTAGGAGATGATGGCCAGAGATTGGGGACATACTAGAAGGAAATGATGGCCATAGACTGCAGACATAGTAGAGGAAATGATGTCCAGACACATACTAGAGGAGGGGGACAGGAAGTGGGACTTTAAATGAGGCACTCATTGGTAGATAGAGATTTGAGTATAAAAATTCTTGTTTATTAATGAAAAACGACATATATATATTAATGTGAGACCGTGCTCTACAGAAATATATCAATTTGAGAAATACATGACTGCATAATATCCATTGCAATCATTTTCATAATACAAAATCCCCACATATTCATAAAGTAACCATGGTTCATACCAGAGTTATAACTCTGGTATGAACCATGGTTACCATATGAATATGTGGGGATTTTGTATTATGAAAATGATTGCAATGGATATTATGCAATGTCATGTGTTTCTCAAATTGATATATTTCTGTAGAGCACGGTCTCACATTAATATATATATATGTATTAATAAACAATAATTTTTATACTCAAATCTCTATCTACCAATGAGTGCCTCATTTAAAGTCCCACTTCCTGTCCCCCCCCCCTTATATATAACATTGACAGGGATGGAGGCATGGGTTCCCTCATAGCCATGCCTCATTTAAAGTCCCATCCAACCTTTCATTCTATGAACATACTAGAGGAATTGATGGTCAGAGATTGCCTAAATACTAGAGAAAATGATGGGCAGAGGCTGGGAACATACTGGAGGAAATAATGACCAGAGGCTGGGGACATATTGGAGGACATAATGGCCAGAGACTGAGGACATACTAGAGGAGATGATGGCCAGAGACTGGGGACATACTAGAGGAGATGATGGCCAGAGACTGGGGACATACTAGAGAAACTGATGGCCAAAGCCTGCAGACATACTAGAGGAAATGATGGCTTGAGGCTAGGGACATACTAGAGGAGATGATGGCCAAAGACTGCTGACATACTAGAGGTAATGATGGCCAGAGGCTGTGGACATACTAGAGGAGATGATGAGCAGAGACTGGGGACATACTAGAGGAGATGATGAGCAGAGACTGGGGACATACTAGAGGAGATGATGGCCAAAGACTGCTGACATACTAGAGAAAATGATGGCCAAAGACTGCAGACATACTAGAGGAAATGATGGCTTGAGGCTAGGGACATACTAGAGGAGATGATGGCCAAAGACTGCTGACATACTAGAGGTAATGATGGCCAGAGGCTGTGGACATACTAGAGGAGATGATGAGCAGAGGCTGTGGACATACTAGAGGAGATGATGGCCAAAGACTGCTGACATACTAGAGAAAATGATGGCCAAAGACTGCAGACATACTAGAGCAGTGGTTCTCAACTCCTGTCCTCAGGACCCACCAACAGGCCAGATTTTAAGTATTACCTTGGGGAGATGCCGACTAGAATACTGCAATCACTGAGCAGCAAATTATATCACCTGTGATGCATTTCAGTTATCCTGCAAACCTGGCCCGTTAGTGGGTCCCGAGGACAGGAGTTGAGAACCACTGTACTAGAGGAAATGATGGCTGGAGGCTAGGGACATACTAGAGGAATTGATGGCCAAAGACTGCAGACATACTAGAGGAAATGATGGCCAGAGGCTGGGGACATTCTAGCGGAGATGATGGCCAGTGTCTTGAGGCATACCACAGGTGTGATTTGATGCTGAAGACATCATTCACTAAACAATAACAGACTGGGGACATTTTACTTTGAAGAGATTAATAGTATTATCCTGTCACAAAACAATGTTCCCACTTCTAGTATAGACTGCTTGGGTCCAAATATGTGGGTGCAAATACCAAAGGGCTGCATGGGGCCATTGAGCCAAAGGTCGGGCACCAGGGCTATACAGCATTCACTTCTATATATATATGCCTACTGCCATGGCTTTTGTAAAGTTGTGGTATAGTGTCATTTATCGTGATTTTCTTAGGGGCTGAATGATAGTTGGCCCGGGAAAACCTAACCTAGGTAGTAGGCATACACAGTACATAAAATGGGATTCTGTATAGCCCTGGTGCCCAGTTTTTGG
>BLSH010312008.1:181016-191246 GCA_018402905.1 Glandirana rugosa
GTGACTACAACCTACTCTTCCGGACCGAGTGTCAGAGGTGAAATTAAGTAGGGTTTCGACAAGATAGTCCAGGGGATTTTATAACTCGTGGTCGGCGGTGACGAATGTTGGTGAAATGCCGCCTGGGGGGGGGAGTCGGAGGACCCTGTGCAGTGTGCAGGGTCCTCCGACGTCCTGGTCAGGGTGTCACGTAGGGTAGAGAGTTTAGGTTCTTCCGTCGTGACCCCTGGACGTCACCTGCAGGTCCCCAGTTCTGCCTTCTTGGATTTGAGAGATGGGATGCACTGTGGGACTGGTCCTGCAGCCTCCTTGGACGTGTGACGTGTCCCAGGAGGCTGAGGGGGGGGGTCCGCCGTAAAGTGGTTGTAAGCAGTGGCGGCTGGTGCTCAATATTTTAGGGGACCTGATAGAACAGCTTTGGGATGAATTAAAGTGGAGACTGTGAGCCAGGCCTTCTCATCCAACATCAGTGCCTGACCTCACAAATGCTCTTCTGGAAGAATGGTCAAACATTCCCATAGACACTCCTAAACCTTGTGGACAGCCTTCCCAGAAGAGTTTAAGCTGTTACAGCTGCAAAGGGTGGGCCAACTCATTATAGAACCCAATGGACTAATACTGGGATGCCAATAAAATTCATGTGCGTGTAAAGGCAGGTGTCCCAATACTTTTGACAATATAGTATATACAGCATATTGAGATCATGGACAGTGAATTACACATTGGCTTCTTCCATGTGTATAACATCCTCCTATACCTTATACTCCGCCAGTCAGCTGGGGTAGGTGGGTGGGATATATTGTATATGAAATTGTTGTACATGTTAAAGTAGCTAATGTATAATTTACTGTCAATAATATGGATAAAGACTAAGGCTGGTTTTAATGTATTTTATGATTTTTATGTAATAATATAATAAATTGTTCTCCGTGTGTATTCAATCTATCATAGTAACACCTGAAAAGTCTCTGTGCCCATATATGTATTTTTGTTCCAATATTGAGGATAAATGTATGGACCTACTGTATGATCTACTTAGGATAATATATGGAAATGTGATGTATTTAGGATAATATATGGGGTTATAGGTGAGGCCGGTATATAGAGTGTGGCGGATGTAGATACGTCAGCAGGGGTATAGTGTCACAGTATAAGGACTATAGCTAATGCAAAATGTATTTTATACATACAATTATTTGCATATAAGATAATGCCTCGCTCCCAACTGTCCCTGATTTGGAACAAAGTCCCTCTGTCCCTCTTTCCTCCTCATTTGTCCCTCATTTTGGTCTGATCTATATAGTTGTATATAAAATGCACTATTTACCTTTCAAAAAGTATTTCCCAGTGCTAAACCTTTCATCAAATTTTTAAATTGCTGCATTTGTAAATTTCACAGGCCAGTATAAAGGAATAGTAGTGGCTAAAAAAACAGCGCTTGTCGTTTTTTTTTTTGTTTTTTGTTCTGTTTATAATTCTCCTTTATGGGGGCGTGGCAGGGGGTGTGTTCTATGCCTACATACTTTTGCTAATAGGCAGGGCAGGCCCTACCATGCGTCCCAGTGGGTCCATTGGACTCAGGCAGCACTTTGAGAGGGGCAACGAATTGAGCCACAGCCGCCTCTCCCTCTCTTTTATTTACCCAGGAAATTGAAAACCAAGATATTTTTTGCAGCAGTTTTGTGTGTCATGATGACAACTGTCCCCCCCAGGCTGCTCCCCCTGCCCCTATACTACCCTAGCCTGCCCCTATACTACCCTAGCCCGCCTACATACTATCCTAGCCTGTCCATATACTACCCCAGCCCACCCCTATACTGCCCTAGCCTGTCTATATACTACCCTAACCTGTCCATATATTACCCTAGCCTGTCCATATACTGCCCTAGCCTGTCATTATACTGCTCTAGCCTAGCTTGTTTATATACTACCCTAGCCTGTCTATATACTACCCTAGCCTAGCTATATACTACCCTAGCCTGTCTATATACTACCCTAGCCTGTCCATATACTACTCTAGCCTAGCTATATACTACCCTAGCCTGTCTATATACTGCCCTAGCCTGCCCCTATACTGCCCTAGCCTGTCTATATACTACCTTAGCCTGTCTATATTCTACCCTAGTCTGTCTATATACTGCCCTAGCCTGCCCCTATACTGCCCTAGCCTGTCTATATACTACCCTAGCCTGTCTATATATTACCCTAGCCTGTCTATATTCTACCTTAGCCTGTCTATATTTTACCCTAGCCTGTTCATATACTACCCTAGCCTGTCTATATACTACACTAGCCTATCTATATACCGCCTTAGCCTGTCCGTATACTACCCTAGCCTGTCCGTATACTACCCTAGCCTGTCTATATATCGCCCTAGTCTGTCTATATACTGCCCTAGCCTGTCCATATACTACCCTAGCCTGTCCATATACTACCCTAGCCTGCCCCTATACTACCCTAGCCTGTCCCTATACTACCCTAGCCTATCTATATACTGCCCTAGCCTGCTCCTATACTACCCTAGCCTGTCTATATACTACCTTAGCCTGTCTATATTCTACCCTAGCCTGTCCATATACTACTCTAGCCTGTCCATATACTACCCTAGCCTGTCTATATACTACTCTAGCCTGTCTATATACTACCCTAGCCTGTCCATATACTGCCCTAGCCTGTCTATATACTACCCTGGTCTGTCTATATACTACCCTAGCCTGTCTATATACCACTCTAGCCTGTCTATATACTACCCTGGTCTGTCCATATACTACCCTAGCCTGTCTATATACTACTCTAGCCTGTCTATATTCTACCCTAGCCTGTACATATACTACCCTAGCCTGTCTATATACTGCCCTAGCCTGTCTATATACTACCCTAGCCTGTCTATATACTACCCTATCCTGTCCATGTACTACTCTAGCCTGTCTATATACTACCCTAGCCTGTCTATATACTACCATAGCCTGTCCATATACTACCCTAGCCTGTCTGTATACTACCCTAGCCTGTCCATATACTACCCTAGCCTGTCCATATACTACCCTAGCCTGTCTATATACTACCCTAGCCTCTCTATATACTACCCTAGCCTGTCCCTATACTGCCCTAGCCCACCCCTATACTGCCCTAGCCTGTCCATATATTACCCTAGCCTGTCCATATACTACCCTAGCCTGTCCATATACTACCCTAGCCTATCTATATACTGCCCTAGCCTGCTCCTATACTACCCTAGCCTGTCTATATACTACCTTAGCCTGTCTATATTCTACCCTAGCCTGTCCATATACTACCCTAGCCTGTCCATATACTACCCTAGCCTGTCTATATACTACACTAGCTTGTCTATATACTACCCTAGCCTGTCTATATACCACCCTAGCCTGTCTATATACTACACTAGCCTGTCTATATACCACCCTAGAATGTCCATATACTACCCTAGCCTGTCTATATACTACCCTAGCCTGTCTCTATACTGCCCTAGCCCACCCCTATACTTCCCTATCCCACCCCTATACTGCCCTAGCCCACCCCTATACTGCCCTAGCCTGCCCCTATACTGCCCTAGCCTGTCCATATTCTGCTATAGCCTGCCTCTTGGAATTGAACATAATAGTATGTCATATAATTTTGCATATAGACAAGGTGCTGTTGCATGTAAATCTGACTTCCTGATAAATTTAATTTTGGTTTTAATTAGGTGTCCCTCGTTCCCATCAAGTTGGGAGGTGTGGATAATGTGTGAGAATGTGATCTTCATTAAATTGTATGTGTTTGGCTGCTGAGGCTGTGATCATTATACAATAATGTACTGAGTTCTCAGGTAGGATCTTATCTATAATATCATGCTGTACAATGTATAGATCCATGTCTCCAGCAACAGGTTATATATATGTGCCTCTGTCCGTATATATGATAGGGAACGAAGATGTGCCAGTAAGTCCCCCTGGGGTACTGCGAGCATGAGGCCCAGTTTGCTCCAGGGTGGATAAAAATTAATGATTTTAAAAAAACTAAAATAACAAAATCAGATTTTTTTTTAAATTTAAATCAGATTTTTTATTTAAATCGGATTCTTTTGATTTTTATCAAATGTATTTTAATAAAATGCTTTTGGAGTAAAAATCTATCTAAATATAGTTTTTGATTTAAGATACATTATTGATTTAGTTTATTCAGCATGAAGTGAAGCTTAATTATGTAACATGAGGCTGTATATTCTGCAATAGTTAAATTTTTAGTAAACTCATTCAATGAATCCAAGCTCTGCAACCTGAGATAACATGCACAGTAACCATGAGATAAAACAAAGTTCAGGAATATTCCTTTATCCCATTGTTTTACAAATTTATGTACACTACAAACTGTATGATTGAATCGGTTCTGATATCGCTGTTTTACTAACCTGACAGCCTGTTATTCTAAATAGGAAACCTTCATTTTGTTCGCAAATATTAAAGATTCCAACTACCAGCAAGAATAAATCCTTACATTTAAAAAGCAATTGTCATTTCAGATCCATCATGCCAGCACCTGTTAGCGGGCATCCAATCACCTGCTGCCGCCACGTCCCTCACCTTGCTGTGTCACTGCTGCATCACCAGCCGTCCTATTAAAGTGAATGGGACTGTCGGTGAGTCAACAGCGGGTCAGAGGAGGAGCCGCTGCGGGACAGAGATGACAGTTGCTCTAATGATTGCTTTATGATTTAAGTCAAATCCACCCTGGTTTGCTTTGAATCAGAGATGGATGAGAGGACTCTGTAATGGGGTGATGGGAAGCTGTAATGAGATGGGGTACTCTGATCTTGGAGAAACTCTGATGTGGTGGGGCTCTTGTGTACTGTATAAGGGGAATCTGATGTGATGGGGGGGACTCTGACTCTATGATTGGGAGATTCTGTGGTAATGGGGGGCCTCTGATGTATGGGGAATACTTAGACGTGATGGGAGAACTCTGTCATGGTAGTACTCTGATGTTAAGGTTGGAGCTCTGATGTGATGGGGGGAGCTCTGATGTTTATGATGGGGAACTCTGTGGGGATGGGAAGGTCTCTGATGTATAAGGGGGACTGTGATGTGATGGGGAGATGGGAGACTCTTGACATGAAGGGGGCCTCTGCTGTAAAGGAGGATGGGATTTAACCACTTCCTTACTGGGTACTTAAACCCCCTCCTGCCCAGACCAATTTTCAGGTTTTAGCGCTGTCGCATTTTGAATGACAATTGCGCGGTCGTGCTACGTTGTACCCAAACAAAATTGATGTCCTTTTTTCCCCACAAATAGAGCTTTCTTTTGTTGGTATTTGATCCCCTCTGCGTTTTTTCTTTTTTGCGCTATAAACAAACAAAGAGCGACAATTTTGGAAAAAGAACAATATTTTTTACTTTTTGCTCTAATGAATATCCAAAAATAAAATATAAAAAAAAAAATTATTCATTGGGTTTGGCCGATTTATATTCTTCTACATATTTTTGGTAAAAAAAATCGCAATCAGCGTATATTGATTGGTTTGCGCAAAAGTTATCGCGTCTACAAACTATGGGAATTGATTTATAGCGTTTTTATTATTATTTTTTTACTAGTAATGGTGGCGATCTGCAATTTTTATCGGGACTTTGATATTGGGGCGGACATGTCGGACATTTTTTACACATTTTTGGGACCAATGACATTTATACAGCGATCAGAAATTTAAATGTCCACTGATTACTGTGTAAATGTCATTGGCAGTGAAGGGGTTAACCTGCAGGGGGCAGTGAAGGGGTTAACAGTGTTCCCTAGGTGTGTTCTAACTGTGGGGGGGATGGGTTGGGAGGGACATAACAGATCTAACTGATCCCAGTGATAGGGGTCAGTAGATCTGCTTGTCCCCCTCTCACAGAACGGGGAACCGCCATGTTTACATTGGCGGTTCCCCGTTCTGCAGCTCCACAGGTGATCGCGGGTCAGGAGCGGACATTGAGTCTGCCTGACCAGCGGGCACACCCACGCAGCATGCGGCGGCCGCACGCGCGCGCCGCCACCGCCGCCTGTGAGTGCGCGCCGGGAGCGTGCAAAGGGGTGGACGTCCATGGACATCCACCCGGAGATTGAGATCCACGCTGTAGACGTCTGTCGTCTATAGCGCGGATCTCTAGAGGTTAATGAGATGGAAGGACCTCTGACGTGAAGGGGGGACTCTGATGCAAAGGGGGGCTTTTATTTGATGGACCGACTCTGATGTAAGAGGAGGACTCTGCCCTGAACTGGGGGGGGGGGTAATTGGAGGGATGACCTTAATATCATGGGGGGACTCTGATGTGATTGGGGGGATCTCTGATTTGATCGGGCCTCTGACCTAAGGGGAGCATTGTGATGTGATGGGGGGCCTCTGATGTGATGGGGGGCCTCTGACCTGAAGGGAGGACTCTAATGTGAAGGGGGGGCTCTGATGTGATGGGGGGACCTTTAAAATAAAGGGGGGCTTCTGATGTGAACTGGGGGGTTTTATTAGGAGGGGTGACTCTGATGTGAAGGGGGACCGCTAATATGAAGGGGGGGGGGGCTTTTGATGTGAAGTCTTCAAGGTGTGTGCATCTTCCCAGGCTCAGGTCTCCCATTGATAACATTCATGTTTTGTAGAATGGGGTGCCTGGAGACTTTATATACTTTTAAAGGGTCCCGCCACTGAATAAAGGATGAGAAGTGCTGATGTAGGACAATGGGGTTGATTTACTAAAGGCAAATACACTGTGCATTTTGCAAGTGCAGTTGCTCCAGAGCTTAGCAAATGAGCAGAAACTCTGCTGACTTCCATCATCCAATCATATGCAAGCAAAAATGCTGTTTTATTTTCCTTGCATGTGATTGGTTACTCTTTGCAAAGTGAAGCCTTGCCTCATTTACTAAGCTCTGGTGTGACTGCACTTGCAGAGGGCTATTTGCCTTTAGTAAAGCAACTCCAATGGATAATTTTGTGATCTATACGGCACCACAGATGTTTTAGTTGCTGGCAGAGCACATTGGATAATTGCTGGGATCTATACAGGATAATGGAGTCAATTCACTAGCCGTATGAGCGATTTTAATTGCTTTCCATAGATTATCTTTTTATCTCAAAATAGCTCTCTCTTCAGAACAGTCAATTGACGAGCTGAGTATTATGTTGATGTCTAGGCGTTATTATTATTGGGTTTTTTTTTTTTTACATTAAATAGATACTTAACCACTGAAAGTGTTTGTTTCTCATGAATCTTTATCTCCTCTTTAAATGGCTTCATTTAATACTGTCTTCAATAGACACCGAAATTCACAATTACATTATTGCCAGTCGGCTGCTATCTGTATTTAAAGTAAGGCTATATTCACATTGATCTGACATTGCCCTGCGACTTCATGTCTGACTTCAATGAACGGGATCCGACCATACTAGGCCCTTTGAGTCTGGTATGAATCTTGAGGGGGAACCCCATGCCAACATTTTAAAAAAAATGGCATGGGGTCCCCCCAAAATCCATACCAGACGACACTTATCCGAGCATGCAGACCACCAGGTCAGGAAAGAGGGGGGATGAGCGAGCGCCCCCTCCTGGACCTTACCAGGCCACATGCCCTCAACATGGGGGGGGTGGGTGCTTTGTGCCCCCCACCCCAAAGCACCTTGTCCCCATGTGGATGGGGACAAGGGCCTCTTCCTGACAACCCTGGGCCATGGTTTTGGGGTTCTGCGGGCAGGGGGCCCCCAGATCCCCCCCCCCATGTGAATGAGTATGGGGTACATTGTACCCCTACCCATTCAGCAAAAAAATGAAGTGTAGTGTTACAAAAAACAAGAGACAGTTTTTGAAAAGTCCTTTATTAAAAATGAAGAATGTCCTCTGTCGTAGCTCTGTGTCTTCTCCCTCAACTTCTTCTCCCGGTTCTTCTCCCTCTGCTTCTTCTCCCGGTTCTTCTCCATCTGCTTGTTCTCCCTGTTCTTCTCCCTCCACTTGTTCTTCTGGTTCTTCTCCCTCTGCTTCTTCTCCCGGTTCTTCTCCCCCCGCTTCTTCTCCCGGTTCTTCTCCCTCCGCCGATGACTTCTTACTCCACCAACCCGGTCCTCCTCGGACGCTGGCTCCCACTGTTGTGTCAGGTCCTGTGTCTGCCAGTTCTTATATAGCCATGGGGCGTGGCCATCTGGGGACGCCACCTGGAGACCTTACCCCTCATGACGTCACACGGAGACACCACCCCAAGGGCGGGATTGCAGCATCACCCTTATTTGAGTTGTTTAGCATGTGCAGCAACATGACTGATGGGGTTGTGGCTGTGAGTGGGCGGTTCCAGTATTTTTAGGGATTGAACAGCACCAGAAAGTAGGTGTGGTCTGGAATTGAGCATGTCAAGTGTGGGACGTGAGTAAGGTGACAGTGTGCCTGGCAACTGGGACTTACAGTATGACTTACAGTATATGTTGATAAGTATGCACTTGTGGTCTCCATCCAACATCTGTGTGATGGGGTGACAACGAAGGAGCACAACTGGGAGGAAGGTATAGAGCGTTGTCACTCTATAGGAAGTGCCTGCACAGGACCTGAATCAGCTGAGGTTATTTTAATGAAAGTTGCATATTTTGAAATATTTTTAAAAAAATTACTTTTGGAATGACTTTAACATGTTAAATGTTATATGAGGTTTTACATCTACTTAAAGAAATGTTTACACTCAAAACACCAATAATTAAACTGCTTGCATTACTTCATCTGATCTGTGTGATAAGTACTGGAAATACTGTATATGTTATGCTATAGTGCAGGGGTGGCGAACACGCGGCTCTCGAGCCGCATGCGGCTCCCGGCCATAATGAATGCGGCTCTTTGCCTCTTATTATATTTTGTATATACTGTGGCTCTTTGCCAAGTTTCATGTTTCTCTCAGGGCGATCTCAGGCAGCTTGCATTGACTTCTATGATAGAAGTCTCCTCGCAAGCTGCCTTGAGATCGCCTCGAGCGCCGCATCGCGCCGCTTCGCGCCGCATCGCGCCGCTTCGCGCCGCTTCGCGCCGATTCGCGCCGCTTCGTCACTGCGTGGTGTGGCTCTCTGACTCTCACAGTTTAAAATTTTGGCTCTTTGTGTCTAACTTGTTCGCCACCCCTGCTATAGTGCATTGACCCCCCTGTCCCTCAGGATATGTGATACATGCTGTGATTTATTTATACCCCATAATTGTATTATAACAATCAAATCCAACTGTTGTTTAACAGAGTTAAAAATAAAACATGGATTCTGATTGGTTAATGCAGGCAAAAACAAACAAACAAATGTTCCTGTTATTTCATACATGAGCTAATACAAGATAATGTACAATGGTATGACTCATTGACCTAGATAGGAGATATAGAATACATTCTTCTGTGATCTGTAGGGGATGAGTGTTTCAGGCAGGGTATATGGAGTATATAGAATAGTGCATGGCATGGGTAGGGTATATGGAGTATATAGAATAGGGCATGGCTCGGGCAGGGTATATGGAGTATATAGAATAGTGCATGGCTCGGGCTGGGTATATGGAGTATATAGAATAATAGTGCATGGCTCGGGCTGGGTATATGGAGTATATAGAATAATAGTGCATGGCTCGGGCAGGGTATATGGAGTATATAGAATAATAGTACATGGCTCGGGCAGGGTATATGGAGTATATAGAATAATAGTGCATGGCTCGGGCAGGGTATATGGAGTATATAGAATAATAGTGCATGGCTGGAGCAGGGTATATGGAGTATATAGAATAATAGTGCATGGCTCGGGCAGGGTATATGGAGTATATAGAATAATAGTGCATGGCTCGGGCAGGATATATGGAGTATATAGAATAATAGTACATGGCTCGTGCAGGGTATATGGAGTATATAGAATAATAGTGCATGGCTCGGGCAGGGTATATGGAGTATATAGAATAATAGTACATGGCTCGTGCAGGGTATATGGAGTATATAGAATAATAGTGCATGGCTCGGGCTGGGTATATGGATTATAAAGAATAATAGTGCATGGCTCAGGCAGGGAATATGGAGTATATAGAATAATAGTGCATGGGTCGGGCAGGGTATATGGAGTATATAGAATAATAGTACATGGCTCGTGCAGGGTATATGGAGTATATAGAATAATAGTGCATGGCTCGGGCTGGGTATATGGATTATAAAGAATAATAGTGCATGGCTCAGGCAGGGAATATGGAGTATATAGAATAATAGTGC
>BLSH010312008.1:243653-262868 GCA_018402905.1 Glandirana rugosa
GACAGGGGTGTATCCTCTTTACAGGGACACGGTCCATAGGACTCCAGGGTGTGTCATCTTATCCAGGAAACGACGGGGGGGGACAGAGTGTACGTGGCATAAGGATACATCTTCTGTGTGGGGGCAGCAAAGGACCTATTCTACTGTGTGGGACCTCAGGATACCTGGCACAGGGACATTTCTCCTATGTGGGGACAGAGAAGGCCTTGCATATGGATAGAGCTCCAGTATTTGACAGAGAGGGCCTGACATAGGGACAACATACCTCCAGTGTGAGGCAACATGCCATAGGGAATGGTCTCCTGTGTTTGGACAGAAAAGGCCCAACATAGGGACATCCAGTGTGTGAGGACATCCCGTAGGGAATGATCTCCTCTCTCAGAATAGGGGGAACCTGACATGGGGATATTCCATAGGGAATGATCTCCTGCTTTGGGACAGAGGGGACCTGACATAGGGACATACCTCCAGTGTGTGCTGACATCCCATAGAGAATGATCTCCTGTGTCAGAAAAGAGATGACCTGACATACCTATAGTCGTCTTGTGTGTAGGGACAGAGTGTACGTGGCATAAGGATACATCTTCTGTGTGGGGGCAGCAAAGGACCTATTCTACTGTGTGGGACCTCAGGATACCTGGCACAGGGACATTTCTCCTATGTAGGGACAGAGAAGGACTTGCATATGGATAGAGCTCCAGTATTTGACAGAGGGCCTGACATGGGGACAACATACCTCCAGTGTGAGGCAACATGCCATAGGGAATGGTCTCCTGTGTTTGGACAGAAAAGGCCCAACATAGGGACATCCAGTGTGTGAGGACATCCCATAGGGAATGACCTCCTCTGTCGGAATAGAGGGAACCTGACATGGGGACATCCCATAGGGAATGATCTCCTGCTTTGGGACAGAGGGGACCTCCAGTGTGTGCTGACATCCCATAGACTAGAGAATGATCTCTTGTGTCAGAAAAGAGGGGACCTGGCATAAGGACATACCTCCTGGGACAGAGTGCACCTATCATCATTACATAACTCATATATGTGTGAGGATATCTTTCATAGAGACTTATCTGCTATGTGAAGACATATAGGACCTGGCATAGGAACATATGGATAGGAGGTGACCTAGACACACATCTCCTTTATGGGGGAAAGAGAAGACCTGACATACCGATATTCCTTCTGTGTGTAGGGACAGAGTGGACTTGGCATAAGGATACATCTGTGTGGGGGCAGCAAAGGACTGATTCTCCTGTGTGGGATTTAGGATACCTGGCATAGGGACATGTCTACTATGTGAAGGGACATTCTGTAGGGAGTGATCTCCTGTGTATGGATAGAGAAGACCTGGTATAGGGACATACCTCCTGTGTAAGGACATAGAGGGCCTTGCATAAGGACAGAGCTCCTGTGAAAGCACAGAGAAGACTTTACATAGGGATAGATCTCCTGTATGTTTGGTGATAGAGAGGACCTGATATAGGGACATACCTCCTGTATTTATGGGGATAGAGTTTGTGTGTACGCAGAGGGACAGAAGGGACCTGACCTGTAGACCTCTAGCCAGCTCTTGAGGGGGAGTCTATTCCACAGATCTTACTGTGATGACACCTTTCTATATTTGGAGATTAAATCTCATTTCCTTTGTAGTGACAGAGAAGACTTTACATAGGGACAGAGAGAGTCTGAGCTCGTGACATGTCACTTTTGGGCAAAGAGAATACCATGCGCAGAGACATATCTAATGTATCAGGACAAAGAGGAGCTGAACACCTGTGTGGGGACACAGATTACCTGACATGGGGACAGAGGGGACCTTACATTCAGACATGTCCTGTGTGAGGACTGAGGGTACCTGACATGGGGATATTACCTTGGTGTGGGCACAGAAAGGACTTGACGTAGGGACATATCTCCTGTGTGTAGAGGGAAAGAGTAGACATGTCATCAGGACAAAGGTGACCTGGCATAGGTCAATATCTGGGTGCAGAGAGTACTTGATCTTCTGTGTGGGGACCAAGGAATCATGTCATAGGGATACATCCCATGTGTATGGGGACCTTCCATAGGGACTTATCTGCTCTGTGAAGACACATAAGACCGACATATGGACATATCTCCTGTGTGGGGACAGATGGGACGTGAAATTAGGACACCATCTATAGTGCAGACAGAGAGGACCTGTCGGAGACCTACACCGATCAGCCATAATGTTATGACAGCTGACAGGCTAAATAAATAAGATTATTTTTTTTCAATGCCTTCTGAAAATCAGTGGGATAGATTAGGCAGCACATGAGCATGTTGTCCCTGAAGTTGGTTCGTTGAAAGCCGAAAAATGGACATGGCTAGCCTTTGTGTATGGGTCTGCATAGCCGCAGATCGGTCAGGGTGTCCATGCTGACCTGTGTCCACAGCCAAAAGCTCCTACAGTGGACACATGAGCTTCACAACTGGACCACAGAGCAATGGAAGAAGGTGGCCTGGTCTGATGAATCACGTTTTCTTTTACATCATGTGGATGGCCGGATGCTTTAGCGTCACTTACCTGGGGGAGAGATGGTACCAAGATGCAGTATGTGAGGAAGAAAAACCGGCGGAGGCAGTGTGATGCTTTGGCCAATGTTCTCTTGGGACACCTTGGGTCCTGCCATTCATGTGGATATTACTTTGACTGTACCACCTACCTAAACATTGTTGCTGACCACGTACACCCCTTCATGGAACTGGTACTCTCTGATGGCAGTGGACTCTTTTAGCAAGATAATGCGTACTGCCACACTGCAAAATGGTTTGAGTAACACAACGAGTTTGAGGTGCTGACTTGGCCTCCAAATTCTCCAGATCTCAATCCAATCAAGCATCTGTGCGATGTGCCAGAAAAACAAGTCCAATCCACGGAGGCCCCACCTCATGTTTTAACAGGACTTAAAGCGGTTGTCTACCCATTTTTTTTACTTTTACCTACAGGTAAGCCTATAATAAGGTTTAGGAGATATTCGCCCTAAATGCAGCCGCTGACGTACGGTCCCGGCGAAGGCTCGGCGCATAGTGCCGGACCTTGCCGGAAAGAGGGCTCCAGCGCGCATGCGCGGGAGTGACGTCTCGCGGCTCCAGCCACTCACAGCGACCGGAGCCACGTACCCGGAAGGATCCCCGAGGGATTATTCTTTGTCAATTTTCCTATCGCACTCCTTCCTGGCAAGTAGGCTCTTGTGTTGGTGGGTGCTGCAACGAAAACCAGCTGGGTCCTGGAAATGTCATGCAAGTGTACAGATTCCTCAGCACACCGTGGATCCTTGTCCAAAGCTTTCTTTATTTAACCACTTGCCGACCGCCAACCGCAGGTTGACGGCGACAAGGTGGTTCGTTATCGCAAATCGCCGTCATACGACGGCGGCTGCGATAACGCGCACTGTGAGCGCGCGCCGCCGGAGGCGCGCCCGCGCGCTCACTGTGTTCGGGGAGGGCCAGGGAGCGGGTGCGGCGGCTTCGATTGCCGCCGGCTACCCGCGATGGCCCCCCCGGAGCGAGTGAGCGGAGGTCCGTGTATGTAAACACGGACCTCCGCTCTGTGTGAGGGGGAAGGGCTGTGATCACAGCCTTCCTTTACGTGAAGACTGTGACCACTTCCCTTCCCCAGATAGGGCATCCCCCATACAGTTAGAACATGCCCAGAGAACACAGTTAACCCTTAGCGCGCCCCCTGCAGGTTAACCCCTTCACTGCCAATGGCATTTACACAGTAATCAGTGCATTTTTATAGCACTGATCGCTGTATAAATGCCAATGGTCCCAAAAAAGTGTCAAAATGGTCCGACATGTCCGCTGAAATATCGCAGTACCGCAAAAAATCGCAGATCGCCGCCATTTTTAGTAAAAAATAAAAAAAAAATAAAAACCCCAAAAATGAATTCTCATCATCCGTAAACGCGGCCACTTTTGCGCAAACCAATCAATAAACGCCGATTGCAATTTTTTTATCGCAAATATGAGGAAGAATATAAATCGGCCAAAAACGGTGAAAAAAAATGTTTTTTTATATTTTTTTTTTTTGATTTGTATTTTAGCAAAAAGTAAGAAATTTGGGTTTTTTTGCAAAATTGTCGCTCTTCTTTTGTTTATCGCGGCGATCAGAAATGACGCAGAGGTGATCAAATACCACCAAAAGAAAGCTCTGTTTGTGGGAAAAAAAGGACGCAAATTTCGTTTGGGTACAACGTCGCACGACCGCGCAGTTTTCAGTTAAAGCGACGCAGCGCCGAATCGCAAAAAGGGCTCCGGTCCTAAAGCTGGAAATCCTTCCGGGGCTGAAGTGGTTAAGAGATCACATCACAGAAAAGTGCAATGTTTCGGAGCCACGCAGGGCCCCTTCTTCAGGCATCTGACGAAGGGGCCCTGTGCAGCTCCGAAACGTTGCACTGTTATGTGATGTGATCTCTTCAATAAAGAAAGCTGTGCACAAGGATCCACGGTGTGCTGACAAATATGTACACTTCCCCGCGGGAACATGTCAGCTCCCTCTGTGGGGACGTTCTGACGTAAGCATTTCATAATGAGCTAGTATGTGGTGCATACTAGCTCATTATGCCTTTCCCTTACAGGTTTTTGTTTTATTTAGTTTTTTTACGGGTAGACAATCACTTTAAAGGATCTGCTACTGACGGTTTGGTGCCAGATACCACAGCACCTACAGAGGTCTAGTGGCCTTTACAGGTCAGGGCTGTTTTGGCAACAAAAGGGGACTTTCTCAATATTAGGTGGGTCACCATAATGTTATGGCTGATCAGTGTGTCTTATCTATAGGGGAAAGAGAGGACTTGGCATAGGGACATACATATCTCCATTATAGGGGAAAAGGGGCATTGGCATGGGGACATCTTCTGTATTTGTAGGAACAAAGAGAACCTGGCATCATGACATTCATTGTATGTGTGTGTGGGTACAAAAGGGATCTGCCATAGACAAGTTTCTCCTGTGTGTACAGGGAGAGGGACCTTGCATATGGACATCCCGCCTGTGTGGGCACGGAGGACCTGACATGGATACTTATCTCCTGTGACGACAGTGGGGACCTCATATGATATATCTGTTGAGGGGAAAAAAAGAGGGCCTGACATAGGACAAATCTCTTGTTTGTTGGGATCAAGGGATAAATCTCCTGTGCGGTGAGAGAGGGGACCTTATATAGAAATGTATCTCTTGTGTAGGATTAGAGAGGACCTGAGCTTTGGGTCCTGGCATAGGGACATATCTTTTGAGGGAGGGCAGAGGGGCCCTCAAACATAGGGACATATCTCCTGTGTGTGAGGACAGAAGGGACCTAACATAGGGACATATCTCCTGTGTGTGAGGACAGAAGGGACCTAACATAGGGACATATCTCCTGTGTGTGAGGACAGAAGGGACCTAACATAGGGACATATCTCCTGTGTATGAGGACAGAAGGGACCTAACATGATATCTCCTGTGTGTGAGGACAGAAGGGACCTAACATAGGGACATATCTCCTGTGTGTGAGGACAGAAGGGACCTAACATAGGGACATATCTCCTGTGTGTGAGGACAGAAGGGACCTAACATAGGGACATATCTCCTTTGTGTGAGGACAGAAGGGACCTAATATAGGGACAAATCTCCTGTGCGTGGGGACAGAAGGGACCTAACATAGGGACATATTTACTGTGTGTGGGGACAGAAGGGACCTAATATAGGGACATATCTCCTGTGTGTGAGGACAAAAGGGACCTAACATAGGGACATATCTCCTGTGTGTGTGGGGACAAAGAGCACCTGATACAAGGACACATCTGTGTGGGTACAGAGAGTATCTTGCATAGTGACTTCTCTCCGTTGTGTAGGGATATTCTGTGAAGGGTACATTCAATAGGGAGTTATCTCCTGTGTGGGGGTAGAAAAGACCTTGCATAGGGACATGTCTCCCGTGTGGGGACAGAGGACCTTTCATGGGGACATATTTCTTGTGTGAAGGATAGAAGACCTAGCATAGAGACATATATTGTGTAAGGCCAGAGAGGACCTTTTATAGGGACACTGCTCCTGTGCAAGGACAGAAGAGACCTACCATAGTGGCATATGTCCTTTATTTGTGGGTACAGAGAGGACCTGGCATTATGACATATGTTTTATGTATATGCATGGGGACATAGGAACATTTATTCTGTGTGGGTGAAGAGAGGACTTGACATGGGGACATATCTCCTGTGTGAGGATACCTTTCATAGAGACTTGACTGCTGTGTGAACACATGTAGGACCTGGCATAGTGATATATGTCTTGTGTTTTGATTTTTTGATTAAAAAAAAAAATCATTGATTTTATCCACCCTGGTAAAAGGGGAGTTTAGTTCTGGAATCTCCTCTAAATACTAGACAGAGAAGACTTGAAAATAACTGAACAGAGGTTATAAAGATGCAATAGTTTATTAAGGAAACATGGGAATGTGTGAGAGAGAAAACGGGTAAATGGAAGACCGTGAAAGCAAGGAGTTTGAGGTTTGCTATATCTGACGCTGTATGTGGTCACAGAAGGAGCCTTGTGCATGGACATGGCAGGATGTCTGCATTATGGTATATGAGGTGTTGGAGGAGGACGCGTTTGAGGGTGAAGAAATTGCTGTCTTTAATGTGTCTGTAGAGGATCAGACCGCTTAACTTGTATATAGGAAGGAACGAGTGCAAGCAGTTGGGGAGATTGGGGAGTGCTGTAAATGAGGCATGTGGAAAGTGGAGCTTTGACCTCTGTGTGTAGGATGGATTGGGAGCTGTGCTATGAATGACAGTGAGCTCCTATTATATTTGGTGTATGGAGGGTAGTCAGGACCTGCTATACAGATGTGTTTGCTTGTTTTGTGGAATACTTGAAATCAATATGCTGAGAAGGATGGCTCTGATTTTTCAGTGTAGATCAGGGGTCTCTAAACCTTCTAAACCAAAGGGCCAGTTTACTGTCCTTCAAACTTTTGATGGGACCGGTCTGTGGTCCGTGTGAGTAGAATATGCCCTAGCGTCAATGGGAGTAAAGAATGCTCCATTATCGGTAATAGTGGGAGGAATAGCGCCCCACTGTTGGTATCAGGGGAAGGAATAGTGCCCCATCATTGGTGTAAGTGGGAGGAATAGTGCCCCATCATTGGTGTAAGTGGGAGGAATAGTGCTCAATCATTGGTGGGATAGTGCCCCATTGTTGGGGTCAGTGGTAGGAATTATGCACCATTGTTGGTGTAAAAGGAATAGCGCCTTGTATCAGTGTGAGGAAAAGTGTCCCAAGGGCCTGATAAAGGCAAGCAAATTGCCACATTTGGGAGACCACTGGTGTAGATAAAGGTTTAGGGATGTAAAGAGCTATGGTTGCTATTGTATGGCTATGTGGAGACCTATGGGGGGGGATTAGCTAAATTTCAAAATCTTATGCAGCTCTGCATAAAAATCAGCTTCCAGGTTTTCTTGTCGAAGCTTAAAGCGGTAGTAAACCACTGCGTGTTTTATTTTTTATTTTTTTTCCAGAAGCTTCAAGGTAAAGCCACCATGTGCTAGTATGCGTTGCATACTAGCACTTTATGTTAAACTTACCTTAGAACTAAGCAAGCCTTCCAGCGGCGAGCTGTCACCGCTGACCAGGCCTTCACCCGGTCTTCCTGCCAGGTTCACGGACTCCGGCTGTGTGAGTGGCCGGAGCTGCAATGGCGTCATGGCACAGGACACTGAAGGAACAGCCCAGGTGACCGTCCTTCAGAGCGCATGTGCCAGTGATTTAACCGGCAGCATGTACAGCAAATATCTCCTAAACGGTGCACGTTTCGAAGATCTTTACAGCACCCATAGGTAAGCCCCCCCTTTACTTTACTGTGCAGTCCCCTTTACATTAATGTAACGGCAACTGTGATTTAAAGGGGGGGGGGGTGGCACTGTGATGATTACAGTGCAGTCCCCTTTTATAATTATCACTCGGCTGCTGCACTTGCAGGGTTCTAATGAGGAAAATGGCAGGATCTGCATCACATTAGACGTGATTTCCTTTTGAGAATATCTCACCAAAAATGAGGATGCCAAAAATCTTAGCACAGACTTATGGGAAAATCAGTAAGCCAATCATACAAACAGGACATTTCCCGGGGGCGTTCTGTACAACATCTGTGTATAGAACTCCTCCAGGTTGCCATATTGCATTTTACAGAAAATGATGGTTGCAAGTAAAGATTATTTTCATAATCGATTTAGTTGGCCGGTTGTTTTGATTAATTGGATAATAACCTTAAAAAAAAAAAGTGTGGTGTATAATTTTAATTAATATGTAAAGTTTAACCACTTAAGAACTGAGCCTCTTTTTGAGATTCGGTGTTTACAAGTTAAGTCAGTTTTTTTTGCTATAAAACTGCTTAGAACCCACAAAACATTATATATTTTTTACACCCTAGAGAATAAAATGAAAGTCGTTGCATTACAGTAAAGTTGGCAAATTTTTTTTCTATATTGTGAAAGATAATTTTACGCCGAGTAAATTGATACCCGACATGTTTTGCTTCAAAATTGCTCCCGGTTGTGTAATGGCGACCAACTTTGGCACTTAAAAATCTCCATTGGCGATGTTTAAAAATTTCTACAGGTTACCAGTTTTAAGGTGCAGGGGAGATCTAGTGCTAGAATTATTGCTCTTATTCTAATGATCACGGCGATACCTCGTGTGCGGGCGTGACTTCTGTATGCATGTTCTTCTGCACGTGAACTCGGTAGCACGGGGCGCTTTACATTTTTTCTTATTTTACTTTTTATTTTTACACTGTCCATTTAAAAAAAAAAAAAAAGATTTGGGTCACTTTTATTCCTATTACAAGGAATGTAAACCTCCCTTGTAATAGAAAAAAAGCATGACGGGACCTCTTAAAATGTTAAGCCACTTGTATAAAAAGTTCCCATCCGCTCTGTATTATAACACGAAGTTGCCCTGTGTCTGTGTGAGAGAGAGATATAGATAGGAAGATAGATACTTGTCTGTATAGATATCACACCTTGTTACTAGGATCAGTTGTCATTTTTCTGCTTTTCTCTCAGCTCAGAATTCCTGAGGGTGGGGCTGAGTTTGCTGCTGATGTCAGCAGGAGAGAGAGAGCCATGCTTTATCTATATAGATAAGAATATTTCTGATATAACACAGACACAGGGAACTTATTATTCTAATACGGAGGGATAGGAGCTTTTAGAGTTAATAATGAGAGCAGAGAGGAGAAGCTATGAGAGGAAGAGGGGGGAGTTGAACACAGGCACATAGGAAAGCTGGGAGTGACATAGCCTGCATAGACCACTGGGCTCTCAAGATAAGCTATATACAGGGGGAGTCAGTATACAAGGGGGGGGGCATGACCTGGCATTATCAAACAGGTATTTTAGGGGACACAGAGGGATAATTTAAAGAGCAAAAGCACCATGCTGCTAATTGCACATTAAAGAGACAGGAGCAGCATTTTTTATTTTGGGTTAACAAACGCTTTAAATATGAGATCTGGGGTCAGTTGACCTCAGGTCTCATATTTACGCTAAAATGCATTTAAAAAAAAAAAATATTCTCTTTTAACCCTTTGCCACCATGGCAGGGGGTATTACAATCCAGTAGCTGTAGCCACCGGGATTGTGTGTGAAACTGGCGAGCAGACTCCTGCCTGTCAGATGAGAGTAGCCAGGCGGCGCCGCTGCCGTCCGTTCGCTCTCGCACACTCCCGGAACTGGCGTGCCCCCGCCATGCTTACTGGGCTCTGCTTGCCCATTGACGGGCCCGGGATGTCCATGGCGGGCGGCAGTGTATCGAGGGGAAGGAGGAAAGCGAGTACACGTCCGCTCTCCTCCCCTTCCTGCATTGACCCGGAGAGCGAGGTCTCTGATGTCACTTCCTGGTCAAGTTCTCGGTGTCCCTGGCTCGTTTAGCCGGGAAGTAATGCTTTGCAATTCGATCTGCATTGCAAAACATTAGGTGGAGTACAGGGGAGACATGTGGGGTCTCAATAAAGAGAACCTGTCACCAAAAATCCTCACATTAAGTAAAAAAAGAAATAAATATATATAATTTTTTTTCTTTTTTGCAACAAAATAAGTTACACCCAAACACATAACCCCCCCCCCCCCCATATACACACACTCACAAACGTAAACGCATGCGTCGGGGTGCCTATGCGAGAAAACGTTGATTGCGATACACATGTAACATATTGCCCCGTACGACGGAGTGAGAGCAATAATTCTAACACAAGACCTCCTCCGAAACACTAAACTGATACCTATAGGGAGCTTCTGAAGCGTCATCCATAGAAAATATAGGGTACCGAAGTTTGACGCCATTGCACAGGACGCACAAAAATTTAAGGTTAGGCATGTTGGGTATCTATTTACTTGGTGCAACCTCGCCTTATATTTTACCAAATATTTGGGTAATTTATTGTGTTTGGTTGCCCTAAAATTCACGTTAGGGTGCATTTTACTGAAATATTGCTCTTCCTAGACCTTTGCGGTAATATCATGTATCATAAAAAATTGGAACTACCACTATTTTATTCTCTAGGGAGTCTGCTTTCAGAAAATATATAGTGTTTAGGGGTTTTGTGCAATCTTCAGGCCTAAAATGATTTTTAAACGTGCAAAAAAGACCCTGGCAGTGAAAGGGTTAAGAGCTATGGGCGAAAGTGACGTTTGACGCCCGCTGTTTAAAATGATACCAGTGTTATGGTAGCTATCTGCTATTATAACAACGGTATTCAACGGCAAAGTACTGCCGTATGACGGTGGGCAGTCCGGAAGAGGTTAAAGTGTTTTATTCTTAAATATCTCTGTGCAATGGTAAATATTGATGACCAACTATATGGTTAGGCAGCAAAATCTCTAATCTACTCTGGGAATAACAGACAGAAGCATATATAATAATAAATACACCCAGAAGTAGGATATACAGGCATTTTAACTAGGTGTCAGACTTGAATCTATATGAAGGGTAGAAGGGAGGTATAAATATTTCATATTAAAGTAGTACTAAAAGCTGAGACAATTTTTTTTTTTTTTTTTTTTTTTTCATGGATGTGATCATTTTAAATATAATGCACAATACTGGTAAAAAATTACTTTAAGGCTCCATGCACACTGGACGCTATCTGGGCTCTTCAGTGTCGGGCAGGAGACGCTGCTTACAAAACGTTCTATTTGCAGTGTTTTGTAAGCAGCGTTTTTCGGCGTCTGCCTTTTTTTTTTCATTGGCTTCTATTGACTCAAAAAAACGTCAGACGCCGATAAACCAGCGTTTACTGGCGTTTACCGGCGTTAACCAGCGTCTGGCGTTTTTTGTGGTCAGGAGAATGACTTTTGAACGCCAATTCAGGGCGTTCAGATAACAGCCCAAAAACGCCACTGCTGATTAAAGACCATAAACGACCACGTGTGCATGGACACATAGGATAAAATAAAGTGGCGTTTTTGGGCTGTTAACAAAAAAACGCCCAAACGACCAAAAACGGTCGTTTTTGAGATACAGTGTGCATGGAGCCTTAATGTAATTGTATGTAATGCCTTCTATTACCTCCAGTCTATCAGCCTCCACGTTCTCTGGGTTCAGATTCTGATCTTCCTGAGTCATTTTTTTTTGAAGCCACAAACATGTTGTACTTACCTGCTCTGTGTAATGGTTTTGCACAGAACAGCCGCAATCCTTCTGTTCTGGGCTCCCCCATCGACGCTTCTGGCTCCTCCTGCCTTCCGTGTGCCCCAATACCAAGCTGGAAACGAATATGTAGGAATGCACCGAAATTTCGGTCGCCGAAAGCAGTGTTTTTTGGCACCTGCTGAAACCGATACCGAAAGAGGGGCGGGGTCAGCCCCGGGTGCCACCCATTGCGGGGTGTCCTGTGTTATGGAGGAGATGAGCAGTTTCAGATTTCTCAGTGCGGCTACAATCCGTGCTGTGAGTGAAACTCTCCTGTATTAACTGCGCTCAGAGAGACCGGTCACAATTCCACAGTGATGTCGGGGGTGGGCGGGACCCAACAGCTATCAAACACCAGCCACTGGAATAGGCACTGGGCGGGTGTTTGATAACGTTTGGTCCGCCCACCCCCGACATCAGTGTGGAGTTTTGACAGGTCTCCCTGCATGCAGTTAATACAGGAGAGTTTCACACACAGCGAGGCTTGCAAGAGTCGCTCTATGTGTGAAACTCCTGTATTAACTGCATGCAGAGAGACCTGTCAAAACTTTGCAGTGATGTCGATGCGATGTGGGAACCCTGCGAATCCATGTCTCCCGGCGGCAGTTCACATCGCCAAATGCGAACTGTGGGGAGTGTCAATACAAAGCTAATGACACCCCCAATCAGTTCGCATATCGCACTGCAAACTCGCACAGGAATCGGATCGCATGGGTGTTTACTGCGGACAAAAAAAGGGTCCTGTTCGAGTTTGGTCCGAATACTATTTCAGCCATACTATCTGTATGGCTGAAATCGCATCGCATAGAGATTGCATGTGATTCACACTGCAGTGTGGTGCAAATTGCATCCGATCTTGCAGCAGTGTGAACCGGCCCTTAAAGTACATCTGAAGCCATTATTCTAGTTGGGTTGCGTATGTAACAGTTAAAAACGCTTGCCATTTTTTGTTAAATTTTTTGCAGTTTGCCATTTAGGCTCCTTTCACACGTGTGACTTGTCACTACGAAGTTGCATGACAAGTCGTACCCCATGAGTACTGTTCATATCTTTGCGACTTCAAAAGTAGTCCCTGTACTACCTTGATACGACTTGAGGTCCATAGACCTCAACATTGCACAGGCATTGCGTCAAGTCGAGCGACTTTCAGGTTGCACAAGTGTGAAAGAGACCTTTTAGGAATTGTTCCTCTGCTTTCTGTCTGAACCCTGAAGATGAAACAGGACGTTCGAGGAGATCTCTCCAAAATAAGGGAAATCTTCTCCTTGGGTGTCGCTGAGACGAGTGTTTGCATCTGAAGAATTCCCCTCTATTCTTGTTTCTTGGTAAAAATAAATTCAATTTTAGATTTTCCTATCACTTTATGGCACAGTAGAGATGGTCACTAGGGCAAATCGAGAAAGAGATTATTCCCGGAGTTAAAACGGCCAACATAAACACTTGAGATGGATGTTAATCCTTCTCTAAATGAAAAACATGAAACTGAAAACTATCCATTGTTTATGTACCTACCTCTCCGCTTCCTAGGTCCTCTTTCCTGAAGACAAATACTCTATGTGGGAAAATACCTGTTCCAGGAAATCTGTTTCTACAATCATCTTTCAGAACAGCAATTCGCAAGACGTTTTTTTTCCCCTCTATTGCAGTGGTCTGCAGACTGCGGTGGGACCCATTGCTTGCCTTTATCGGGCCATTGGGGCACTATTTCTTCCCCTGATACCAAAGGAGGTGCATTATGCCTTCCCCTTATACCAGAGATGGGGAACAAATTATCTTGTTGTTACCAACCATGGGGCACTCTTCCTTCCACTGACACCAATGATGTAATTTGTTTACTCCCACTGATCACCAAGTCTGTGGCATTATTTACTCCCACTGGCCACAGTCCAGTCCCCCTCAAGTTTGATGGGCAGTAAACTGCCCCTTTATTTCGAGGGTATGGAGACCCCTTCTCTACAGGAGAACAGGGAAAACCCCTCACTAAACTTAGTCTGGAAAACAGTGAGTCCTTGTGTAGTGCCACATTTAGAACATTAGGGACTTGTTCTCTGGGTTTTTGATGTCTGTTTGGTGGTGGTTCAGTGTTGGCTTGTATTTTTTCGCATCTTGGATTGGCTTAATTGATATAAAAAAAGACATGCCTCCCAAGTTTTCGAAAACCCACCTGCTGCCCCAGGTTTAATCTGGGTTATCAAAAACACCGTGTTGCATTGAAATGCACTTTTCAGTCTTCAGACCTGGTTTGGCTTTCGTAAGGTGCTGCATGTGAAGCTTCTACTTTATTGTAAACTAGTCTAGTCTAGACTAGTCTACCTTCTATTTCAGAGTATCTTCTACGGTGTTTTTTTTTTTTTTTTTCCTGAAGCTGGGTCCATTTGGGGCTCATTTTGGTCTTCCCCTTGCTATCTATCCTTGCATAAATATTTAGGAGGAGGAGGTTGAAGAAGTTGCTTCTCTTCTGACTTTTCGCTAGAGGGAAGTAGCCCCTGGTATCCTTTATAGTGAGCCAGGTGCAGAAGTTTGGCCATTGAGCATATGCATTTGCTGCAAAGCTAACTAACAGTTCAGATCCAACCCCCCGCCCACCCCCCCCCCCCCCCACACACCTACCTCCTTAGTTCTCACAATTCAAGAACCTATGAGTGAAAGTTTCTCCACATGAGCAGGATACACTGCTTTTTTTTTCTCTGGGAACAGGTCTGCTAACCTTTGCAACTACCTGCACCTAAGTTGAAGTACTAGCCAGTGTTGGCCTTCCCCATAGTAGGATAACTGGGTGACCTCCAATTAAGGGAATTGTTGGCACAGGCCTTATCAAATTATGGTTAACTGTTCAGGATTGGTGGAGGTTTGGAGGTTTCCTGAACCTTCAAGAATCTGTTTGACTTTTTCCTCCGCTTGGAGAGTCTGGGTCTGGGTTTTTCTACAGGGTAAGCTTCTGACTGTCCAATTCTCACATTCACACTCTGCCGTCCAGAAGCTGTACACCTTTTGTTTTGCTTGTGAAGTTTGGACATAATACCTTTTTGGATGCAGTTTCAAATGCCCAATCCCACTACGTATTGCGGCAACTCTGCAATCTGACTGTGTGGGACCAGACACAATCTCGGGGTCTTATGTCTAGGGACCAGGTTGTGTCTGGCCCAGGTGTCTCAGAGATCCAACCCTGAAGTCTGGATGGAAATACTTTTTTCCATTGGTCTGGTAGATTCTCACATGTCAGCCGTTCTGGCTGGATAGTAGTCCTGGACTCCCTTTTGTACAAGGTACCTGGTCGATGCTGTAAGCTTGTTCTGTTCAATGATCCGGAATTGATTGGGTAATACCTGCAAAGCAGGACCTTCTGACTATGGATCATTCGACCAGGTGTTGGTTGGACTATGCCACAACTGTGTCTTATGTCAACCATCATGGAGCAACCATCTTTCAAGCATGGTCAGGCAGACTCTGCCTTGGATGAAACTTCACTTTCCAGCCATGTCTGCAGTGCTTCTTTTAGGCATGGAGATTGTCAGGTAAGAGGTTCAGTTGATAGTGTCCAGGCACAATTCTTCACACTAAAGGGTTCTAAACTTCTACAACTTTTGTCTCAGGTAAGGTTTACCGGACATTGACTTCTTGACTTCCAGGTTCAACAACAAACTGACCAAGCTTGTCTCCTCCTGGTCCAGGTAACCTCTAGTTATTGACTATGTGTGATCTATTTAGCCTGATCTACTCCCCTTCTTCTCTCTTCACCTGGACTGAGATGGAGGGCGTTCCAGTAATTAACAATACACTGAACTGGCATGGGTGGACAAGTACTTGGGCCTCTTCATGCTCCTTGCAGACTCTGTGGGCCCTTCGTTATTTTCTAGATCTTACTTTTTCAAGAACAGTTTTTTTGTTTTTTCCGCCCTGCTTCACAACCCCTGGTGTTATTGGCCTGGCTGTGGATTGCCTAGTTTTCTGTTATCTATGAAATTTTGTAAGCTTTATATTTGACTTCTAGCATAAGCTACCAATGAACGTGTGTTTCTGATGGTATGAGATATGAAAGTCTCATCTTGGGATGTTCCCAGGGTAATGAATCATGTCATTTCTTCAATCTGGACTAGATCAACGTCTATCTAAGAAATGGTCCTGTTCATCTGCTCCTCCTCCCCCTTGTCCAATTGCAGAATGTCTTGTATTTTGTGTATAGAGTACAAGACATTTTATCAATGGTGAGGGGGAGATTGTGCCACTTCTGCACTGTGCAGGATGGCAGGGCACCGCAGCAGTCCAGAAGATCAAAGCTGACAGTAAAGCCAGCCATAGACTGTTTGAATATTGGTTGGTTCAGAAGGGACTGGCCGAGATTGGAACCATGTATGGGCAAGCTGATTGTACCCAAGTTGATCCATCAACTTGGGTACAACCAGCCTTTTGGGTTTTTCAAGTAGTTATTGCTAGTGGCTATAGCAGCTAGCAATAATCAGTTCTCCCCTGGGGGACGGCTTCCTGATGTTTGTTCATTAAGAGCCTATTCAGCTCTGTTTCCCCCAAGTATGCCTTTTGCCTCTTGGGAAAGTGCAACTGTTTATGGCAATGAGGCAGTTTACACCACAGCACTGGTGGTGTTGTGCACTCCCAAACCTCTACAGGTAGCAGGTTGGGTGTTCTATGCACATTTTACCACCAATCCTTTATAACTTTTTTTTTTTTTCTTCCGGTGTGCTTTTGATGTTTTCCGGTGCATCCCCAGATGTGGTGCAGTGCGTTTTTTTTTTTTTTTTAATGCATGAAAAACGCAAGGAACGTTAATCACATTACTGTCAATGGCATAGTTCACACCAATGCAGTCCATTCCAGTGCGTTTCAGAAAGGGAAAAAAAAAAAAATTGGCCGTGCTGCATTTTTTATGTACAGAACTGTACTGGACTGCAGTAAAACGTACCGGAACAGGCCCTTAAAGTTAAGAAAAAAGAGGTGGGAAAACGCACTAGAACACACCAAAAATGCGTCAAAAACGTGCATGCAGAAAAGCATCCGGAACGTTCCCAGACTGTGTTTCTACGGCGTTAACTGGCCCTAAATAAGGACGTATGTGTTCCAGTGCATTTTTGGTGTGTTGTAGGTGAGTTCCAGTGCGTTTTACCGTGTTCCAGTACATTTCAGTGCAGAAAATATGCAGCATGTTCTACTTTATTCTGGAACTGGAACGCACTGAAACTGACCGCATGTGGTGTGAACTGACCCTAAAGGGGCTGTGAAGGTTATACTAACCTTTTCTGTGCAAGGGTTTTGACAGAGCTGCCCGATCCTCTTTTTCTGGGGTTCCCCGCCGGTGCTCCTGGCTCCTCTTCATCGGGTGCCCCCACGGAAAGCCACTTTCCCTGGGCACACCCGTGCAGACGCGCTCCCGAGTCTTACTGATGAGTCCATTGACAAAGACAGCAGGACTCGGCCCTGCCCCTGTGTCACTGGATTTGATTGACAGCAGCAGGGGCCAATGGCTGCTATCAATCTGTGCAATGAGATGGAAGCCGCTGGGCTCATGCACGGTGCTGGAACAAATGGGCTCAGGTAAGAGACGGGGGAGGCTCTGCAGAAAAGGTTTTTCACCTTAAAGCGGAGGTCCGGGCTAAAAAAAAAAATTAAAAGTCAGCAGCTACGCTACACATACAGTAGCTGCTCACTTTTAATATTAGGACACTTACCTGTCCTGGAGTCCCAGCGATGTCGGCACCCGCCGCCGATCTTCGGATCGGGGGACGGGTGCAGCCGCCTCCATCGCGGGTAAGGGAACCCGGACGTGTAAGCAGTACAGCTTCACGCCGGGCACCTTACTGCGCATGCGCGAGCTCTGCCGCGCTCTGCTACTGGCCAGGTGGCCAGTAGCAGAGCGAGCAGGGAGGAGGGAGCCGGGCTTCTGACGTCAGCGGCCGCGTCCGCCGGCCAGAGCTCCCGGAAGTGTGGAAAAGGACACCTGTCTAAAGACAGGTGTCCTCTTCCCCCTCCCCCCCGAAAGGTGCCTAATGTGACACCTGAAGGGGGAAGGAATCCAACCAGCGGAAGTTCCACTTTAGGGTGGAACTCCGCTTTAATGCATTGAAGTTGGGGCGGCACAGTGGTGTAGTGGGTAGCACTTTTGCCTGGCAATGAAAGGGTCGCTGGTTCGATTCCCAACCACGACACTACTTTTGCCTGCGTGGGTTTCCTCTGGGTACTCCAGTTTCCTCCCACACTCTAAAGACATACTGGTAGGTTAATTTGATCCGGTCTACATTGGCCCTAGTATGTGTATGAATGTGAGTTTGGGACCTTAGACTGTAAGCTCCTTGAGGGTAGGGACTGATATAAATGTACAATATATATGTAAAGCGCTGCGTAAATTGACAGCGCTATACCTGAAATAAATAAATAAAAAATAATATAAGTAGAGCTATAGACAAAACATTTTTTCCCCATTTTTGGATAGATCAAGAGTGTTATAACCCTGGGCCCTGTCAGATTTTTTTTTTTTCACCATTTGTGTCCTATTGCAGAGATTTCACTTCCTGTCCCAAAGCCAAACAGGAAGTGAGAAGAAATCCCTGCAAATTAAGGGAATTCCTTGGGGACCCCCAACTCACCAGAACCAGTGTCCCCATTGGAGGATTTCCCCTCTATTACATTTCTGGGGACAACCCAAAATCAAGGCTTCAATTTACTTTCACTTTCAATGGTAATGGTAAAAAGGACAAGAGAGGGAGAATCTCCTGAACGGGGGCACAGACAGGTAATCTAATCCCTCTCCACTCTATTCAAAACAGAGTTTAGTTATAATTTTAGGTGAAAAACTGAGACTTTCCAATCCCTTTTAATTTTACAGTGTAGGGCACATATTGGATATTCATGTACTCTGGGTTATATAGGCTGCTACCATTAAGCAACAGAACAGCAAACTCTTCAAGAATGAATGTGTCCCTAGTAATCCTTTCTGCCTGATATACATACAACAAAAAAAAAAAAAAAATACTCCGGTGGGGAGGTTCGTGAGTTTGCAGATACAAAGAATGGTCAATAATAGGTTTCGGTATGGGCAATTGCCGTCTGGGCTGTTGTGTTGCCTGTCTCTACAGAAAGCAGTGTATATTTGCCTAGCCCTAATTCCTGGATAATTGTCTGTGTATAGCCAGCTTTACAGACATGTTTGGTTAGGCCAAACAAGTGCAGACTTGACATTTCAATTTTGTGGAGATGTCAGTGGATCGAGATGTCCACTAGGACCTTTTTTTGGGGGTGGTTTTGAGGGATCTGTGATGGTTCACAGATCAACCTACCACAGTATTACTCCAGCTGGTCTTGTCTTACTTGTGGAGTTCAAAGAAATAAAGCAAAGCTTTGTAGCACGTCAGAAGCAATGTGCCTGCTGATGCATGCTCATTTACCGACACTGCTCCCCCTGGTGGCACCCGTCACCCTGTCGGGAGGGTATGGGTTGGATAATCTATGCTTGCTCAGAAGCATTTGTGCACCTCAGAGAGAGAGAGATATATATATATATATATA
>BLSH010312008.1:277028-301405 GCA_018402905.1 Glandirana rugosa
CTCCGGGGGGAATTGTTGAAAGGATAGGATGTTCACTTGCCTGTCTCTGCTTGCTTTGCTGACACCCACCATGCACTCTATAGACATCATGGGCTCCCAAGAAGGATGGGCAAGTTCAGGATACTTGGCTTTACAGCCACCCTAATCACTAATGACAAGAAAATCCCCTTTCGGTTGAGAGAACTCCCAGCTGCTATAGCATATTGTCTACATGTTGAAGCGTTTGGTGGTGGGACCCCAGGAATAGTTGAATTTAATATGTGATTTGCTTTTCTTGGCAAAGGATTTTTTTTTTTTAAGCCAATCTTTTAATTCAGATGCTCCTACCATACTGCATAGCCAAGATGGTAAAGCACTATTTCCACTTCCTAGCTTTCTATGTCACCTGCCCATCAGCAAAATTTTAATTTATTGGCATTGGTCAGTCTAAGGCCTCCGTGCACAGAGGACGTCATTTTTTTTTTTTTTTTTTTTTTTTTTTTATTTCCCCTCCCCTGGACACCTTTGCTACAGGGTAGGAAAACGCAGCTAAAAGAAAAAGTGTTCCTAAAGCCGTGGTTTATATGCATTGAGTTTAAAGTGGTTGTAAACCTCAGACATAAAAATATAAAGAAATCCTATCCCTCTATGCTTGTCTTGATCCAGGCACTAAGGAGTTTATTTACTAACACTGGAGACTGCAGAATCCGATGCAGGTGTGCATGGTAGCCAATGAGGATGGGCTCAGGCAAGTGCATGTGCCCGAGCCCGCCAGGAAGTGAACCCTGCTCTGCGCTAATCACAGGCAGGGAGACATTGCCCGATCGCTGCAGCAGCACATCGGGGAAATGTCTCCCTGCCTGTGATTAGCGCAGTGCAGGGTTCACTTCCTGGTGCGCTCGGGCACTTGCGAACACGACCCAGCCCATCCTTCGTAGCCAATCGGCTTCTAACTTCAACTTCTTCAATTAAGCCATGACAAAAAAAACTGGAAGCTGACTGGTTTCTATGCAGAGGTGCACCAGATTTTGTGCACTCCAATTTTAGTAAATCTTTCCCTGAGCATCGTTCCCCTGTCTGTAGCATTCCCTTCTGCCAAATTTTCCTGACACAGAGAAAGAGGTGATGGTGGAGGGATCTCCAGCACACAGCCTATTATTGACAGCCTCAGCTGTGTTCCTCTGTGCTTTTGTGAATGGAGGGAAGGCACCCCCCCCCCCCCATCAGCTCTCGGCGCTCTCCTCCCTGAGCTCTGCAGTATGTAATTTCAGCTCTCCACCCCCTTTTTTCCCGACAGCTCAGACAAGCTTTATAAGTTCTGCACTTCGAACGGATGTAGAGAAGACTGCAGATAAACAGGTACAACTTATGTAGCAGGATTTGTTTCATCTCTGTGTATCACCTGAGGCCAGTCACTACTCTGTGTATATGTAAGGTTTACATCCACTTTAATGTGTTCTTTTAGCCAGAATAGTAATTCTTTCTGGCCTGTGTTAACGTGCCTAAATGCGCCAACGCAAATGTACATTTGGCGTCCTTTTTCCACCCAAATGCTCCTCTCCTGAACGTGCTGGTGGTGCATTTCTATTTCTGCTTGGAAATGTGGGAATCGGCACATATGGTCATATTTTACAAAGGCGACTTTCACCAAACATTTACTGGTGGTGAATATATCACTGTCATATAAAACGCATGGCCTATGAAAATTCACATGCAATGATTGGCGAATGTCAGATTCTCTGGTTTATTAATCTGCTCCATAGGCTAAGATAGAGGGATGTTTAGAGGCAAAAAGAAAGTCAAATTCCTGTAAAAGTGGCATTTTTGACGCACTAGGCACCTCTTCATGCAGGTCAGGGTACTGAGCAGGGTATGAAGTGATCACACTAGGCACCTCTTCATGCAGGCCAGGGCACTGAGCAGAGTATGAAGTGATCACACTAGGCACCTCTTCATGCAGGCCAGGGCACTGAGCAGGGTATGAAGTGATCACACTAGGCACCTCTTCATGCTGGCCAGGGCACTGAGCAGGGTATGAAGTGATCACACTAGGCACCTCTTCATGCAGGCCAGGGCACTGAGCAGAGTATGAGGTGATCACACTAGTCAGATGGCATTGGGGCTCAGACACTGTACTGAACACCTACTGTGAGTCCATCCTAAGTGGTCCTGTGTTTCATCTGCAGACGTTTCTTTTTTTGGCTTATGTTTTTTCTCACCAGAGTGACTTTGTAAACGGTCGGTGGCTTTGTTGATGCTTGAGTTTATTTCAATTGCTAAAATCAGAATTCTTCAGTGGAACTGTAATAGGAAAAAAAAAATGCGAAGGCAGGCTTAGAAAAGCGTTGGCGGTCGGCTTCCTACATTGAGATTGTTAATCCTTGAAGCGTCTCATTTTTTGAAAACTAATGTGTTATATTGTGTGTGAAATGAGATTGATGTGTCATTCTAGAAGCTGTGACTATTGCGTTTTACTATCTCCTTGCTGAGGAGACATTGTGTTTCTTGAATTGTGGCTGACTCTGCAAAGTGCATCTTCATTAACAAGTCTTCCATGATTAATTATATATTGTTGGGTCTCAAATTCCATTCAAATTCTCCCTCGTGATGCTCATAGCTTTTCTTTTTTCAGAATTAAAGGGGACCTGTTATCTTTAAAAGAAGCCGTTGGTGGTGTTTTTTTTTTTTTTTTTTTTTCCTGTCTGAATCACCAGATAAAATAAAGCAAGCCCAAAAAGAAAACCAATGCAGCCATCACATCTAAGATTTGGTGGATATGTATGTATGTATGTATGTATGTATGTAGATAGATATATATTGGTCTGTCTATCTGTGTATAGGTGTATGTGTGTGTGTGTATATATATATATATGTGTGTGTGTGTGTGTGTGTGTATATGTATGTATGTATATATATATATATATATATATTATAATATATATATTTTTTTTATATATATATATATATACTGGCTGCAATACAATGTTTGATTTTTGGTTTAAAAAAAAAAAAAAAAACCTCAATCTTTCCACACTCTACAAGCTGGCCCAAACAAACTATTTCCTTCACTAACCTGTGAGGCCGCTGGATGTGTGGTATAAACTGTATGTATCTGTACATGCAACTGCAACTGTACAGCATAACGCACTGTCCTCCGGGTGCGAGCCGAAACTTCCTGACTCATGCCCGGAACACAGAGGTGTCTACCGCAGCGGTGCTCAGCCACTCAAAGCAAGCAGTGTTTTCTATCAATTGAATACAAAGCTTCCTCTGATTGGCAGAGTCAGAGGTTTTGACATCAGCCCGCCTCTCTGACTCAGCCAATAAGAGGAAGCTTTGTATTCATTGATAGAATACATCGCTAGCTCTGAGCGGCTCAGCGGCACTGCGGTAGTCTCCCCTGTGTTTCGGGTATGAGACAGGATGTCTCGGCTGGCTCCTGGAACACAAGTGCTGTATGAGGCCACAGCCACATACAGTTTATACAGCACATCCAGCAGCCTCACAGGTTAGTGAGGGACAGTTCGTTTGGGCCAGCCACTTAAAGCGGTAGTAAACTTGCTGGCATGTGTGGTGTTTTTTTTTTTTTTTTTAACCTGCACGGTAAAGCCATAATGTGCTAGCATGCATTGAATACTAGCACATTATGTGAAACTTGCCTTTAGAAAGAACCCTTCCAGCGGCAAGCTGAAATTGCTTCCATCTTCACCAGTCTTCCTTCCGGATTCGCGGACACAGACTGTGACTGGCCGAAGCCACGGTGACGTCACTCCCGATCTGAAGGAACGGGCTGGGTGGTGCCATTTATGGCACAACTGAAGGAACATCCTGGATGGCGCCATTTACGGCACAGGACTCTGAAGGAATGGTCTGGGTGGCACCATTTATGGCACAGGACACAGAAGGGACGGCCCGGGTGGCGCCATTTACGGCACAGGACTGTGAAGAACTGGCCCGGGTGGCGCCAGTGATGTCACTTGCTGCATATACAGTAAATACCTCCTAAATCAGTGGTTCTCAACTCCTGTCCTCGGGACCCACTAACAGGCCAGGTTTGCAGGATAACTTTAATACATCACAGGTGATATCATTTGCTGCTCAGTGATTGCAGTATTCTAATCTTCATCTCCCCAAGGTAATACTTAAAATCTGGCCTGTGGTGGGTCCTGAGGACCGGAGTTGAGAACCACTGTCCTAAATGGTGCCTAGAACTAGGCTTACCTATAAGTAAAAGTCATGCATTGGAATTTACTCCCACTTTAGCACTGTTAGGGTTTAAAACAATCAGCTTTTATTTATTCATGCAAAACTTTTATTCCAAAAGGGGAAAAAAAACCCAGTTTGTTGTAACTGGAGCCACGGGCTGCAGGAAAGAAAATCACTTGATTCCACTATCAACACAGTCAGAGTTGATGGGGGGGAATCCCACCGATGGAGCTATTGTGTTCTCCCGACGGGGAAGGGGGGTGGATGCAGGGAGCCGTCCCTGCCGAGAGAACACAGTTATTACTGCAAACTGCTATAGCCTCTCACAATAAGCGCATGCTAAAAACCCGACATGCTGGTTGTATCCCAGATGATCGATCTATTGACTTGGGGTGTAATCAGCCTGCCTATAGATGGATTGATTCTCAGCCGGTCCGTGCTGGACCAGCTGAGATTCAATCCATCTATGGTTGGCTTTTTCCATCAGCACTGTGAATGTTTGTTTTTTTTATGCGTGTTCAATAAAGACAAGATCATTTAGAATTATCAGCTTAATCACATTGTGTTTGACTATTGTTGTCACATGACCCGAATGCCTCTGCCTCCCAGCATTTAGACCCCTTTCACACTGAGGCGTTTTACAGGCGCTATTTAGCTAAAAATAGCGCCTGTAAAGCGCCTCAAAAATCCCTCCCCACCCAACCCAATGTGAAAGCCCTGAGTGCTTTCACACTGGGGCGGTGCGCTTGCAGGACGTTACAAAAAGTCCTACAAGCAGCATCTTTGGGGCGGTGCGGTGAGCGGTGATACACCGCTCCTCCACCGCCCCTGCCCATTGAAAACAATGGGCAGCGCTTCCTAAGCGGCTGCACACCGCCTCGGTAGCGCGGTGCTCCGGCACTTTTAACCCCGTTTTAACCCCTTGTGGGGGGTTAAAAGCGCCGCGCACCCGCCTGCATAGCGGCGCCGTAGCGCCGCTATAACAGCGGTAAATCCCCGCTGAAACTAGCGGGGATTTACCGCTACCGCCTGCCAGCCCCAGTGTGAAAGGAGCCTTAGACTCTCGTAAAGGGACTGGGAGGTGGCAGGGGGTAAAGTAAAACTAAAGGCATAACTTAGTAGTATTATTATTATACAGGATTTATATAGCGCCAACAGTTTACGCAGCACTTTACAATATGAAAGGGGGACAATATAGGTACAATACAATAGAATACAAAAGGATTAAGAGGTCCCTGCTCCGAAAAGCTTACAATCTAATAGTATTCATATTGTATATAAGAAGAGAGGGTTATGATCCCGTCAGGTTTTATTTTTGGTCATTTGTGTCCCATTGGGCAGATTTCCCTTCACTTCCTGTCCCATAGCCAAATCGGAAGTGAGAGGAAATTTCTCCATAGGGATGGAATCCCTGGTTGTCACCAGAACTAGTGTCCCCACTGGAAGATTTCCTTTCCATTAAGCCTCATTTACACTGCTGCTGGTAAACGGACGTTTAGAGGCATTTGGGCGTTTTTATTTCAGCTGCCCTTCAACTTTCCTCTGTTATCTTATCAGTATATGTACACAGGGTCGTTTCCAGGCAGTTGAGTTTAGAGGCTTTTTTTGGAACGCAAAAAAAGGGTTCGGACGCCAGTTCAGAGGCATTTGAAACGCCAAACTGCTTGTAAACGCGGTAACTCACGTCTAGGACCGTTTTCGTTTACAGGCATTTCCATTTAAGGAGAAAAAAATACACACTCCTAGACACAAACGCGGCCTGCAAAATGGCCATTTTAGACACAGATTTCTAGCTGTCAAAAAGTTGTTCAGGGGAGGTTGAAACAGCATCCTGTGTAAATGGAGCCTTAGTGTTGTGGGGACAACCCAATATTTGGGATTTTCTTTTCACTTTCAGTGATAATGGTAAACAGGACAGAGCATTCTCTGAATGGCCAGTGCCATTTGTTGGGGGGGTGCAGAAATTCAACCTCAGAGCTTTTTGCAGCATTTGCACTAGTGTGACTTTTCATGCGACATTGGACACATAACTTCGCATTACATGTCACAGACAATTTATTTCAATGGCACCCATTCCTATCTATCTATACGACTTTTGTTGTCTGATTTCCTTTAGATTTACCAAAACCATGTAGTGCAAGGGCCTGCCTGATTGCATAGAAATTAAAACTCTTAAGGATTGACTTCATATTATATGGATTTGGTAAATCTAAAGGAAAAAAATCTACAGAAAATTGTATAGTGTGTATCCAGCTTTTGAAAAAGTTATTTCACTACTTAGATGCGACTTTTTTGTGACTTGATTGCCAGAGAGTATAAAGTCGCATTAAAGTCATACTCTGGATCCTGTGACTTTATGGGTCACACTAGTGTGAAGCGAGCCTTTGGCCCCTTTCACGCTTGTGCGACTTGAAAGTTGCATGATTTTACCATAATTTTGTCATATTGATGCGACTTGAAGCAATGCCTGTGTAATCCTGAGGTCTGTGTACCTCAAGTCGCACCAAAGTCGGACCAAAGTAGTGCAGGGACTACTTTTGAAGTCATACAGATATGAACGGTACTCATTGAAAATCATGGGGAAGGACTTGTAATGCGAATTTACAGTCCCAAGTCACAGGACAAGTCGCACAATTGTGAAAGGGTCCTTAGGAAAATCTGTGCCCCAATCCCACAAATACAATTATTGCAACTAGAATGCTACAGAAATCTATCTTGCATACAAGAAGCTGTAGCTTTTGGCAGTAATAAACACCTGGTGGCTTAGTGGTTAGCACCATAGTACCACAGTGCGAAGGTCTTGGGTTCAGCTGTCACCAGGGATGCGATCTGCATATTATTTTCTTGTTTGTTTGGGTTTCCTCTCACTGCTTCAGCTTCCTTCCACACTGTAAAATATATACTAGTAGGTTAGTTGGCTTCTACCAAACATCGGGCTTAGAATGTATGAGACTGACAGTTGTAAAGTACAGTGGGGTGGTGACTGCTGTGATCAGCGCAATGTTCTCTGTAAAGTACTGGGGAATGTTGTCACCATATGTTAATAAAATAGATGTTTCGTTCAGGGTGGATTTAATTTAATTTAAGTCGATTTTAAATCCTGATTTAAATCACTAGTAAAAAGGCTTGATTTATATCATCATTTTTTAAGAGCATCTGTCATCTCTGCCTCGCAGCAGCTCCTCTTCTGACCCGCTGTTGACTCACCAACAGTCCCATTCACTTTAATGGGACGGCTGATGCAGCAGTGACATCACAAGGTGAGGGACGTGGTGGCAGCAGGTGATTGGATGCCCGCTAACAGGTGCTGCCATGATGGATCTGAAATGACAGGTGCTCTTTAAATGTAAGGAATTATTCTTGCTGGTAGTTAGAATCCTTAATATTTGCAAGCAAAATGAAACTTTCCTATTTAGAATAATAAGCTGTCAGGTTACTAAAAGAGCGATATCGAAGGCGATTCAATCACACAGTTTGTAGTGTACATAGATTTGCAAACCAATGGGAAAAAGGAATATTCCTGAACTTTTTTATCTCATGGTTACTGTGACATTGTGTGAAGTGCATGTTATCTCAGCTTGCAGAGCTTGGATTCATTGAATGAGTTTACCAGAAATGTAAATATTGCAGAATATACAGCCTCGTGCTACTTAATTAAGCTCCATTTCATGCTGAATATTTTTTTTTACTCCAAAAGCATTGTATTAAAATAAATTTGATTTTTATCCACCCTGGTTTCGTTAGTATAGATTCTATACAAATTGGTTTAAAAAAAAAAAAAATACTTTGGGGTTGATTTGTTAAAACTGGAGTGTGCAAAATCTGGTGCAGCTCTGCATAGAAACCAATTGGCTTCCAGGTTTTAGCCCAGGTTCATACTGAGGGCTGGTTTGAAATTGCGCGAGTTCAGCTGAACTCTCAATTTCAAACCGGCATTTCAGTCCGACTTCGGGGGCCATTTGACCGGCATAAGTGCGAGTTCATGCACAGATGTCTATTCAAATCTCCCCCGAAGTCGCCAAAAGTAGTGCAGGAACTATTTTGGGAATCGGTGCAGCACCACAAATTCCTCCCTTGAGAAACGCTCTGTGATTGTCCAGTCCTTTGGACTCTGCTGATCACAGATCTGGGTGAAGGGCCAATCACAGAGGTCCTTTACCACGTGATCCACTTTCAGTCAATGACAGCTGATCACACAATGTAAACAGAAGCCGGTTATCAGCTTTTTATTTATTTATTTATTTTTTTTCTTTTCTCACACTGACCACTTGAGGAGAAAAGAATAAGGCAGATAACCGGCTTCTGTTAAAGGGACATCAGTCCCAACACGTGCCACCTACCAGTGCCCATCAGTACAGCTCATCAGTGTCACTGATTGGTGCTGCTCCATCAGTGCAGCTTTATCAGCGCACATCAATGAAGCAGAAAAATTACCCATTTGCAAAATTTTTATAACAAACTATGTAAACTTCTTTTTTTTTTTTTTTTTTTCTGGTTGGGAAAAAATAAACCCAGTGGTAATTATCACCAAAAGAAAACTCTATTTGTGCGAAAAGAATGATAAAAATGTCATATGGGTACAGTGTTGCATGACTGCGCAATTGTCATTCAAACAGTGACAGCGCTGAAAATTGGCCTGGGCAGGAAGGGGGTAAAAGAGCCCAGTAGGCAAGTGGTTAAACCTCCTCTAAGGCTGCATTCACATTACAGCATTTTGAATCGCGGGAAGATTTGCTGAGAATCTGCCCGCGTTTTGACAGCACCGATGTGCGAATGACAAAACATGGGACTCGCATTTGAGATGCCATTCATTTGAATGACACCTCAAAATGTGGTGCGGTTTTACCGCGATTGTCGGGCGATAAAGCATGCCGCAATCATGGCAACCCGCATCACGGGATGCATGTGGCCCAAAAATAGTTCAGGAGCTACTTTGGAGCGACATGGGTTGCCGTGTTTACAGCGCGCTTTATCGATTGACAATCACGGCAGACCCGCCCCGTGTTTTGAGGCCGTTGGCATCTCAACGGCGAGTCACGCGTTTTGTCATTCACATATAGGCGCTGTCAAAGATTCAAAACGCTGTAATGCAGCCTTATGGCATATAAATATGATTTGTAATTCTGTTCAGTTCCTGTTGCGAGTTTTATATTCCAGCACCCGACACATGCAGAAAAAGGTAGCATTGCCATTTATCAGTCTCTCCAGTGTTCCGCTAATTCAGTGCTCTCCACTTGCGTCCAGGTCCTTCACTGAGAAGCTGCTCTCCTGAATTGTGAACGCAGGAGGTCTTCCGCACAGCCTGGCTGCCATTCACAGAATGCTTTGCATTTTCTGAACTACTACAAAGCATTTTCTGATTGGACAAGGTGGAAAGGGAGGGCGGTGACAAAGCATTCTCTGAATGGCACCCGTACTGTTTTCCTGACCACCTGTATTCACAATGCATCAGGCTGGTCGCTCAACACAGAACCCAGCAGGAAGTGGAGTAGCGCAGCATCTACTTCTGTGATTTTCGGCTGGTATGATATGTACATAGTTACATAAGTCCAAGCTGGACCACACTGCCTATGTATAACATGGAATTATTATTCTTCTGCATTATCAGTGTGGGTGGACTTGACTGTCAACAATTGCAACTTTCAAAATAAACGGTTAGCAATGCAGTAGCTTGGTCAACAACTATCTAAGTGGCTTAGTTTTGCAACCTGAACAAATAATGCATAAAGCTAAAAACCACTCTGAGGAAACTGAGGCCAGATATGACCCAAGCTTCTAAATTGTACAAAACATCGAACTTTCAGGCAAACTGAAGTTTTGATTTTATGAAATGGAATTTTGTCATTGCATAGTTCCATGTTGGGGTTCTCTAGGCTGGTTCCTTGGTGGGATCTTTCAGTCCTATAGGTTTGATCCTTTTCTGATCGTATTGAATACAATGACGTTTTATAAAAGGAATACACTGAACATACAGAAGAAGATTCTGATTATAAAACCACCATAACCTGTGAAATCTTTTTTAAAGGATCAGTAATATATAACACATTGCATGCAATCAGTATGTGTAATGATATTCAGTATTTGTGGTTTTTTTTTTTTTTTTTTCACGTGTTTATTATTATTAAGTAAAAGTGATGGTGACAGCTGTTAACACTACAACAGGTGCTGGAGCAAGAAGTCTTTAACCAGTCCCCGACTGGCTCACATGTATTTACTGCTGCTGAGTGGCACTGTTTCGCAAATCGCCGTTTATAAACGACGGCTCGCGAACGCACGGCTCTGCAAGAGTGTGCCCGCAGCTCGGGCTGACCCGATGACCACAGCTGAAAAACTGGGAGCCACCAATGTAAACATGGCAGTTCCCCGCTCTGTCAGGCAGCATGTAAGAGATCTACTGATCCCTGTCACTGGGACCAATTCGATTTCTTATGCCCATGGTAGCCCAGCCCCCTCACAGTTAGTACATGTCTAGGGAACACAGTTAACCCTTCGATCTCTCCCCCCCCCAGGTTAACCCCTTCACTGCCAATGACGTTTATACAGTAATCAGTGAACATTTAAATTTCCGATCGCTCTATAAATGTCATTGGCCCCAAGAAAGTGTCAAAAATGTCCGACATGTCCACCCCAAAAATCGCAGATCGCCACCATTACTAATAAAAAAAAATGGTAAAAACGGCAGAAATTAATTCTCATGGTTTATAAACGTGGCAACTTTTGTGCAAACCAATCAATAAACGCCAATTGCATTTTTTTTTATTTTACCAAAAATAGGAAGAATATAAATCAGCCAAAACCGATGAATAAATGTGTTTTATATTTTTTATATATTTATTTATATATATATATATATACACATACATTTTTTTTTTTTGAATTTTGTATTTTTAGCAAAATTGTCGCTCTTTTTTTGTTTATAGCGGTGATCAGAAATGACTCAGAGGTGATCAAATACGACCAAAAGAAGGCTCTATTTGTGGGGGAAAAAAGGACGCAAATTTTGTTTGGGTGCAATGTCGCACGACCGCGCAATTGTCAGTTAAAGCAACTCAGTGCCGAATCGCAAAAAGTGCTCTGGTCCTACAGTGGGAAATCCTTCTGGGGCTGAAGTGGTTAAAGAAGCTCAGTTCTCAGTCTTCAGAGAGCTGGTGGCTGTCAATCACCGGTTCTCTGCTCTGCCCCTCCAGTGCTCACTGGAGCCTGGGCTGTGGAAGCGGCTGGCACAGGCTCTGTGCCGAGCCGAGAGGCTAAGCCGACTGCCGGTCAGGCATCTTGGTGGATCCCGACATTGTCGGTATCCCTACAGAGCCTGGACCGGCTCAAGGAATTTCCTTAATTTGCCGGGATTTACTCTCATTTCCTGTTTGTCTATGGGACAGGAAGTGAAGTGAAATATCTGCAATGGGTTATAACCTTCCCTCAATCTATTCAAAATGGGAAAAAAATGTTTAGTCTATAGTTCTACTTTAAACAACATGCTAGATTTACTCTATCATTGGAGAAATATTTAAGAAATATGTTTTTTTTTTTTTTTTAGGTAGAATTTGAATGTAACCAATGTATCGAATGTAACTATGTAGATTCCCTACTTGGCTGATACCCTTGAATGCTGGAAATCACTGAAGAAATCGCTACTCCAGTGATCTCCACTTGCTTCTGGGTCCTGTGTCGAGCGGCCGGCCTGATTCATTCTGAACACAGGAAGCCAGCCACTCAGCACGGGTGCGATTTATAGAATGCTTTGCATTTTCTGAATGAATGCAAAGCATTCTGATTGGATGAGGTAGAAAGCATGATGCCACCAACCTGCCGCTCTGCCTCCACCAATGAGACCTCTTTGCAATCAGCAACAGGAGTGCAGCTGCTCAGCACAGGACCCGAAAGCAAGTGACGATCACTGAAATAGTGGTGTCTAATTCAGTGATTTACAGCTTCCAGGGGCATTGACTAAGTTTTGGTATATACAAGATAGTACAATGTAACTATGAACTATATATAATCTATCCATGCCTGGAATTATTATTCAAACTATCCTGAAGTTCAGCTGTAAATTCAAAGGAATTGATCTGGGAAGTATAAACAAACCTTGTACTTCCTGGATTGCTTTCTCCTGCATCTTAATGTTAGTAACTGACTGAAAATGGACTTGAGAATGACCTGTTTGCAAAACTTTATAACAGAAACTTTTTTTTTTCAAAACTTTTTTTTTTTACGTTTGTAAAAAATAAAAACCAGTGGTGATTAAATGAATATAAACACAAGATGGGCACCAATGGAAGCAATGTATCAAGACAAAACAGCTGCAGTGTTAAAAAATAGTCCCGTGAACAGATATGATAAATAGATTAAATACACTGCGCTCAGTATTACAAAGCTATAAAAGAAAAGATAAAGTCCAATAGGCAGTCCAATACACAAATGATAAAAAGTTGGATGCCACTCTGATGTGCAAAAAGTGCTTGTGCTCTCAGCATGTAACAGACAGTGTTCTGAAGTGCAAATAGGGTGCCCCACATGGATGTGCACTCACCCTTATGTATGGACCACCTATCACTAGCGTGGTCAAACACGTGTTTGGGGTGACCCCTGGCGGTATGTTGGCGGTCCGGCTCATTATAAGAATATCCTCCCCCTAATTAAAATTAGATTAAAAACAAAAACACTCACATTGTTTGGTGCCTATCGTCCCCGTCACCCGGCATGTATTGCAGGTGATTTGGGTAATCAGCCCATGCAACGTGGAATCGCCGTCACTATGGCTTGGCTCGACTGGTTCCCTATATTTGAGATGTGGGCGGAAGTAGGTCGCTGTGACGCAATCGCGCTTTGACGCGTTTCAGCCAATCAGCGGGCTTTCAGCTGGAAGCTCCTATCACCTGCAATACACGCCAGGTGATGGGGACGATAGGCACCAAACAATGTGAGTGTTTCTTTTGTTTTTAATCTAATTTTAAAAAACGGAGTATGCTATCTGTGCAATGAAGCTCTCCCTGTTATTCTTTTGAATGCATTTGGGAGGATATTCTCATAACGAGCCGGACAGCCAACATACCGCCAGGGGTCACCCCACAAACGTGTTTGACCACGCTAGCGATAGGTGGTCCATACATAAGGGTGGGGCACCCTATTTGCACTTTAGAGCACGGTCTGTTACGTTCTGAGAGCACAAGCACTTTTTGCACATCAGAGTGGGATCCAAATTGTCATTTGTCTATTGGACTGCCTATTGGACTTTATCTTTACTTTTATAGATTTGTAATACAGAGCGCAGTGTATTTAATCTATTTATCATAGTGGTGATTAAATACCACCAAAAGAAAGCTCTATTTGTGTGGGAAAAATTGATAAAAATTTCATATGGGTACAGTGTTACATGACCGAGTGTCATTCAAAGTGCGACAGCACTGAAAGCTGAAAATTGGTCTGGGCAGGAAGGGGGTAAATGTGCCTAGTTGTCAAGTGGTTAAAGCTATTAAGGTTATGCAAGAATGTTGATGTCCGTAGTTGGGTGCCCTACGCACTCATTTGGTGCCCTCATCTCTGGCATCGTCCTAGGTCACCTGTGTGCCTGGTCAGCTATCTTCTCATAGGGACTTAGTCGTCTGTTTATTGCCCTGAAGAATTCAAATGAACAAAGTGAACTCGCTCATACATTACAACAGAAATCAGTGTTCACATTTGTCTGCTTTTTTGAAAGGTTTTCAGAACAATCCAATTCTTTTCTTTTTTTTGCTAGCTTAATTTCTCCTATTAATTAGCGTACGGAGAGTGCTTGTAGCCTTGCTGAACAGATTCTCTGCTCCTTCACAGGTAATTGAGCTTCCGTTGCAAGGGTCCTCACTGACTATCCACCGGGATGAGTACTGCTGTGTCGTGACCCCAGGGGCCCTGGTGAGTAATGCTGATTCCTAGCCAAGCTTAATTAAACAAACCTGCTTGAAAGGAGAAACGTAGAGGAGCTGGAGTGGATGGAAGAAAGAGCAGAGAACGGAAGTGTTTACCAGTATGGAGATGTTTAATTCAGTGAGCCACCAGTCTAAACCTTCTACTCCCCCAGGCCTCAGATCTAGAGAGTGAGAGAGAGAGAAAGTATAATTGTTCAGAATCAGAACTGGTAAATCGGAGTGCAAATAATTACTAGGTAGAGTATGTTTACATAAGATCTGTATCTTTGCCAGGTAGTTCTCCTTGGGCACATCCAAGAGGTGCTGGTTATACATGAAACACACGGTTAGTTCTTTGTAAGACTGATGGCGTGGCTTCCCCCCCCCCCCCCTCCTTTAACCCTTTCACTGCCAGATCTAATTTTTTCCATTTATTGCGCACACGTTAAAATTAACCTTTTACGCCTAAAGATTACGTAAAAACCCACCAGAATGTTACTTATTTTCTGAAAGCAGAGAGCCTGTAGAATGTTTACAGGGCATGTGGCAAATTAGGCCGCTGTTTGGGGCTGCTGCCAAATTATGGCCTTCCATTATTATTTATTTTTACATTTTTTTTTTTTTTTATTAATTTGCTGGAGCTGCCTTTCCATTATGATTTTTTAAATTATTATCATTTTATTTTTTCATTAATTTGCAATGTGCCTGTGCACTTGCTACAAAATGTGATTACTCCCGGAAGAGTCAATTTCTTAGTCCTGCCCCTCCCTTCTTGCAAGTTAGGGTTGCACCTATACTGTGTGTTTTTTTTTTTTTTAAATATTTATATATTATTATTGGCGAATATGAGTACCAACACTTTTGGTCAAGTACTTGCCGCTCCCAAGTACCTATACTTTGCGGTGCGATTTGCGTCAAAACCAAAAACGGTGCAAATTGAACTGCAAACAATTGCATGCGATTTAAACAGGAATGCGGTGCAATTTCTGTCCAATTTACATTTGATTTCCCCCACTGCTGGTGTGTGTCTGTGTGGTGTGTTTCTGGGCTGGAGGAGACATTCTGGCACCCTGGGGGTAGAGGGCAGAAGTGATGTCAGCTTACCGCCTCTACATCTCCACCAGCCCTGTGAGCACCTTCAGCGGCTGTGATTTGCTATTGTCGACAGGACAGGGGCACCTATGAAAAGTTTGCATTTGGCCAGATATGTACTGTGAGTTCTTACATATTTAATAAACTGCCCACTAAATGGCTCTTTTCCCTTTCTACGCGCGTGCTCGCACACGTAGTGTAGGAAATCACTTGCGATTTCTCACAGGAATCATACTGCATGCACTTCTTTGCAGTGTGATTTGTGCCCATTCAGTATCAGTAGCGTTTGCATGAGTACCGATACTTGTGCAGATGCTTGGTATTGGCATTGGTACATCCCTATTGCATGTCCTATCCCTCTCCTCTTCTTGAAGTTACTATTTACTGTGTGTGCTGCCCCAGCTCCTCCTTCCCACCCCTCACCTCTCTACATAAGGTTTTATCTAGCTGCCAGGGCAGGACCGAAGGGGAATAATTCAGTATCACTTGAGTGACAGCTTTGAGTCCGCTAGGGCTGCTCCAAGTTTGTGGCACCCAATAGCAGTCTCAAGCTTTTTATGACTTGTACAATTTCTGTAATTGGTGGAGGGGAGAGGCTAAGAGGCATAAGTCCTTCACACTGGCAACTGTTGATCACCGCTCTGGGCAGCATCTGCCAGTGGCACAAAGGAAGTGTTTTTTACATGAAGTAGCAGTCTGCGGGTCATAGAATATACGACATTATAGGCACTTTAAAATATAAGTAAAGTCATAACTTTTTTTTGTTTGTTTTAGATAGTGGAGAGGGAAATTGCAAGTGAAAGTAAAACAAAAGCCCAAATTTTTTGTTTTCCCATGAAATTAATGGGAGGTAAAATCTTCCAATGGGGACACTAGTTATGGTGACCTAAGGGTCCCCAATGGATTCCGTAAATTTGAAGAGATTTTCTCACTTACTGTTTTGGCTATGGGAAGTGAAGGGAAATCTCCCTAATAGGACACAGACGGTGCAAAAAAAAAAAAAAGAGTTATAGCCATTTCATCAGGGGCGTAACGATAGGGGTTGCAATTGCAACTGGGCCCCATGGTCCAGGGGGCCTGTGTGCCTCCCTTGTACACCTGAATAGGAGGGATGGCAGGGGTGGCATTTAGAGAACCCAATCTCCTCCATTTCTTCTATCCAGTTTACTTGTCTTCCTCCCACGCAGAGCTGCTGCGCCCCCCCCCCCCCCCTCCTGCCAGCTGCTGTAGAATGGAGAGATGGGAACCGGTCGGTACATTTGCCGTCTCCTTCCTTTTATGAATGGACAGAGTCAGTGATTGGTACCAATTGGTTCATTCATAACTGAAGCATCGTAAACTGTTTTTACTATACTTCCGTTTCTGAATGAATGAGAGGCTCTGTACTCCACTATTCCTGTCCATTCATTCTGTGCAGCTGAGGCTACACAGATGGAAATTGAGAGCTGAGTTTTATTTAGACCCCTGATATCTCCTCAAAGCCCCCCCAACAGGGCTCCTAAAAAAAATTGTAAAAGAAATAAAATGAAATGGTAAAAAAATAATAAAATTAAAATAAAAATTAAAAACTACTGACACCAGTGAGGGAACTATCAGGATTGCATAGGTTGCAATTGTGACTGGGCCCTGGCATTTCACCACCATGGGGAGGCCCGAAGATGGCAGAAAGGGGGCCCGCTGCAGAACTTGTGAAAGGGCCCCATTGTGGTACCATAATAAAGGGACCCGCGATAGGAGTAAAGGGCCCCAAGATCAGAGGGAAGGGCCCTGGCCCAGGGGGCCTTTCATAATTTCTTGCACCCGGGGCCTTGAAGGCTCTAGTTAAGCCTCTGCACTCCATCCAGAATGGAAAAAAGTTTTGCCTATAGCGCTACATTAAGTTAGCCATGCACACTTAGATTTCTTTTCAAACCTGCAGGGTCGAGAGAAATTTATAGATTTCCCCATCCATGCTGTTTACTCTCCATTGCCAGCCACTGTATTCAGTGGCCACAGCTGTCATAATACAGTGGCACTGCCGAACGGTGACTATGGCGCTCTTATTCCACCTGTATTGTTTTGTAACTGTACTGTCTGCTCTAAAGTTTTAAAACGCTGCACAAACTGTTGGCGCTGTATAAATCCTGTATAGTATAGTAATAATACATCTGATTAAATGCAAACTCTGATTGGCTGACAATTTTTCGCACAGCTCCTACAATTTTGAAATGGACTTTAATCCAGCCAGGTGGTGCTACTGAAAGGAAAGGCCCATGTATGACCAACTTTATTCTGGGTCATAGGTTACCCAACTTTAATGTAAATCCAATGGTGTTCAGAGAACTATGCTGATAAAGTTTAAACTTCACATGTTGCACACTGGTTATGGGTTGTTGATGAATGCAGGCTCAGCTTGTCAACTAGCTTTTTATTTTTTAACCACTTCACCCCCGGAAGGGTTTCCAATGTTAGGACCAGAGCACTTTTTCTGATTCGGCACTGCGTCGCTTTAACTGACAATTGCACGGTTGTGCGACGTTGTACCCAAACAAAATTTGCGTCCTTTTTTCCTCACAAATAGAGCTTTCTTTGGTGGTATATGATCACCTCTGCGTCATTTCTGATCGCTATAAACAGAGAGCGACAATTTTGCAAAAAAAAAAAAATTTCTTTTTGCTAAAATATAAATCCAAAAAAATATAAAGAAACAAGTGTATTCATTGGTTTTGGCCGATTTATATTCTTCCTCATATTTTTGGTAAAAAAAATTTGCAATCCCCGTTTGATTGGTTTTCTCCAAAGTTGCCACGTTTGCAAACCATGAGAATTCATTTCTGGCGTTTTTTTACAATTTTTTTTTTTACTGGTAATGGCGGCGATCTGTGATTTTTATCGGGACTGCGATATTGGGGCGGACATGACGGGCATTTTTGACACTTTTGACATTTTATACATTTATACAGCGATCAGAAATGTAAATATCCACTGATTACTGTGTAAATGTCTTTGGCAGTAAAGAGGTTGACCTGGGGGGGCTATCTAGGGGTTAACTGTGTTACCTAGGCGTGTTCTAACTGTGAGGGGGCTGGGCTGCCAGGGGCATAAGAGATCTAACTGATCCCAGTTACAGGGATCAGTAGATCTCTCATGCTGCCTGACAGAGCTGGGAACTGCCGTGTTTACATCGGCGGTTCCCCATGTTAATCCTCTCTTAAACAGTTGCGGCTCGCTGGTAGACATCGGGTCCGCCTGAGCCGCGGGCACGAGAGCGTGCTGCCGGTGGCACGCTCCCGTCCGCTAGCCCGCACATGCGCGAGCTGCCATTTAAAGACGGCGATTCGTGCTACAGCACCACTCTGCAGCAGTAAATGTACGCGAGCCGGTTGGGAGCCGGATAAATAGGACTGGGGCAGCCCATTACTATTTTACTTTTTTGTCTGTTTTGAGTTTGACATGTATGGCTTATAGCAGAAGTTTACTTTGCTGTATGCTGCACTGAGTGGTAGGGCAGTATGCACGCATCTTAGAATTAGAAAATCCGGCACCGACTTGACTGATTATAAAATGGTTCAAGCTCTATATAGTATGCATCAAGACCTAAAAATATCCATCATATAAAATAAAAGTGATTGTGTGACTGCGTTGTATGCAGGGTGAATGCATGTTGTATACACATCTAACCCAGCAAAGAGCCTCTGACCTGGGAGCAAACTAAGAAGCTGTTGAGAGCGCACAGACGGGAAGGACCTAGGGTGTCTGCTTTCAGAAAATATATAATGTTTTATGTTTTGGGGGTTTTATGCAATCTTCAGGCCTAAAATGATTTTTTTTTATAATGTGCTTGCAAAAAGACCAAAAAAAATGGCTCTGGCAGTGAAAGGGTTGAAGCTGAACTCCAGGAACAAAAGCATTTGTCCAGATATATTCTTAAAGCAGAGCTCCACCCAAAAGTGGAACTTCGCTTTAAGCACTGCTTTTACCCCCTGACATGCTGTTTTTTTTTTGAGGGGGGCAGGTACCTAGTTTTGACAGGTACCTGCTCCCACTTCCGCTTGAGCCGCCTATGTTCTCCTCTCCCCCTCACTGCAATCTTCTGGGACACGGCACAGGTCCCAGAAGATTGCCTGGCCATTAAGGAGGTGCAGCGCGACGTGCGTCCGCAAGCAGGCACAGCCGGGTGCCCATACTTACAATGCCGGGGAGAGACGAGAGAGAGAGCCGGGAGTTTGGGCGGCCGCATCGCTGGACTGGTGGGACAGATGAGTGGCTGTTAGGCCCCATTTACACTGCTGCTGGTAAACAGACGTTTAGAGGCATTTGGGCACACTTTTTTTCAGCTGCCCCTGAACTTTCCTCTGTTATCTTATCGGTACATTTACGCAGGGTCGTTTAAGGTCATTTCCAGGCAGTTGAGTTTAGAGGCTTTTTTTGGAACACAAAAAAATGGGTTCAGACGCCAATTCAGAGGCATTTGAAACGCCAAACAGCTTGTAAACTCGGGAACTCGCGTCTAGGAGTGTTTCGTTTACAGGCGTATCAGAACCAATTCAATCATACAGTTTGCAGTGTACATAGATATGCAAAACATTGGGATAAAGGAATATTCCTGAACTTTGTTTTATCTCATGGTTACTGTAACATTGTGTGAATGCATCAATGCAGTGCATGTTATCTCAGCTTGCAGAGCTTGGATTCATTGAATGAGTTTACAGTGTTAATTTTGGCAGCAAATTTCGATTTAGTTTTAGTCCCATTTTAGTATTCTGCAATTGTTTTAGTCGTATTTAGTCAACTAAATCTCCAGGACATTTTGTTGACTAAAATCTAATGGGCGTAGTTTATTTTATTTTTTTTATTTATTTATTTCAGGTTCTTGTATAGCTCTGTCAATTTACGCATCGCTTTACATATATATTGTACATTCTCATCAGTTCCTACCCTCAAGGAGCTTACAATCTAAGGTCCCTAACTCACATACATACACTAGGGCCAATTTAGACAGGATCCAATTAACCTACCAGCGTGTCTTTGGAGTGTGGGAGGAAACCGGAGTACCCAGAGGAAACCCACGCAGACACAGGGAGAACATGCAAACTCCAGGCGGGTAGTTAAATTGTAATGCATTATTTAAGCATTTCTCTACAATTTCCAAACTCATTATATACTGCTGGAGTGAAAAATCAAATATATTATTATATATGGTATTGAGGTATGAACATACACTACAGACCAGTGTTAATTTTGACGTCAAATTTCAATTTAGTCTTAGTCTTTTGACTAAAATGCCATTTTAGTTTTAGTCGTATTTTAGTACACTAAAATGGTATCAAGTTGACAAATGTTTTAGTCGACGAAATTAACACTGAGTTTACCAAAAATGCAAATATTGCAAAATATACAGCCTCATGCTACATAACTAAGCTCCATTTCATGCTGAATAAACAACATCACTATTATATCTTGAATCGAAAATTATTTTTATATAGCTTTTTACTCCAAAAGCATTTTATTAAAATGTCATAAAAAAATTGATTTTTAACCACTTGCCGACCGCCGATCGGCATCTGACGGCGACAGAGTGGCTCTTTAAGGTAAAACGCCGTCATACGACGGCGGCTGCCAGATCGCGCACAGTGAGCGCGCGCGCCGGCGCGCTCACTGTGTTCGGGGAGGGCCAGGGAGCGGGTGCGGCGGCTTCGATTGCCGCTGGCTACCCGCGATGCCCCCCCCGGAGTGAAAGAACGGAGGTCCGTGTAAGTAAACACGGACCTCCGCTCTGTCTGCGGGGGAAGGGCTGTGATCACAGCCTTCCTTTACACGGAAGCTGTGATCACTTCCCTTCCCCTGTTAGGGCAGCCCCCATACAGTTAGAACACGCCCAGGGAACACAGTTAACCCTTAGAGCGCCCCCTGCAGGTTAACCCCTTCACTGCCAATGGCATTTACACAGTAATCAGTGCATTTTCATAGCACTGATCGCTGTATAAATGCCAATGGTCCCAAAAAAGTGTCAAAATGTTCCGACATGTCCGCCCTAATATCGCAGTACCGCTAAAAATCGCAGATCGCCATTACTAGTAAAAAAACAAAAATAAAAACCCCAGAAATGAATTCTCCTCATCCGTAAACGCGACCACTTTTGCGCAAACCAATCAATAAACGCCGATTGCGATTTTTTTTTTTTTTTTTAATCACAAATATGAGGAAGAATATATATCAGCCAAAATTTTTTTTGGATTTGTATTTTAGCAAAAAGTAAGAAATTTGGGTTTTTTTGCAAAATTGTCGCTTTTCTTTTGTTTATAGCGGCGATCAGAAATGACGCAGTGGTGATCAAATACCACCAAAAGAAAGCTCTATTTGTGGGAAAAAAAGGACGCAAATTTCGTTTGGGTACAACGTCGCACGACCGCACAATTGTCAGTTAAAGCGACGCAGTGCCGAATCGCAAAAAGGGCTCCGGTCCTAAAGTGTGAAATCCTTCCGGGGCTGAAGTGGTTAAATAAATGTTTTTTTTTTTATCCACCCTGCTTATCCTGGAGTTCAGCTTTAAATCTAATGTCTGAGTTCCTTTAGTGAGATATTGTGGCTATAGAGGGATGAAGAAGTTTGGAGGTGCGGTGGCCCTGCTGAGTGGGTTGATGTCTGGAGATTAAAATGAGGTTTTTTTCGAGTTCCAGGCTTTTCCATATAATCAGCTGATTCAAAAAGTTGCTTCACTGGATTAAAAAGTATTGAGCAAGAAATAAAGTTGTATTGTAAAAATAGCCAGGCAGTATTAGAAGTTGTAAAAAAAAAAAAAAAAGACTGATGTACGTCAGATGTAATTGTTTTGTACAGAAACTGAGACATAAGTCAGTGTTCCATGATGATGATTGCTGTATTTTAGCAGCTAGTCCGCTTCTAGAAGTATCTGAAACTTGTACCTTTTAGGCCTCATACACACTGACTTTTTTTGACGCCGGTGTTTTTTGCAGCTCTCCATGTTAGTCAATGGCCCCATAAAAACGCCAACGTTTTTGAGCTGTAGATGGCGTCGGTGTTAGTGAGCTGTAACTAGAACCCACGGCCAGCGCGTTCTGAGGCTGTAAAGTTTTGGCGTTCTTTGTCGCTGACGTCTTTAGGTTGAAAAATAGCAGAGGGATGATTTTTTAAAAAAAACGCCTATTGACGCCGATGCATAACGCCGATTTATATTTTTTCTTCCCTTGACATCGGGCCCGACGATTTTTTTAATTTTTTTAGAAACGTCCGTGTGTATGAGGCCTTATCCTTCTTATCCTTTTTATTTTTCTGGATAAAGCTTTGATTGGGTTTAGTGGCTTCTCTGTAAAGTTCTGTAACTTCGTTGGGTTTTTACTGCATTTTGCAGGTTCCTTGGTGTAGTGCAGGGAATGCATCCACTTCAGGAAGCTTTGTGTTCATTTCCTTGACTTCCAGTGGCACCTAATTACTCCACTGAGAACAATCTGTTACAGATTAACTCAAACTTTCAGGACTGCCAGACCTGTGGCATTGGATAAGGTGTGTATATTAAACGCAAAAGAGTCAATCGCTGTATTTATCAACAGTTGTTTAAGCCATTGTATAGCGACCCGATCAGCTGTGCTTGTGTGCCTTGGTGCTATCAAATAAGGGTCCTGCCCTCTTATCTTGGTAGTAATAGCTTTTTATTTGCGCACACACAATGTTTTTTTGCAGTTTCAGTACCCACAGCTTCAGGATAAATGTTTTTATGACAGTTGGTATATAGAAATTACCTCTAAAGATGGATGCTGTGTTAGGTAAAATTCTTAAAGCATTACCAAACCCTGAACAGTAAAATCAGTCTGCATAAGCAATAAAGCATACAAGTTCTACTCACTGTGGAACCTAAGGGGTTAATCCTCTGCATTATGTAAAAAGGCTGTTTGATCATGTCTTCTCTGATCTTCCCTTTCTTCCACTGTCCCCAATCTATCTCCTGATAGAACAGACTCTAGGGGACAAGCTGCACTCTGGTGAGTATTGCTGGGGGTTTTTTTTTTATTAGGAGGGTGCATGTGATCAGCACTGTCCAGACAGAGGGTCAGGGGTCCTGCAGCCTCATAGGACAATCTGGGGAGAATTAAAACTACTCCTATAAGCTTTAACCAGACACTGATAGAAGTCACAAGACTGCTATATACTGCTGATGAGAAAAGGTATTTAGCAGTTTATATTTGCTAACATAATTGCATTTCCATGTTCTGTGTACTGTGGGAGACCAGATATAGTGAATGCAGGCTCCTGGATTTAGTAAAATTTTTTAATCCATCCTGGACGCTACTGTAAGTGCAAAACTCAGTGAAGGATGCAGTCACTCACGTGCCACCTTCCCCTTCCTTCATCCACTCACAAATCATCTTGCATTCTCTTCTCAAGGCGTTCTGTGAATAGGGGAAAGAAGTGGTGGAGGATGAATGCCAAGATCTCCCATTGTTCATTCACAGAATGCCTTGTATTCTGTGAGTCTGCAAGCGTCGCTATACTACTCCGGTATTCGAGATGAAACAGCCAGCCTCAGTGCCGGAAATTTGCCACTTAGAAATGTTCAGGACGAATTAACTACTTCTGGAACGCCCGCTGCCATTATACGGCGGTATTTTGCTGTTGAGTACCGTTGTTACGATAGCAGATAGCTACCATATCCCTTGTAGTTTTATTTATTTATTTTTTTAATTATTGCATTGCAGTGCAAATATGAGATGTGAGGTCTTTTTGACCCCAGATCTCATATTTAAGAGGTCCTGTTTTCTCCTCTCGCCTTTCAGGACAGCACCATGGAGAGAAAGCGTAGCTCCACCTCTTACAGGAAACACTGCCGTGTCAACGCCCCTTTAAAAGCGGCTGCTTCCACCATGCCCTCAGTCTTAGTGTTTCCTCCGTCATGGTGGAAGCGCTGCTGGGGAACTAAGAGAGGGAGCTGCGCTCTTTGGTTAAGGAGGTAGTCTCTCTGAGGAAAGGTACCTTGGACCAGCCCAGCACCTCCTTGATCGAGCAGGGGGTGTTCCGGTGTCCTCTCCTCTTCTGGCTCATAGGAGTGATAGCCAGCCGGGAGGGTCTGCTCCTAGAGTCCAGGGCCGCGGTTGTGGTGTGTATACCGAGCAGGGGCTCGGTATATCGGACTGGATCCCGGAGCAGCGGGTGACGCGGCTTCCGGGGGGCGGGACTTCCGGCGGGGGCGTAGCGGCGAGTAGTTCCGGCCGCTGGAACGCA
>BLSH010312008.1:307931-319314 GCA_018402905.1 Glandirana rugosa
CCCCCTTTCTCCCTACTGCTCCCCCCCATTCCTCCCTCCCTCCTTACCCCCCCTCGTCATCCCTCTTTCCCCCCTCTCTCTCCCTCTCGCCATCCCTCCTTCCTTCCCCTCTCTCTTGCCATCCCTCCTTCCTTCCTTCCTTCCCCTCTCTCAATCTCTTCTTAGTTTGCTGCCAGGTCAGATGCTGTTTGGTGTATTCAACATCATGCATTCACTGTTAAACACACAGCTGCTGCAGATACGCGACAACATATGAGTGCGATTTCAGTGTAATCTATCTGAAGCGACGCCTCAAAACCATGTGTCCTCAAGGTTGCAGATTGCATTGGTTACTTCATGGTTGTACCCTTTTCTGGTTATGGCCCTGTGTAATAAGTTTTTTTTGAAAACTATATCCTCTAACCTCTATTTTCCTTTTCTCAGTGTGCCCTGGCAATGCACAGCGTTCCCTCTACAGCGAGTGCCACATGTCCGAAGAATGCTGGAACTGCAGGAGGGGAGAGCCCACTTCAACAAGAGAGAGAGAAACAAAAAGGAGAAGGACGAGCAAAAGGACAACACTGACAAAAGCACTTCACAGAATAATCTACAGAGCCACCTGAAAACCCCCAGCCCTCCCAAGAACCTGGCAAGCCCCACTGCTTCTGTGACTGTGAGCTCCGGATCTCTGTCAATGCATTCCAGTAACCCCAAAGTGCGAAACTCCCCATCAGGAAATACACAGAGGTAAGTAGGCTTTGCCGTGCGTGCAGCTGTGTGATGCTGCTTCCCAGAGTGGATATAATTGTTTCTAGAATAAATGTGGATGTGTTCTGAATGTCTGAAAAGAAAAATTTCAGACAATGCTCGTTTACCTTAAAGCAGAGTTCCAGCCTGTAAAAAAATGTAAATAGATAAATAATATAAGGAGGCTTACCTGTCCAGGGATCCCATGATGTTGGCACCCCCCAGGCCGATTCATCCATCGGCTTCGGGTGCAGGCGCCAGCATTGCAAGTAAGGGAAATCGGCAGTGGAGCCTTCAGGCTTTCTGAATGGTCCCGTCATCTTCTACGACGGAATCTAATTTTGTCATCTAATCGGACAACAGCACAGAATTTTGAAAGATGATTTTTGATTGGTGGTTCTGATATAAAAAAAAAGTAAACTTTTCAAATTAAGGCCTCTTTACATGATATTCATGTTTGAGCACCTACTTTTTCAGACATAATTTCATGTGTTTCGTTTTTTCTTGTATTTTGCGCATTTTCGCGTATATACGGCTGCATGCATTTGCGCACAAACTTGTTCTCGCTTTGTACAATATGCAAATGCTCATTTATGCACTTTGGTCTGTATTGGCACCCATGAGGCATACATTACTGGCCAAAAATGCAGATTTTTTTTTTTTAACTGAAAAATGTGCAGCGATTGTTTACGCACCTGTATGTATTGCCACATTACAAATAATGAGCTGTATTTTAGCTCAGAAAAAAAGCTGTACTGCGCTTTTTCAAACTGCAGTGTGCTAGAGGTCGAAGTCTCACAGGAGGCCTTGGGGCCAATGTTTAGGCCTTGTTAGCAAGCTGAAAGCCATCTCAATGGGTCCAAGGTGGAGGCCTTTCTAGGTACAGGCGGCCCCCTAGTTACAAACATCCGACTTACAAACGGAGGGAGACAACAGGAAGTGAGAGGAAATCTCCCCCTAGGAAGGGAAATTCAATCCTGTAAGAGTTCTTATGGGAAAAAGGTGTCTCCACTGATGCTTTATTACCAAGGTTTGTTTCCACAACAACTCTAAATTTTCGAAATCCAATTATCATTGGGACAGGAAGTGAGGTGAAATCTTCTGAACAGAAACATAGACAGCAAAACAAACATTACAGGGGTGTTACCCCTTCCCTATGCTATCCAAAAAGCTTAAAAAATAGTTATTTTAGCTAAAGGTACACTTAAAAAATGTACCTGTTCCGACTTACAAACGAATTCAACTTAAGAAAAAAACCTACAGACCCCATCTTGTTAGTAACCCGGGACCGCTTGTACCTGTTCTTGATGGTAGATTATTAAAATATATATATATATATATAATATATATATATATATATATATATATATATATAATGATAAAAATTTAATTTAAAAATACATTATTCTTTTTACCTTGGTGTGGTTTTATCAGATCTTCAAAACGCTGCAAAGAGTCTGAATCTCTGCACCTGCAGACCAGGAAATTTGGCATTCTTCTATAGCTATTCTTGGCCTCTGATTCATCTGATCTGCAGTGATGACCCTATCTTGTCTGCAGATCCCATGAGCAGTTCATGTTGTGTGGGTGTGCACACAGGTAGAGATTGCTAAGACACTAGCGGCTCCACTTTTATGCAGTAACTTGAAAAACATTCTATTAGCTGGACCCGAGGGCAGGTTTGGAAAACACTGCTTTAGTAAATATTATTCTGTGTTAGTGGTTGTAAACTTACATGCACCCAGTGAAGTGACTGGCTTCAGGTGATACACAGGTATGGAAAAAAAAATCATCCTACATAATTTTCCCTGTTGATCTGCAGTCTTCTCTTCATTCATTAAAAGCCAAGAATTTATAAAGTTTGCCTGAGCTGTCAGAAAATGGGGAGGTTCGCTAAATTTACACTCTGTTACACAACTCAGTGAGGAGAGCTCTGAGGGCTGATTGGAGGGAAGGAGCGCACACCCTTTCACACAGGAACAGAGCAGGGTCTGTCAATCAGGTGGAGGTCCCTCAACCTCTCACCTTTTTTCTCTTGGTTTTCACTTGTCAGAAGTAACTCATGCTGATAGCAGAGGAAGGAAACAAGCAACAGACAGGAATGACACTTAGTGCTCTTAATAGAGATAAGTACACGCTATAGAGCAGTGGTTCTCAACTCCTGTCCTCAGGACCCACTAACAGTCCAGGTTTGCAAGATAACTGAAATACATCACAGGTGATCTCATTTGCTGTTTAGTGATTGTAGTATTCTAGTCTGCATCTTCCCAAGGTAATACTTAAAATCGGGTCTTTTAGTAAGTCCTGTAGACAGGAGTTGAGAACCACTGCTATAGAGGGATATGCTATGTTCATATTTAATGTCTCAGGTTTACAGCCATTTTAATATTTAAAGGAGAAGTATGCCCTGAGCTCATTTGGCCATACTTCTCCTATGGATCACAGGAGTGCAATTTGTGTTGCACTTCTGTGACCCGTTTTCAGCCGAGCATGGATTAAAGTCCACTCTCTGCTGACGTCACAAGTCGGGACAGGCACCATGCAATCATAACTCCAGGAGTCGGGACCCGTCAGGTGCCTGGACCAACAGCCGTCTCAGCCAATCAGCGAGCCGCTGAGAGCCTGAGACGGCCGATCCCCACCCCTCCACAGCTCAGCGCTCCAGTGGAGGAGGAGAGCTGCTGATTGACAGCCAGCAGCTCTCCTCTTGGGGATCTGTGAGAACTGAGCCATTGACTGAGTTTGATGGCTCGGTTCTCAGTGTACAGACGCAGGGGGACAGATGCAGCATTGCAGCGATGCTGCATCCACCTAGGTAAGTGCAAATCTGAAAGAAAGAAAAACCTCATACTTCTTTTAAAGCTGTGTTCCAGTCATACATGAAATAACCTGGTTTAATAAAGGTGTGTTAGCTAGCATATATACTCAATCCTGTCTTTATTCAGTCTCTTCATTCCCTGCACAGCAAAAAGATATGTCAAGCCTCATGCAAAATTGCATCCTGCATACATATATACATCTCGTTGCATGTAGAAAACGTTACTATCTGCTGTGAATGCTGAAACAATACATAGGGTATAAAAAGGATATAAGGCAAACAACCACTGCATGTAAAATGGACCCTTTAGTACCAAAAGGAATGAGAAAAGGTTTCAGTCTCACTGTAGTGAAGAAAAAAAGCAAGGTACTGCTATGTGAACCATAAAATGTTTAATAGTATACTATATCGTATATAATTGTATACAAATGCAATCAGATGGAGGGGGTGCTCAGGAAAAGTATTTTGACCATGGGCTCCACTATGTCTTAATATATCCTGGTATGCTCAATAATTTAAATATCAAGCTACTACCTATTGTAAATACACTTGACAAACCGAGGCATAATGGGTCGGCATTTCCAAGCTACACCCCTACTCCCTATATTAAGTAACTATATCTTTTATATGACCCTATGAACTGAATATTGGTGTGTATATATAGTACATTAAGGAAGTAACGAGGTCCCCGCTAGTGATATCTTTGTGGTTGGAGGTTTCCTGGGAATCTAGTTATGTGCTGTGCTGCTTTGATATTAGTATTTGACAAAGTGCAGTAACATATTGCAATTTAGCCTACCTGGTTGCAAGGATGTAGGTGGCCCCTGTCATCTAGCCTTCCTGGTTGCCAGGACGCAGGCGGCCCCTATCACCTAGCCTTCCTGGTTGCCGAGACGCAGGCAACCCCTGACGTCTAGCTTTCCTGGTTGCCGGGATGCAGGCGGCCCCTGTCGTCTAGCTTTCCTGGTTGCCGGGATGCAGGCGGCCCCTGTCGTCTAGCTTTCCTGGTTGCCGGGACGCAGGTGGCTCCTTTTGTCAAGCCTTCCAGGTTTCCAGGACACAGGCGACCCCTGTCTAGCCTTCCTGGTTGCCGGGACACAGGCGGCCCCTGCTGCAGTGTCCCTGGTTGGTAGGAAGCTGGTGTTTCTGCTTGCCTCGGGGAAGCACCTGGTTTACGAGACCAGCGCTGTCAATCGTAGATAAGCGAATATTTGTCAGAAAGTGGTAGGGGGAAGGGAGCACTATCGACCGTGCTATCATAAGAGTGTGACAAGCTAGAAATACGCCTAGGGGACAGGATAAAAAGATACGTGTAGTGAAACTACTTTAACGCTGATATTTTTCTGCGACTGCATACTTTCCATTCCCTGACAGGGAACGTTTACTAGTTCTCATATAAAGTCTCTTATTTACGTCTGAGTAAAGGTAAGGTACAGATGTCTGTCCCTTTTTTTTTTGGAGCAGTGCTTTGTGATATCACTGTTTACTCTGAACAGAACATGATGTTTTCTATTCTTTGTGTACATAGAAACAGGCTTGTGTATTGACCCAACAGGTCTAGTGGATCTCATGTGACCAGGACCAGAGCCATTGATTGGCTGTATGTCAGGCATTCAGTGTAACTGCTGTGCTCTGCTTTCTTATACTTTCCAATAAGGCAGTGCAAAGGGCATTGCTGGACAGTAACCTGTACGGCGGAATCTAATTTTGTCATCTAATCGGACAACAGCACAGAATTTTGAAAGATTATTTTTGATTGGTTGTTCTGATGTAATGTTTGCCTCGCTTTTTCCCTTCATCAATCTGTAATTTCATACAAAACATTTTAGTTTAGTTCCATTTCAGAAAAATGGTGGACTATTGGCGTGTACAAGGGAGGTCCCTTTCATACAGCTAGGGAGGCACCAGTTTAACACTTTTACATTAGTTGCTAAATACCTTTATAGATTTATAATAAGATTTTACCCATGAAAAGCTTTCTAGCTGAAAGTGTAACTCTCCTTTAAATGTTCATGGTGACAATGTATTACGTGCTCCTGTTTGCAAGATTTATCAAAGTGCACATCGGAGATTAGCCTTTTGTGTATTCATGGCTTATGATTCACCAAATAATGAAGCATTTATTATTAATGCAGAAACTCATTAGGTTGCCTTGTGCAATGCTTGAAAATTTGTAATTTGTTCAGCAAGTTGTAAACACAAAATCCCTCTTTTTTTAATTTTTTTTTTTTATCTTCCAGCAGCCCAAAATCCAAGCCAGAGGTTATGGTCCACCCTCCTACCGTGATGTCTCCATCTGGCAACCCCCAGCTGGACGCAAAATTCTCCAGCCAGGGAAAACAGGCGAGCTCCACCAGCCAGTCGCAAGCGTCTCCTTGTGACCCAAAGAGTGGCAACCACACCCCCAAACCGCTGCAAGGTCCTGGGGGCAGCATGGGACTTAAGAACGGGGCCGGGAATGGAGCCAAAGGGAAAGGCAAAAGGGAAAGAAGCATCTCTGCGGAATCGTTTGACCAGAGAGACCCAGGAACTCCCACTACAGACTCTGAAATTAAAGGTAGGCTGGGCTGTCGTAGTAAAAATGTCACTTGCAAATTGAAACAATAATGCATCCCTTAGCTATGGATAGACCAGTCAGTCATTGAGCACCATAAAGTAAAAGTGTCTTCTTCCATTAAAAACAAAGCCAAAATACAAGTTTGGCACTGTGTGCAATCTTCTGTTTTGTTGTTTGCCTTTTTTTTATGCATTGATCTGGTTCTGGTTTGGATATTGGTATTGTTTTGCAGTCATGTAAAGTTTTAGGTTTTCATGACGTTGATCCAAAACAAAGGCAAATATAAAACCCTCGTTAAGGGAGCACCTGACCTTCAAGGTTGACAGGGACCAGTTTATTTAATTTTATTTTATTTATTTCCAAATCGGGTTGAGTCTGTATCCGCCAGCAGCACCTATTATTACTATATTATATATATTCTAGTTCTGAACCTTCTGTCCATCATAGTCCCCTTTTTTGGCATCCAAAGAAGGGGGTCGGTCAGTTTTTGGTTTCTTGCAGTCTGAGCCCTTCTGATAGTCCTAACACCTTCAGGTCCCATTTGGATATGGCTTCCCTGGTGTCTAGCTCTAGTAACCTTGGGTCACCAGCGAACAAGGCCATTCAGCTCATCTCCTTGCTGGGGAAGCCCACTCTATGGTTATCCCTTCATTTCTCATAGATGTTCCGTCTTCTTCCCCTTCAAGGGCTTGTCGGGTATGCAGGAAATTCCCTCCTAGCCAGTTTTCCTTTTCAGCTTCCCCAACTCTGAGTCTTGAAATCTGTATTTAGAGTAAGACCTTTTGAATGGCCTCTTTGTACCAAGAAGCCCCAGGAGCACTTTGTCAGTCTCTTGTGAAAGGGATGAGGTGGTCCCCTCTCTCCTCCCTAGGGGGGATTTCTTGGTCTGGTCGGTCCTAATTTTTGGTATTTCCGTATGGTTCCCCAGAACAGACTGTTCCTGCTTCAGTCGGGGATCCTACTGTGAGTCAGTGTTCTGATGTGAGTTGCATTGGACATCATCTGAGAGCTGTAAGAGTTGCACTTTTGTGTGCCACTCTTGACTGCACTGACACTACTATGCATTGCCTGCTAGAACTCAACTGTGAGGGTTCAATATTTAATTCCCCTCCGTTCTTGCTTGGCAGGAAGTATCCATTGCAGGATGGTCATGTGCTTCCCAGGGTTGCCAGCAGCCTTAACTTTCTGGAACCTTGCTGGAGACATCCCTTTGGGCGGCCTTCATGGGACCCAATCACCAGGAGGCAGGTCCTCTCTATACAGCTGAGCTGGAGCCTCTTGAGGAAGCTCCATTCCCTTTCTCATTCCTTTCCCTAATCAGGTTACTGTTCAGCCAGCTTCTAAATGCTGAAAAAACCGTTTTCAGCGAAAGTCTGCAAGAGTTGATTTGTGTATTCTGGGGGGGATCCCTGTTGTCAGAAAACAGTAGAATAGTGGAGAGGTCCCTTCATCTACATCGCTTTGTTGATGTAGGGATCTGGTCCGGTTTTTTTTTTAGTTCCTGCCCCTCAAACCTCTGCACAGGATGTTGTACTACTTTGGGGTAGTTTGGATGGTTCTTAGAATTGTGTTTTGGAAGCGAGTCGAGGCACAGTTATCTGTCAAACCATAGGAGTCCCCCACTCCCCCATCCCCTTCTTATTTAGATTGTAGGTGTTTTGGCCGTTCAACTTCTAGGGCCTCGTGTATCAGTATGGACTGCAATATATACTTGTTTCTGCCCACTCTTTTGTCGGGTGCCATTAGTGTCTTCAGATAAGCTTTAGGGTGAGTGTCCTTGGTTCCCTCCCCGGTCTTGGTGGGGGACATGGCTTATATTGGCTATTCTTGCCTTTGTTTCAATTTGGTGGTCGGTTCAGGTAATTCCCTGAATTCTCAGGGTTAGGAGTGCAAGGCTTGGGTCTTATGTTGGCCAGCTGGCCTTCTCTTTGGACCTGCTTGCTGTCTTACATTCCCTTTTTATGGGTATATTTTTTTTCTTGTGACCTGGCCTAATAAGTTTTTACTATTAACCACTTCTATTTGACTGATTTCTCTGTTCAGATAGGGCTTATTCCACCCGCTTATTGGACCATTTTCTTGCTGGTTTTGCCATATGGTTTTCTCAGTTTGAAACTTCCTCTTAATGATGATTTCACTGTCCTGATTTAAAACACCTGGTTGATCCTCTGTGCCCCTTCCTTGTGGCAGTCCCTCTGTTTTCCTGAACCTCACCTCATTTGGCCTTGATTTGGGCATTGGTCCTTCTATACAAGGATGGCTCCCAAATTCCTTCGAGCATGTCTGTGGCTGTTGCCCATCTTTAAATTTTTTTTTTCTAATACTTTATTTATATTCAGCTCTCAAAGATACAGTATTCCGAACAGTATGAAAGAAAGCGAGGTGTTGCACTTCATATATGCATTGAGGATTTAACAGCATCAAAGCAGGTTCATTTACATTCAACCTGAGTAACAGGAGGTGTTGCAGCAGTCCATTCCTCCATCTCATACAAGAGTCATTTGAAACATAGAAACATAGAAGAGTGACGGCAGAAAAAGACTGAGTAGTCAATCGAGTCTGCCCCTTTTTATTTTATTTTATTTTTTTTTTACATTAACCTTATTGTCTGACTATGGATTTATGTTTATCCCAAGCATGTTTGAAGCCATTTACTGTTGACTGTCTCACAACCTCTGTTGGTAGTTTATTCCAATCATCAACTACCCTTTCAGTAAAATAATACTTTCTAAGATTAGTTTTGAACTTCCCCCCAGTTAGTTTGAGGTCATGTCCCCGTGTTCTTGATTTTGGTTTCATATTGAAAAGACTGCCCTCCTGAACCTTATTCACCCCCTTGAGGTATTTAAAGGTTTCAATCATGTCTCCCCTCTCCCTTCTTTCCTCCAGACTGTGCATATTAAGTTCCTGAAGTCGCTCTTGATATGTTTTATCCCCCAGACCTTTCACCATTTTTGTTACCCGTCTCTGAACTCGTTCTATTTTATCAATATCTTTTTGTAAGTGAGGTCTCCAGAACTGGACACAGTATTCTAAGTGAGGTCTCACTAAAGATCTATATAGAGGAATCAGAACCTCCTTCCTCCTGCTGGTGATCCCTCTACTGATACATCCCAGAATTCTATTTGCTTTTCCCACTGCCTGATCACACTGTTTGCTCATTTTGCAATCATCTGAAATAAGCACCCCCAAATCTTTTTCTTCTGTAGTGCTGGCTAACACTGTGCCCCCAATGCTGTACTCTCTAAGCGGATTCTTTGTGCGCAGTACTGCACCTTGCGTGATGATTTTTGACCAACCAAAGAAAAATGGGTTCTGTTTGGGCCCCAAAAACATAGAAAACTGAAAAAACATATTGACCCAAAAAAAAGAATAAGAGGAAAGACCCCCGCAAGCAAAAAGAACCGGGGGGAAGAAGAAAAGAGAAGACCTCCAAAGGGGGAAGTACATAAAAGGAGAGAACCCGTTGCACCTCCTTACTGAGGAGTATTCATCCGTGCCCATATTAACATGCTGTATAGAGATTCAAGTCCATCTTTCAATTTTAATGCTTTTGGATAACCCAATAGCGAAAGTATAACTAAAGGCAAAACTTTTTTTCTCTTTCGTTCATTGACAGACGCAGCCTCTAATCTTGACATGTGGGGTATGCACCTTTTACCAGGAGTAGACTAGGCAGAACACAGTTCAGACAAAAAGCAAGCTAGCCCCTGCCAGGGGGCAGTCCTCACTCTGCACAACCCCCTCCGCCCTGCTAGAACACCAGTTTTTTTCTGCCTAGTGCAAGGAGTAGCACCTAGGCTCCCTGCTGGGACCTGCGGTTCCCCAATTTCTTTGTTTTTTTTTCCCATGCGTATGAGGTTCGGGGTCAAAAACCCCCCTTTCTGGTCATGGCTCATTCCACCAGGGAGATTAGTACTTCCTGGGCTTTCCGACACCAAGCGTCGGTGTCTCCTGTGTGCAAGGCTGCCACTTGGACCTCCGTGCACACCTTTGCTAAGTTTTACAAAGTTGATGTGTCAGCATCTGCGGATGCCGCTTTTGGCCGCAAAGTTTTGCAGGCAGCAGTGCAGGCGCGCCTGGCGCCTCCCGGAGAGTTTTCTGTTGAGCACAGTTGTTCATGTGTTGCCCACCCCTCTTTGGATTGACACTGCTTTGGAACGTCCCCACATGTCAAGATTAGAGGCTGCGTCTGTCAATGAACGAAAGAGAAATTTGGGATTTTCTTTTACTTTTACTTTCACTTTCAATGATAACAGACAGCAATAAAACCCGATATGTGTTCTAATCCCTTTCCCCTTCTAAGCAAAACTAAAAAAAATAGAAAAAAAAATAGGATTTTTTGACTTACCGTAAAATCCTTTTCGCTTTCGTTCATTGACAGACGCAGCCTCTAATCTTGACATGTAGGGTATGCACCATTTACCTGGAGTAGACTAGGCAGAACACAGTTCAGACAAAAAGCAAGCTAGCCCCTCCCAGGGGGCAGTCCTCACTCTGCATAACCCCCTCCGTCCTGCTAGCACACCAGTTCGTAACAAGCAGTACAAACTCGGAACACAGAGGGGTGGGTGCTGCGTCTGTCGAACTCAGAAAAAAGGATTTTACGCAAAGTCAAAAAATCCTATTTTTGGGCTCCCTCCAGAAAAATAATAGAGGGGAAATCTTCCAATGCAGACACTAGTTCTGGTGACCTGGGGGTCTTCAAGCAATTCCCTTAATTTTGGAGGGATTTCCTTACTTCCTGTTTTGGCTGTAGGACAGGAAGTAATGATAGATCTCCCCAATGGGACAAAAATGTAAAGAATAAACCAAACCAATTTAATAACCCTCCGTTACTCTGAAGAAAATGGGGAAAAAAAATGTTTTGCCTATAGTTCTACTTTAACCACTTCCATACTGCGCAAATTCCAGCACTTTATTTTATTTTTACACTTTCCGTTTAAATTTTTTCTTATTTATCACTTTTATACCACTTACAAGGAATATGAACATCCCCTGCAATAAGAATAGGGCATGACATGTCCTCTTTATGACTTTGTCTCTAGAAGACCCCAGATCTCTCCTCTGATATAAAAAAAATAAAGGATCTTTGCCTTTCTAGCCGAGTCCCCAGCAATGTTTACTTCCACCGGCCCGGGCATGATGACATAACATCACGCCCAGGACTACGAGAGTCATAGAGACTGCCGGGACCACTACCGTCGCCGGCGGATTTGTTCTCCAGCTCGCCGATCGTATGGACGAGCCAGTAGAAGCATCGGGGGGGGGGGGGGATGACA
>BLSH010312008.1:332684-342893 GCA_018402905.1 Glandirana rugosa
AATTGTCGCAGAGGGTCGTTATTCTACTGAGGTCCGAGAGTCGAGAGGAACAGACTATAGAGGTCACCCGCCCCGGCTCTAAGGGGACGGTCCCTCCTCCCCTCTTCTCCTCGTCTCTCGGACCTCAGTACACTAACGACCTTCTGTGACCCCTGTACTTGGACCACAATATATCAGAGCTGCTGAGCCCTGACACCATTGCCCCCCCCCCCCCCACCCCTCTCACTAGCACTGATCTGCTCCTCTCCCCACTGCTTCAAAACTATCTGACCTTTTATATCACCTATCACCCTCCTCTGTCAGATAAAAAGCTGTATATCTAGTGCCTGTGCTTTTATTAAAAACAAAAACAAAAAAAAAAGCAGATTTGTACCTGTTTTGGCAGTGTCTTCCAGCAATCACATGACTCCAGGCTCTCTGCTCCTCTTCTCCCCTCCTCCCTGGCAGGGGAATCTCGGCCCCGCCCACTGGAGATATCAGACAAGGAGAGCTGAGAGCCTGGAGTCATCTTATTGCTGGGAGACGCTGTTAAAACAGGTAAAAATCATGTTTGTTTTTGCACAGCCACTAGGATGCAGCTTTTTATCTGACAGAGGGGATGATATAAAGATGAGATAGTGGTTTAACAACCACTTTAACAGTGACCGATTTCTGTAATAGCCAATCAGAGGCTGTCACAACAGTCATGTGACCTGGAATCGGGAGTTTCTCTTGGTGAGACCCCAGTCTCTGTGATGGAGGCGCACAAATACGGAAAAAGCCCAGTCCAGTGGGGCCGCATATTTACGTATGATCGGCACCAAGGGGCTAATGACACAGTAGTGATGTGGAGGTCAGCAGCAACAGACACAGGAGTTTGACACTCCTGGAAGTGTCAGTTTCAGAAGACTTCATCTGTGATTGCTCTACTTGGGAGCAGTGCTCGGTGGTGCAGGGAACAAGAGGTAAATATTCCTTTGCTGCTTTGCAGGTAAATAATAAAAGTGAGTTTGTATTAGTGGCTGTGTCCCTCTGAGCTCAGACAACCTGGATCATATGCTCTGACAACAGCCAGTATTGTTATTTTCAAGTCTTTAGACACAGCATAGATTGCCGTTATAGCCAGGTGGCCCCTGTCAAGTGCACCCACCTTGTGAAAAGAAAAGGGGACAACCAATGTTCAGCACCAAGTAGAAAGCAGGTAGCTGCCGAGAGAACATGGTGACTATTGCTAGCAGCTATAGCCACTAGTAATAATCAAATGAAAAATCCAACATGATGGTTGTCCCCAAGTCGATCGATGGATTGACTTGGGTACAATCAACCTGCCCATACATAGTTGGAATCTAGCTTGCTTGCTGAACCAGCCTAGATTTGAATCCTCTATGGCCGGCTCAAATATAGTGTATAGTTTTTGCCTGTGAATATTGTTCAGCCTGATCTCTGATGCTTTTTTCCTCCACAGAGCTGCAGAAGCGGTCATGAAGGGACAGGCAGAATCGATTGTCCTCTTCCACATACAGAGCACCTCAAACAGCAAAGCTGAGCGCACTTCAACTCCTACGGTGGGGATTCCTTACCTCCTATAGATTAACCGCACTTTCTCTTTTAATGTGACTTCTCTTACAGATGTTTGCGTTGGAGTACCAACACACTATGGTTCTATTAATCTGAACATGTACTCTTAATGCATACCTCATAGGTATGTTTGATTTTTCTATTTTAGATAAATTAGTGACAGCCTTTAAAACGCCTGTTTATTTTCTGTGTCCCTATGGAGAGATTACACGCAACAGGAAGGGAGAGGAAATCTCTACAAAGTGAGCTGAATCCTCTTAGACAGTTGTCACTTTTCCAGGTGTCCCTATTGAGTTTTCCCTTCGCCTCTTGTTCTGATTACAACTGTAAAAATTTCAGATTTCCCATCACTTGGTCCATGAAAATGGTCACATGACAAATAGGACCGATCTAATCACAGGAGACACAGACTGCAATAAAAATGTGACAGGGTTCTGTTCCATACCTACTCCTATCTAAGACCGAAATTGGAAAAGCTTTGGCTATACATACTTTAATTTGTAGTCATTATTTCTTGAAGCAGCAACTTCAGCTCAGGTTGGGAGCTCCTTTAGGCTGCATTCACACGTGGGCATTTTTAATCGCGGGCAGAATCATTGTGATTCTGCCCACAATTTCGAACCGCCCAGGTGTGAATGACAAAATGCACATTTCAGATGCCATTGATTTGAATGGCACCTAAAAGCGCGGGGTGGTTCTGACGCTTGATAAATCGCACTGCAGTTATGGCAAACCACGTCACATGACGCATGTCTCCCAAAAGAAGCTCCTAAACTTTTTTTGGGAGACCAGCTTCACACAATGCGGTTTTCCTCTATTGCATTGTGATTCATAACGGCAGAACCGCACCGCGTTTTTAGGGGCCATTCAAATAAGTGGCATCTGAAATGTGCGTTGCGCGATTTGTCATTCACACCTGGGCGTTTTAAAATTGTGGGCAGAATTGCATCTGGGCATTTTGAAATTGCGCGTAAATGCAGCCTAACGCGTGCTGTCTTTTCTCCTTCCTAAACTCCACAGATCCAAGACACTCTCCTAACTGCTGAAGGAAGTAGAATATAGCTTATAAACTATTCTTTTAATTGTCTTCCATATAATTCTGAGCTGAGTCAGGAGTTTAAAGAGGAGCTCCAGGCTCCTTCAGAAACAAATTAAGTCACCAACTCCAAATACTGTAGCTGCTGACTTTTAATATAAGGACACTTACTTGTCCAGGGGTCCCGCAATGACCTTACTCGAGCCGATTCTTCAGTCGGCTTTGAGTGCAGGTGCCGGCATCCCTATTAAGGGAAACAGGAAGTGAACCTTGCATCTTCACAGCCTGCTTCCTACTGCGCATTTGCGAGTCACGCTGCACCTTGTGAATGGTCCCGTAGTCTTCTGGGACCTGCCAACTTCCAGGTCAGTTTGTCCCTGCGATCTGAGGCGTAAGTGGATCCCATCATATACCACCAGCTGTCTGCCTTTTCTCCCCCTCTCCTGCTTTTTCATTGTGGCTGCGCTTTGTGAATGGTCCCACAGTCTTCTGGGACCTGTGGTGTGTCTTAGAAGACTGTGGTTGGATCGCCTATGTGATTCAAGCAAAAGTGGGAGCGGGGTATCTGTTTTTTTTTTTTTTTTTTTTTTTAAGTCATAACATGGTAACCTGTGTATGAGTTGTGTTGTATTTTTTTTTTTTTTCTAAGGTTTTGCTCACAAATATTGAACAGATCACTTATTTGTCTACTTTTTGTATAGCGGGTGGGTACTATTTGCTAAATGTAGTCTTCTCTCCACTTGCCACATATTATTCAGTCCAATAGCTCTCACTGTTATTTTGAAAATTTTACATAATAGAAAAATCTGCTGAAATCTGAATGCTATGGGCAGTGATAGTGTTTTTTCCACGCAAAAGTTGTATTTATTTTTATTTTTTTGTATTTCCGCAGAATACTCCAATCTCTACCAGTATTCGAAACGAACCTAAAGCAAACCCAGGAGCACCTACACCCCAGGAGCAGAATCATTCACAGCCGGCCAAAGTGCAATCTAACCCACCTGGCCCAGCACTGCCTTCCAAACCTGCGGCTCCTCACTGTTCTATTGGACAAGAAGGAGGAGTTGTGGAGAGCAAAATCGCAGCCAGCAGCCCTGCCAACTCTAATGTATTACAGACTGAAGGATGCGGGCAAAGCTCAACCCCCAACAACCAAGCTGCCAGTCCAGTGTCTCAAGGGAACGTTGCTCCTCCAGTAGAGACTAAAACAGAGACAAAAAGTTCTTCACAGCCGGTGCCTAGTGGGGAACAACCACCTTTAGGCGAAAATCCTGACGGACTATCACAAGAACAGCTGGAGCATCGCGAGAGGTCTTTACAAACCCTTAGAGACATCCAAAGGATGCTTTTCCCTGATGAGAAAGAGTTTGCCATAAAAGACCTTACAGGCCAAAATGTTGGGCCTCAACAAAACTCTGGAATGCTGGACAATCCTCAAAAAAAACTTGAAGGGCCAATACAGGCAATGATGGCTCAATCACAAAACTTAGGCAAAGGCCCAGGGCCCCATCCTGACGGCGGAATGCCATTTGGCCCCCCAGGACATAGGGACATGCCTTTTTCACCAGAGGATATGGTACCTCCACCAATGAATCCTCAGCCTGGCCAAGATCACCTTGATCACATGACCCCGGAGCAGGTGGCTTGGCTGAAACTGCAGCAGGAGTTCTATGAGGAAAAGCGTCGCAAACAGGAGCAAGCAGTGGTGCAACAGAGATCTTTGCAGGACATGATGGTACACCAGCATGGACCCAGAGGAATGGTCAGGGCTCCTCCGCCTCCTTACCAGATAAACCCAGGGGAAGGCTGGGGTCCTGGCGGTCCAGAGCCTTACCCGGATGGAATGGGCATGCCGCACCCAATGCCCCCGAAAGGCATGCCCCCTCATCCAAATGTGCCTGGAGGCCAAATGCAGCGATTACCTGGTTTTGTTGGAATGATAAACCCTGATATGGAAGGACCTAATGTACCAAATCCTGGATCCAGACCTGGGCTTCCCGGTGTTAATTGGCCAGATGAGGTGCCAAAAATTCCTGATGGACGTAGCTTTCCCCCTGGACAGAGCATATTTAGCGGTCCAGGGCGAGGGGAGCGCTTTCCCAACCCACAGGCTTTGCAAGATGAGATTTTTCATCAGCATGTATCGGAAAAGCAGCTTGGCATGCCCCCTGGCATTACTATGGAGGGCATAAGACCTGTCATGGAAATAAACAGAGTTATGCCACCTCAAAGGAGTATGGAGCCTGGTAGTGGTCTGTTCCCTCGTATGCCTGGAGATGCAGCACTGAGCCCATCAAGGATGGAATTCCATAAAGGGATGCCTCCTAACATGGGCCCAAACCGAGAGGTAGAGTTTGGCATGGGTCCGGGCAATATGAACATGAAAGTTGATATGAACCTTAATGTCAACATGAACTCTAACCAGCAGTTAATGTCTCAAAAGTTGAGAGATGTGATTGGCCCCGAGGAAATGATTAAGATGAGGCCTGGAAGTAATGAAATGCTTCCTAACCAGCAAAAAATGCATTCTGCACCCTTTGAACATGCCCAACAGGAGTACGCTATGGGCTCTAGACCTTATCTCAATATGTCCCAGGTCCCTGGAGGAGTACTGAGGAATCCCAGAGAACAGATGGGGCCTGATCAAAGGACTAACAGCCGCCTCAGCCACATGCCACCTCTACCTCTCAACCCAAACAATAACCCGGGCAACCTCAACGTTGCGCCGCCCGGTCAACGCAGCCTGGGCCGTAAGCCTTTGGATAATGTTTCTGTTTCCGGCGGTCAAGTGAACTCTCCTGGTGTGAATCCTTTAAAATCCCCAACCATGCGCCAGGTCCAGTCTCCAATGCTAGGCTCCCCTTCTGGTAACCTTAAATCCCCTCAAACACCTTCTCAGTTAGCCGGGATGTTGACAGGACCAACGGCAGCAGCTGCTGCTTCCATTAAGTCCCCGCCCGTCATGGGGTCTGCTGCTGCTTCCCCTGTCCACCTGAAGTCTCCGTCCTTACCTGTACCTTCCCCAGGTTGGACGTCTTCTCCTAAGCCTCCAATGCAAAGTCCAGGAATACCCCCAAACCAGCACAAACCGCCGCTTGGCATCACATCACCAGCGATGATGGGGAATATGGAAACTGGTAAGTTCTGACATCTGTATCTTCGTTTTTACTGGTATATTTTAAGAAATGTACGTTGTCTTTGGACTTTTTTTTTTTTTAACAGGAAACTGTAATGGACTAACAAGTGTGTTTTAGCTTATTGTAAAGGTTACTGAAAAGTAATGTTTGATACAACCTTGACAATCTAGATCAGTGATGGCGAACCTTGGCACCCCAGATGTTTTTGATCTAAATTTCCCATGATGCTCACCTACACTGCACAGTGCAATAAGCATCATGGAAATGTAGTTCAAAAACATCTGGGGTGCCAAGGTTTGCCATCACTGATCTTTATGGTTGCTGTGCTGTGTTTGGATGGTTGTATTCCATGCTCCCATGTGTGCAATTTCCTACTGAAACCTTTTGCTTGTATAGTGGATTCACTCTTCTTGCTTAATGGGCTTTTGTTCATGTCAGTACTACTTCTCTCCTAATATAATTCAGCGGGAATACAAAAGCAGCTTGAAACAGGTTGAATGCAGATCAGAAGGCGATCAACTGCAGGTCAAGTGCATCTGTTCTCTAATCTCAGAAGCATTTCAAACTGATCTTGAATAAAAGCTACACAAGCCTACGGCCCCTTCTTCCCGCTTTCTTCTATGGGCGGTCGGATGTAAACAAACTGCCCGACTGGTGTCCAATCCGCCAGACAGATGGGGAATGGATTTCAGTGGGTGTCAACGGACACATGTCCATTGACACCTGTCACTCCATAAAGTGGAAAGGATGGTCTGATCAAGTCCGCCTAAAAAACTGACAGGCGGACCTGATCTGTCCACCCATGTGAAAGGGGCCTAAAAGCTTGCGAACACCGGCCAGAAATCTGACATTAAGTCCAGGTTCACACTGACAGTGGGTCAGAAACTGTGACCTGTCAAATGGCATGCCAAATCAGCCGATGTGAACGTGGGCTAAAACAATCTCTGTACAATCCGCTCTAACAAAACTATGTACAATGAGCACCTACCTAAACTATTCAGTCCGGTAGGCCCTTGCACTTTAAAGTTCTTGGTAAATCCAAAGGAGGATCAGATTGCAACATGTTGTGGGGAGCTTAAAGTAGAACTAAATGCAAAACGTTTTTTCATTCGTTTTGGACAGAGTCGAGAGGGAGGAGAATCCTGTCAGTTTTTATTGCTGTCTGTGCCATTGATAGGGAGATTCATCCCCTCTTTGTCCTGTTTACCAGTGAAAGAAAATCCAAAATGTTGGTTGTCCCCAGAAAAGTAACAGAGGTGAAATTAAAGATGCGGACAAAACATATCGGATGAAGATGGTGTTTTCGGGATTTTGCAGAAAATCGAAAGGCGAAAAATCGATTTTTGCAGCAATTTTACTGTGCTTGTGTTTTTCATATGTCGCGTGACTCAAAAACTGCATCAAAAGCGTAACACGTACATTGTTAATGCATTCTTGCTGCACTTTCAATGCATTTCAACGGGGTGCATTTTTTTTAACTGACCAAAAGTGCAGCAAGCAAAATTTTTAACCCTGCAACTGAAGTGCAACAGACCAGTGTGAAGACAGACATAGCATTTAAAGGGATGCATTTTTCTTGAGCTTTTATTGTGGTAAAGGTGCTGACAAATTCATGATATTAACTGCTTGTCGACCAGCCGCTCTCCTGCGCAAATCGCCGTAGCTGTATGGCAGCTTGCGCAGTTGCGGAAGTGCGATGCACTCTCACTGCATGCGGGGTGAGTGTGCCCACGGGTCGGCCAGACTCTGTCCGCTGGCGACCTGCGATCGCCTTCTACAGAGACAGAACAGGGATCTACTAATGTAAACAAGGCGGATCTACTGTTCCCAGTCATCAGGAACAGTGAGATCTGTCATGTCCCTGCCAGCCCAGCCCCCGCACAGTTAGAACACACCTAGGGAACCCAGTTAACCCCTTGATCGCCCCCTCCGGTTAACCGCTTTCTTGCCAGTGACATTTCTACAGTAATCACTCAGTGGTTATTTCTAGCTCCAATTGCTGTATAAATGTCATTGGTCCCAAAAAAAGTGTCCGATCTGTCCACCGCAATATCACAGTCCTGATAAAAATCAGATCGCCGCCATTACTAGTAAAAAATAAAAATGCCATACATATATCCCCTATTTGGACACGATAACTTTTGCGCAGCCCAATCAGTATACACCTATTGCGATTTTATTTACCAAAAATATGTAGAGGAATACATATCGGCCTAAACTGATGAATAAATAGTTTTTTATATTTTTTTTTTTTTTGCATATGCGTTCAAAATTGTCGCTCTTTTTCTGTTTATAGCGCAAAAAATAAAATACCACCAAAAGAAAGCTCTATTTGTGGGGAAAAAAAGGACGTCAATTTTGTTTGGGTACAACGTTGCACGACTGCGCAATTGTCAGTTAAAGTGACGCAGTGCCTTATCGCAAAAAATGGCCTGGTCAGGAAGTGGTTAAATCCTTCCAGGGCTGAACTGATTAGAAAGTCAAATCTAACACAAAAATATATATATTATTTTGAAAAACTGCCATTTTCAATTTTGGCCAAGTACATCCTGAATTTTCGGTTTTGGTGCAAAATTTTCATTCGGTGCACCCCTAGGTTAAATCTTCTAATTGGGACATTGGCTCTGGGGGTCCCCAAGGGATCTCCTTTGCGAGTATTTCCTCTCACTTCCTGTTATGACTATGGAACAGGAAGTGAAGGTAAATCTCCCCTATGGGGAACCAATGGCAAAAAATAAATCAACAGGGGTCCTTACTCTATCCAAAATGGGGGAAAAAAAGTTGCCTATAGTTGTACTTTAGATAAACCCTCACACTTGAGGAGGTTGTTTAAAAAGAATTGTCATTTTTGATTAAGAGTATGTTTAGGCTAGCTGTTGTTTTAAATGGTGGTCAGAAAATCAACCTGTGGTGCTTGTATGGTCATGGTTCCTTGGACGCATGATGTGTGCATGTCACACCCTTTGTTAATATTTGGAGGTCAATAATCTGTAGATTAAAAGTGAAGTATGGGATGTCAAAAAACCAAACCTCTATACTCGCCTATGTAGATGCAGCATCAATGAAATGCTGCAGATGTCCTTCGTTGGCTCTTAAGACCAAGAACTGATCGATCTCATGACTGCTGATCACTCAGTCTCGGTCTTCACTGAGAAAAAGAGCAGTGACAGTCACTGGCTCTCAGTGCTCACTGGAGGGTCATGATGTGAAGGGGGTGGGAGTGGCTGGCTCTGGCGCTCTAAAAGGCTGAACCAGCTGCCGGTCGGGCATCTGGATGTATCCTGGCAATCCTTGTTATGTCAGCCAACAGCGGCATTTAGCCAGTTGAATCTGGATCACAGAAGTGCAGAACTAAGTGCATGCGTGTGACCCAGAAGAGCAGTATGGCCAAAAAAACTTTGGCCATAATTCTCCTTTAGGGTACTTTCACACGTACGGAGTCCGCTTTGATGGGCTCAGCGGGGATCCATCCATTGATCCCCGCTGAGCCGGCTGATGACAGGTCATTCTCTGCACTCTGTGCAGGGAACGGACCTGTTAGAGCTGCTCTGTGGGGATCAGATGAATATGGGACCGTGTGTCCGCTTTCATCTGATCCTCCAGATGGATGGAAAATAGGGTTTCCATCAGTCTGGATTAAGCGGATCAGATGTCAGCGGACATGTCACCACTGACATTTGTCACTCCATAGAGGAGAATGGGGCGTAGGTTCAGGTCCGCCGAAAAACTGACAGGAGGACCTGAGTGATCCGTACGTGTGAAAGGACCCTCAATGTTCTCGGGCAAGGTTCCTGGTGGTCAGATCTATAGTAAGTTCTCTCTTAGATTTAGGAGCCTGCAGCTGTGTGTGCTTTAAGTTCTGAGACTGTGCTGTGGCTGACAACCAATGGTCTTCAGAAACAAAACGACCGCTAACTATGGTAATCGAGTAATAGGTTTAAGGTTGAGTCTACCAGCTTCAGCTCTTAAATGCAGAGAGTGGCCTTAGGTGGTGGTCAAGGAAATTAATGTTGCTAGTAAAAAAGAAAAGACCTGTTAGTGGAAGTCACATGCAAAGTTCAGCTTCTAGGGAAAGTGAATTGATTCTGTCAATTTTTTTTAACCACTTGATGTCCATAGGGCCATTTATAAACAACCTGTAAGTGAGCAGTATTTTTGCCACTTCGGGTTTCAGTTCATTCATTCCCTGGAAGTTGTGGCTGGGAAAGCTGCTAATGAAGCACACCATATGCTCGATTAGCTGAGGGTGAGATATTTTGGGGTCAAATACTATCCTGATATCTCCATAAAGAGAACATGTCATTAGCCCATGCTGTCACACTGAGAGCAATAAAGTTGAATAAAAAAATAAATATATATATATATATATATATATATATATATATATATATATATATATATATAGTGTGTATGTAAACAACAATTGCACCACACATGAGTTGCTGCTGTGAGTGGAAGTAGCTCTAGGGCCACACAATC